>JANAVB010011800.1:20544601-21058502 GCA_029216955.1 Iris pallida
CTATCGGTATCAAACTATTAGTAACAACTGTATTTATATTTTTCTCTTCAAGAGCTAGAATACTAGCGGATCCACCAGTTACATGATTATATACTAATTCTGTTTAGTTTGTCTTACTATACAGATTTTTACATCTAATCTGTGATGGATCGTGTCACCCTCATTTTTCGTATTTCGTATTATGCTCGTATTTGATTTTGGCACGTATTTTATTTTCCTGGACATGTGGTCTTTTGATTCTTGTAAGCAGGTTTTAACCATGGCTTGGTTTTATTTTGTGGAGAATGTTTGGTTTGGTTTGGTTTGGTTCAACATGCATGGAACACCATAAGCCTACACTCCTCCCTCAACACACCACAACACCCTCATTATAACCCACCTACTTCTCTCTCCTCCATAATTTCTTCATTAATTTCTTCTTCTTCTTCTTCCTCCACCCACACCTATAGGCAAGTGCATCTTGCCATTAAATAAGCACCACCTTTTATTTGTTCATTAGCTAGATTAGGACATGTAGATCAACATTAGAACTTAGAATTTTGTGATTTGGAGTCTCCATTGTTCTAGATCTAAGTTTTAGTTATTTTCGGAATTCCTTGGTTTTGATCTATTAAACTTTGATTTTAGCTTGTTTTGATGCTTCCATGTGGAAGAGAATTCAATTTTACTCAAGTTAGAACTTTGAAAATCTAAATTTGGTTTTGATTTGGCTAAGTTGTGAAGATTTGAACTTGGTGTTCTTAGTGTTCTTGAGAGTTCAGCCATGGTGGAGCTCTCGGCCAATGCTTTTAGCACCTGGCCGATTGCGCACTATTCTCTGGCCTGCGCTCTTTAGTGCAAGGCCATTTGCGCACCCTGACCTGTGCTCTTTAGCGCATGGCCATTTGCGCAAGATCCTTGGCCAGTGCTTTGCGCTGCGCTGGATTGCGCTGGCGCAGGCCAGCCATGCGCAAGCCAGCCATGCGCAAAGTAACCCCTGCGCAATCGACCATTGCGCAATCCATCTCTGCGCAACCAACTCCTGCGCAGTCTACCTTTTGCGCAATCCATCTGTGCGCCATCTGCCCCTGCGCACTTGGCACCCTGCGCAGTTGGTACCCTGCGCAGCTCACCCTGCGCACTTGGCACCCTGCGCAGTATATACCCTGCACAACCTACTTGTCTATGATGAATTTGTTATTTCTTGATCTTGGCTCTTCTATAGTCCTATTTTATATTAGTATTTTATTAGGTATTTTATGCCCATTTTATATCCTTACGCCTTTTGGCATGAACTTGATTTTACTTAATATGTTTGGAATGACTATTGTACATGGCCTGGTATGACAAGGATCTAGCCTAACATGACAGTGACCCGTAGTGGTGCACTCCTGACACGACCAACCTGACTTGATAGTGGCCCGTCGTGGCGCACCCCGGACAAGTACCCTGACATGATTTACCTTGACAACTTGATAGTGGCCCGTGGCGGCGCACTCTTGACTTGACTTGACTTGATAACTTGACTTGACTTGCCTTGACACCGTGGGTGTTCCTGCTTGCTTGCTTGTACAATCCACTTGTCTTGTCTTGCATCATGTCTAGGACGTGACTTCCTGGGTACCACGGCCAGGGACTCGCACTAAATTGGATTAGGCTAATGATTAGATCAAACTAGAACATGGAGAATTTCCAGTCACAGGCAGTCTCGTTATCTGGGCGCTTTAATGGACTTGTAGCTTGCCGACGAGTAGAGCACATTTCCAGCACACTGTCATGTGTTGCACCCTCTAAGTCACCTAAGGGCACATTTGTCTCCCGGGCAATGTACCCACCTATAACTCTCAACCCGCGGAAGGATAACTGGATGGTCTGCAGGGCTTGGGACTGGGAGTTTCTCACTTGCATCTTGTTAGTAATTAGGCTTGTGATAACCCTAGTTAGTTAAAGTAGTAAGCCGTAGTACTTGCTTGGCCGATTGCGAATGGATGGTGTCCAGCCTTGTCTAAGTCTTGTCTAGCTCCAGTACCCGCTATCTCCTGAGCATGTTTGTTTTACTTATCTCTAACGATAAATGGGTAGAGACAGTGAGCTATTCAGGCGAAGGGGTACAATCCCGGTCCTTGTTTGGTTTAAGGATTGTAACCTGGCTCCCGGAATGGTTCCACGTCCCTAGTCGTTTATCGCCCTGTGTACTTTACTACTTGTACTTCTTTTATTCTTTATGTTCTGATATGCTGGCTTTTGTTCTTATTTGTGGCCTCCTTTGTGGCACTTGCTCTTTCTGGGGTTTGACCCAGCTGGTTTTGTGTGGCCAGATTTCGGAGCAGCTCCCGAGGATCTACCAAGCTTCCAGCCCAATGGTGACAACTAGACGGAACCCGGGCCAAGAGTGGGTTTTCCTTTTTGTTTCACCCACTTAAATGTAAATTTATTCTTTTGAGGCGTTTAGCCGACGAGCACCTGTTAGCTCGATGCACATTTACTTACTGTCTGCCTACGGGCTGTAAACATGATTAACAAATCCTAGGGTTGATCATGTATAACTGAACTCTTGCTAGTCCTATCATTTTGTACGACTAGCTTCATGATCATCCAATATGTAATATTTGGGACGCCTTATATATATATATTTGATGCTCTAACATCTTGTAACTCTGTTAATTGCTCGAGATTGAGACAATAGGCTTGACCTTAAGAGACTGCTGGCTTGTAGTAAACCCTCATATCTAGACAGCCGTGACCGTATAGTTGAGATGTATTCTATTTCAATATACGTAGCTGGCTGTGTCTGCCCCCGCTCTCCAGTATTCTGGTTCTGGGGCGTGACAGATCGTTATTTCGTTGATCGTACATGGATGTACAAACGATAACACGAGAGCAGAATAGGTGTGAGTGACAATTTTCAGGCAGGCATGGAAGTGTTTCTTAAGTATGCCATGAGCAAAGCTCAGTTTATGGACGGTAACAAAATCAAGTGTCCATGTTGTAATTGTCGCAATAGACGTTACGAAGAAGTGGTGAGTGTAAGAGATCATTTGACCCGTAAGGGTTTCGTACGTGATTACGGCCTGTGGTCATCGCAAGGTGAACTATATGCCGAAAGACAGGTTGCGAATGCTGCTACTTATGCTTTTGATGATAATGCTGCAGCGGATTTTGTCGTCGATGACAACGAATGCTCCGTTGATTATGGAGACGTGCAGAACCTTGTATGAGATATGGTGTACGACGCGACAGGGCCTAATTTTGATCCGGAGGATCCTAATCCCGAGGCGAAGGAGTTCTATGATATGTTACAGGATGTTGAAACTTCTTTATATCCTGGTTGTGATCCACATTCTGTACTGTCAGTGACGATGCGGTTGTTGAACATAAAGTCCGATTTTAACTTGCCACAAACTTGCTATGATCGGATTACACAACTAATGAAGGAGGTGTTACCGAAGGAATCAAAAGAGCTTCCAAAAAACTTCTACAAGTCGAAGATGATGGTCCGACAACTGGGACTGGGGTACGACAAGATAGATTGTTGTCGCAACGGATGCATGTTGTACTACAAGGAGAACGAGGATGTAGAAAGTTGCCGCTTCTGTAATGGAAAGATGTAAAGGATTTTCCCACTGTAATGGAAGATCCATCGAACAATCGTGTTAATGGGTTCGGACAAATCCATTACTGGACCAAACGGAGTATCTTTTAGGACTTGCCTTATTAGAAAGATAATCTTATAAGGCATAATCTTGATGTTATGCATATCGAAAAGAATGTGTTCGATAATGTCTTCAATACCGTCATGGACATTAAAGGAAAGACGAAGGACAATCCAAAAGCAAGACAAGACATTGTCGAGATATGCAAGCGTCCTTATCTGAACTTGATACAAAGGGGAGCTACTGGACAATTAAGTAAGTCGATAGCACAATACACATTGAGCAAGGAAGATAGATTAATAATCTGCAAGTGGATATCTACTTTAAGATTTCCCGATGGCTATGTGTCGAATTTGTCTAGATGCGTTGACCTCAATGAACGCAAGCTAACGGGAATGAAGAGTCATGACTGCCATGTGTTTATGGAAAGATTACTGTCCATTGCTTTGAAAGAGTTGTTGCCTTCTGCTGTATGGGTTCCGTTGGCCGAACTATCAATATTTTTTAGGGATATTTGTTCAACTAAGTTGACTGTGCAACACATGGTTGAACTTGAGGAGAAGATTATCTTAACAATTTGCAAGTTGGAGAAAATATTTCCTCCTGGCTTCTTCGACAGCATGGAACATCTACCGATTCATCTAACATACGAAGCCCGTGTCGGTGCATCTGTTCATTATCGATGGATGTACCCATTTGAAAGGTACATAAATATCGATATAATTTAAGCTAAATTTCCATTTATTTTAAAATTATTTCTTAATTCTCAAGATAATTTGTCTCTCTAGATACCTACACTATCTAAAGAAGAAAGTTGGCAACAAAGCTCATATAGAGGCTTCGATATGCGAAGCATATCTTATCGAAGAGGTTTCAAACTTCTGCTCCATTTATTTCGATACTCATGTTAAGACAAATCGAAATAGACCTCAAAGGAATGACGAGGACGTTGAGGATGGAGGAATATTCAATGTAAGGGGCAAGCCTGTTGGGGCTAGTAAAAGACGGTGGTTAACAGACGACGAGTATGATGCCGCTCACCGACATGTCTTGTTAAACTGTGACATACAAGAAGTGAGAGATTTGGAGAAGTAAGTCAGTACAGTTGCACTCGTTATAATCTCGAATTTGATGAAGTAAGTGACTACACTTATATATTCTTATTTTCTCTAATAGTGTATTTAGAGATGAAATCAAAATGAGGAGACCCGATATTACCGATGAGGGACTTCAAAGAGAGGTTGATTGTACATTTCCATCATGGTTTCACAAATACGTAAGTAACTGTGATTATAATTGAGATTATTAATATATAATCTGAAACATTTAAATTATAAATATTTGTTTACAGGTTTTATTGCCTGAAACAACACTCACTCATGAGAGTGTTCGTTATCTGGCACTGGGACCGAAGAAGCAAATAAAGACTTGGCCAGGCTATGTCGTTAATGGCTTCAGGTTTAAGTCAACTCAGAATGCTATAAATATCGAATTTATCAATGAAGGCATCAATACTAAGGATTCCGGTGTTTGCATAAGAGGCACCGTCTATGACGACGAGCCGGACTTTGACTATTATGGAGTGCTTCGGGATATTGTAGATTTACAATATACTGGCTCATATGATATGCATATTGTGATGTTCAAATGTGAGTGGTTCGATACGACACCAAATATCGGTTGGAGAATCGATAAACAATTTGGATTCGTCGATATAAATCATCGCAGGAGGTATAGAGGGTCCGATACATTTGCGATAGCAAATCAGGCTGTTCAAGTCTACTATACAAGTTACCCAAGGCGTCGTAGAGATCGATTTGACTGGTGGGCAGTATGCAAGATTAAATCTAGAAATACATTCAACGTTGGAGACCCAGCATACCAAGAGGACCAGATCGAAAAGTCCCAATACTTGGGACAACACTCAGATACAATGGATGTTAAAGATATTGTTGAGGAAAATAGAGGGAAGGAAGAGGTTGATACACAAGACTTAGTTGTCAACCAGGGGAGAAAGAGGCATCTTGTCCCAAATTTTGAGACAGAAGAAGAAGAAGAAGAAGAAGAAGAAGAAGAAGAAGAAGAATTTGATGGGGATGAGGATACAGATGAAATCGACGATGAAGATAAGGATGAGGATGAGGATGAGGAGGATGCTGATGAAGACGAGGCCGAGGATGAGAACGAAGACGATGATTAGGTTAAATATTGTTGTATAGTAAAAATACTTCCAATTACGTGAATTAAGTTTGACCTCATAAAAGCAATTACGTGAATTCATGTTTTTTTCATTCGATTATTTACTTATTGCAGATGGCACTCCTAGTCTTTTTCGTCACGGCGGCACTCGTCTCCCTACTGGTGGTATGTATATTTTAGTTTAGTTTTTTATATCTATTTACACTTTCATATTGTTAATTATGTTTATGTGTTCTATTTATAGGTAATGATGACTGGCCGTGGTCGTGGTGCTGGTCGTGGTGGTGGTGGTGGTGCGGGTCGTGGTCGTGGTCGTACTGGTGTTGGTGGTCGTGGTCGTATTCAGAGTTCCCGGGATGTGGCCCCATCGAGCGAGCCCGACCCGGAGAGTACCCCGGGCACAGAAGCATCCCGCCCTCGATCGACCACTTCATCGAGGCATCAGTCCGGATCTGCTAGCGGATCCGATCCGCTATCGGAACCACCAGCAACGGATCCACCAGGGGATGCCCCAGTTACTGCACAGTGGGCCCCGAAGTACCCCCATTCTCGGTTCCATCCGGTTACTGGGGAGTACATACGCGGACCCGCGGATCCTCCGACGGCACCAGAGAGGCCGAGAGGCGAGTTCCGACGAGAGCTATGGCCCGCGGGGACCTCGTAAGTAAATTTTAGTTAATTTATTAAATTTCTTTCATTTATTCAAGTTAATAATCAAGTCGTTTCTTCTTTGTAGGTTTTTTCTGTTTAATGTTGGCAGGGCCCTTAGAGAAATTATCAGGACTAACTTCCACGGTCCCTACCTCAACTTTACGTCGGTGCCCCCCAAACGTGCAGTACGTCTGGCTCGACGAGTTGAGGGTATATATCTATATTTTTTTGGTTAAGTCTATGTGATTCTTTAATCAACCATTTTGTAAATTATGTGATAATTGATTTTCTGTGTTAGAGAACGTACTGGTGGCCCCTCCACCGCGAGGAGGGGATCCGCAGGACCTACAGAAGCGCATGCTCGAAGAAGATACGGGATATGATTCATGACCTAAAAATGGGGCATACGAGGCCGAATTGGATCCGGCAGGATTATTATGAGGACCTCTTAGGCATGATGGATAACCCTGCGTACAAGAAGAAATCGGCGAAGGCGAAGGTGAACCGATCTGCCGCGGGCCTTCATACGGGGGGATCAAGGTCTCACGCAGCGACACTTGCAGATCTGGTGAGCAACCGTAAATTTATTGTAATTTTGAATTAGGTATTATTAATTAAAGGAGTTAATTAGTTTCTACGCAAATTTCGTATGCAGGCCCAACGGGCGATGAAGGAGGGAAGGGCGCCAGAATCGGTCACCATGCACGACGTCTTCCAGCATACGCACAAAAGACGGAAGGACGGGAGCTTCGTCGACGAGAGGGCCAAGGAGACTGATGTAAGTACTTATGTTTATGAGATTAACGTTAGAATTAAAAGTATTCGGACTATAACTTAGGTAAACTTAGGATTCACACTTAACTTAGTGAAACATAGGATTTAGATTACAACTTAGGTAAATCTTATAATATAAACACATTCATTTGATAGGCTGCGTATCGTGAGGCCCTTAGTCGAACTCAGTTAACTGACACCGAGGATGTCGGTGAAACGACGCCCTTCCGGACGCCCTCTTCTTTGGCCGCTCGGAACGACTTGTTCGTAGATACCGTCGACGGCTTTAAGAAAGGGTTCCTGTACGGAGTCGGCTCACTAGGGCCATTGCATTTGGCGACGCAGAGATTTCCACCGACACCGCCTCCTCCCGTGGCCCGGGCAGACGATGATGTTAGGTCGCAGCTTACGCAGCTGCACGAGGCGGTGTCGTCCTTGTGGGAGCAATTTGCCACATACTTTCTGCATGCGTCTGCTGCTGCCGGTACGTCTGCTGTCGGTCCGTCTGCTGCTGTCGGTACATCTGCTGATGGTGCTCGTCCGTCTTCTACTGGTCCGTCGACTGCAGGTGCCGGTCCGTCTTCCGTGGACCATCTTTCTTTCAACCCTAAAGCCCATGTGCTACCCCCTACGGCAGTGACGGCACTCCTGGATCTCATGTCCGCAGAGCAGCTTCGCCGACTTCCGAGCACTGTCTACGACGCCTTGCCTCCGTACCTTGTAGAGGAGTATATGCGTCGGTCGAATACGGGAACGGACAATCGACCTCCTTCTTCTTAAAATGTTGTATTAAGAAAATTTGGATTATTTGTGAGAGCTTTGAACTAATTGTGCTATAATCGGCTTATAGCACCGAATATTATGTTACTCTTTAGGATAATTGATATTTATTTTCTATTAATTTGGTTTGGTCTGTGATTCTTGGATAATTGGTCGTATGTGCATATTTGGTCTATGTGATTCTTGGATAATTGGTGTGCATTATATATTTGGTCTGTGTGATTGTTGGATAATTGGTGTGCATTATATATTGGTTTGGTTTATGCATATATTTGTGAACAGGGAAAGTGCTGTATTTTTTTCCTAGAAAACCCAGTTAGCGACGGCTTAGCGACCATTTAGCGACTGATATTCCCAGTTGCCGACGGGTTTTCGACGGATAATCCGTCGCTACCTGGGGTTTTTAAAATGATCCCAGACAGCGACGGTTTATCGACAGGTTATCCGTCGGTAACGTTCTGGTGGTATATGCGTCGACGGAATAGCGACGGAATGGCCGTCGCCAGGGCGACTGATACTCAGCCGCTAATCAGTCGCTCTATATAGCGACGGCTCAGCGACGGAATATCCGTCGACATGGTTCTGGAAATGCATGACATTTTCAGAACCATGGCGACGGATGATCCGTCAGCAATCCGTCGCTATATAGAGCGACTGGTTAGCGGCTGATTAGCGACGGATAGTCCGTCGGAATGCCGTCGCAAATCCGTCGTTAATTACCAACGAATACCGACTGATTAGCGACGGTAAGATACGATCTGATACGCTGTTACGACGGGTTACCGACGGAAAATTACGTCGCTATAGACTATACAGTTCAGTACTTAAAAGCTGAAGTGGACGACAGTCCGTCGGAAATGCGTCGCTAATGCTTCGTATTATGACGTCGAATATCCGTCGCTATTCCGTCATGTGACGACAACATAGCGACGGAAGGTTATTAGCGACGAGCTGATTGTCGACGGATTTTTTTGGCCAATATCCGTCGGCAATCGGTCGCTAATAGTAATTACCGTCGTCTTAGCGACGGATGTGGCCGTCGCTAAAACGATAAATTTTGGTAGTGTATATATATATATATATATAAAAGACAGTTGAACACTTTTGTGTTATGAATCGATTGTTTCTAGGTGCACCTAATTGAATTTGTCATAGGACCTCCTGGAGGCACTTGGGTAGTGGACATGAACCCCAAGTTGAAAACTATTTGTCATTTCTGTCTACCAACACAACCCAATCCAAATCTTAGGTTTTGGACGGGTTAATGTGTAAGCCCCCTGAAATTCCCGAATTATTTTTCGAATTTCCTAATAAATTATTTGCAATAATTTATTTTTATATAATTAATCTTGATCTTAAATGCTCTTTACCGTGACTTGGAATTCTAGAGCATCAGGGATGCCAGTCTCTGGAAACTTCCTTCTTGGAGTTTGTAGTAGACAAGATTATCTTCACAGTGATATTTCGTGTCCCACTCGAACTTGTTTCCTTGTACTCTTTTTGCTTCGCGCAAGTTCGGGTCAATTTAGACCATTTAATTATTAATTGAATTTCCACTCTTTTCCATGATCATCATATGCACGTTACCGTGACTTTTAATTTAGGAGCACCAGACCTGTTATTTTCTCGAAACCAACTTGTCATGCATGATCTACTCGAGACGCTCTTCACCCATGACCTTCGTGTCCCACTCAGACACTCCATTTTGTGCTCCATTTCCTTCGCACAACTTTCGGTTCAATTTAGGCCAATTAATTATCTACCGTAAAATCTGATTTAATTTCCTATTTAATTTCGGGACCCGACATTGACCCAACCTAGTCGACCCCAAATAGGGACATGGCCCGCACGAAGCCTACTACTCGCCTGCCACTTGTGTCCCATTTATTTGAGCCTCCATATGCTACTTATTTGCCCATGATCATAAATACCTGTTTTTAATTCAAATATTGCACCCTGTCCATTTTGGCCTAAACCGGCTCCAGTGAACCCAGTCCAAGCTCCTTGTTACCCTTCATTAATATCCATACACTAATTTTTCCCTACTCTAGAATATCCCTCTATCTCTCTACTTATTTAATCTTATTTTATCCCTTGTATATTATATATGTACATATGTATATATGTATATATGTATAGGTGTATATATACATATGTATATACACTCACACTCTCTCTCCTCTCCCCAGCCGACCTATCCCTCTCTCTCTATATTTTCTCTCTTAACTTTCTCTTTCCTATCACTCTCTAATAAATATCTCTCTTTATTTACAAATATATATTTCTCTCTCTCCCCATTTCAAATATATACATAACATATATATATATATTACACTTACACTCTCTCTCTCTCACCCCTCACCTCTCCTTACACTCACCTTCCCTACTCGTGTACGTGCAGCAGCCCATGCCCCCATTCTTTTCCTCCTCACTTCTTCTTCTTCTTACACACACACCACCACCTTCATCATCATCATTTCTCTCTCTCTCACTTGTATTTTTCTTCTCTCCACACAAACTAACACACACAGCACCACCATTGCCGACCACCCTCTCCTCCTTCACTCGACCTCCCCTCCGGCGTGGCTTCGCCGCCGGCCACCTGGCCAACCAGGTCGAGCTCCTCCAGCTCCTCCTCCTTCTTCACCCGATCTTCATCATCAACGTCACCACCATCACCATGATCTTCACCTCCATCACCATGGTCGTCACCACCTACCATTCGACCACCTCCACCGCCATCAGCCATCAACAGTCGCCACCACCTTCATTCCGCCACCACCCGTCGCCTTCAGAGCCACCGCACGCCCGCTGGGCCGACAACAACGCTGCGCAGCAGCTGCAGCAGCAGCTTCAGGCGCGCACGCGCGCGCGTGGGCCGCCGTCGTGCGCCGCCGTGCCGCCGCGTGGGCCGCCGTGGCTCGCCGTGGGTGCGCCCCACTCCGGCAAGTCCTCCCCTGACGGCCACCGTCCTCCGGGACGCATCGTCGAGGCGATTCGTGCGTTTTGCACGACGTCCCGTCGTGACGCGCGCGACATCAAGTTCATTTTAGCGCTCCGTTGCATCAACTTTGTGCGCATTTTTCCGGAAATTCGAGCGTTGGATCGACGATTCTTTCACTCCATCACAATCTCGGTATATCCACCTTCATCCCTGTCAATTTTCGTCCGTTAATTTTATCGTTTGATACATCAAAACCGGCCACCAAGTTGACCGTTTAAATTGTATTAAAATTGGACAGTTTCGTGACGCCAACTTTGCGGGTTCGTATCTTCGTCGTCGCAGCTCCGTTTTGCGCACTACCTGTTCCGGTGCACAGCTGGTATAACCCTCTTCCTGCCCCCTTTAGATTTCATTTTAGTTTGAGCTTGTTAGGTCGGTCGAATTCGACGCCAAAGTTGGCCGTTCGAATTCTTAGTGTTGCACTTGTAAAATTCTATTTTTGAATCCGGGACTCCGGATTCAATTTCTGACACCACCAGTAGACTCGTGGCGTCGTTCTGGCTTGTTTTCATATAAATTTTGCTTGATTTGGAGAACGTGGACCCTGGCACACATTTCGGTGCAAAGCGGGTCCCACTTTCTGGATAAACGGGTCATTTTGAGTTCGTCTCATCGGAATCCAATTCCGGATATACCGTTGAGTTCATATCGTCATTCTGGACTCGTTGACATATAATTTGCTGAGTTTTGAGGACATTAGCTCCGATACGCTTTTTCGTGCAAATCGGAATTTCAATGTCCTGGTCAACGAACCAATTTGAGATCGGGTCAACGGAATCCAATTCTGGATATACCGTTGGGTTTGTATTGTCATTCTGGATTCGTGAACATATAATTTGTTAGGTTTTGTGCACTTTTATTTCGGCACATTTTTCGGTGCAAAGTGTCAAACGGCGGATATCATTTTGGCCCGAAATTACTGTTTTGCCCATGTATCCAAATTGGACTTTTGGACAGGCTATCCTAGCTGATTTGACCATTCTGGACACGTTGGTAATATTTATTTTATCATCCGACAACATCTGTAGGTTTTTACCCTATTATTATAATCCTTCTTCTTTTGTGGTATTTTTGAGTTCCATCGATTCCGGTGATTTCACAATCACTGAAATTGAATGTATTGACCCCGTAGATGTTTATAGAGACTAGCCTTGACCCTAATTGACCATGGTTGACTGTTTTGACTGAACGTCGAAGTAGAGTCAACATTTGACCTAGTTTAACCTAGAGTTGACCATAGTTGACCAGTTGACCAAAAGTCAACTGTAAGTCAACCATTGACCCAATTTAACCTAGTTTGACTTGGTTTGACTTTCTGTGACCTAGTTTGACCTAGTGTGACTCAGTGTGACCTAGTTTGACTTAGTTGACTGAGTCTGACCTAGATTACATAGCTTATACTATAGAATCAAGCCTAACACTGTTGAACCCTAATTAGCTTATATATATCTTATCTTTAGGTCTGTGGCATCACTCTGAGCATCGACCCCATTTGACAGCTCAGGACCGCAGGCGAGTACATTCACTGATAGTTTTTATTGTCTTGATATTTGCTATATCTGATTCAGTCGTAGTGTCTTACTTGATTCTCAGACACGATAGTTCACGGACTAGTATTGTCGGATTCCTGTCATAAGATGTCATTCCTGGATTTCTTGGGATACTGGTACTTGCTTGGTCTTGATTCTTGTACTTGTATTGACGCCGATTCCTGAAGAGGACTTGCTCCCCTCTTAGGGAATCCCGCGTCATGACGTGCTATGTCCGGATCCGTATACTATTCGGGGAATGGAGAATATTATAGATAGTGTGATCAATGCCCACCTTGAGTTACTACTTGTATCATAGCTATACCCTCACCTCACGATGGGTATAGCCTGATCTGTGCTACTACTTGCTCCATAGCTTACCATCCCGGCCGGGCCGAGTTCACGTACTTGTAGCCGGTCGGCTGGAAGCCTGATCTTGACCCATACCAATCACATTATGCTATAATATTCGAGACACATTTTATATTTACTTTATCTTATCATATATCATGTTCTGTTCTACATACAGTACTTTTCACCATGCTATGATTTCAGTTACTTATATGTTTTACATGCCTCTATGATGTACCTTGATTGGAGACTGAGTTCTGCTCGGGAGAAGGGTTGCAACTCCGGTCCTTGTTTGGTTTAAGGGTTGTAACTCAGCTTCCGAACGGTTCCCAAGTCTTCATATATCTTTGTTTTGTAGTTCATTATACTGTCTCTTATAGAATTTGTCAATTCACATGGAACTGCTGTTAGTGTTTGTACTTGCTCATTTTCCTGACAGGATACCGTTGATAATATTTTAGGAGTAGTTGTGCCATTAGTGGACTTCATGATGTTGCTAGCTGAGGTGGATCTCACTATTCTTCTATGTGAGTTGCCTGTTAGTTATCCTTAGTTTGTCTTATTTTCCTTCTTTATTTCCTGTCTTATGATTCCTTCTAGTAGTTTCTAGTTGTTCTCATGCTTTAGTTATCTTTCTTGTCTTATCATCCCTAGCTGTTGTGATGTGACTAGAGTATATTTATAGTTATAGGCCTTCTAGACGTAGTGTATATTTATTGGGTACTAGACAGCGTTCTACCGTCGATACTGCGGCGTAGGCTGGGCGTCGTCTACATATTCGTACCCGTATATCCGGGTGCAGGTCGTGACATGATGTCTCACTAGGCATCTAGGCTTCACCTTCCATCTGGGAGATCCTAGCAAGCTAACCTCCCCCGTTTGATGCTCCAATATCAATGGCAACCATCATCTTGTTGATTAATTAATTAATTAACTGTACTTTCTTGCTTAATTATTCTTTTCTAGGTAGAGACAAATCTTAACATTTACGATAAACCGGACAATAAGTAAAGACCGTCTAGACCGAAAAGACTAATCTACGTTCAAATATGTCGAATAACGAGTTCATCAAAATAACTAAGTACGTAGTTTGTCTATACTGTCAAAACACCGACACTAAAAGACGCGGCCGACCTGTCACTACCATATTTCTAGTTTGAGGGTATTTTTGTCATTTTTGGGGTTATTTGAATTTATTAGAATTTATTTGAAGTTATGGGAATTTTTAGGATTTATTTTGGAATTGTTTGAATGAAGGTTGACAATGTTGACTTTGACTAGCTTTGACTTGGTAGGCTAACCTAGAAGCTAACCCTAGTTGTGTTTGGACTTGATTAGGTCATGTAACCCTAGTTAGACTAGAGTTAACCTATGGTTTAGTCATTTAAACCCAAGTTAGAATAGAAGGCTTTTAGACACAAGTCATGACTTGTGGTTTTGAACCATTGATTAATGACTAAGCCCAACCCATTAGGCATGAGCCAAACCCTAACTCTAATACATGTGACTGGCCACTAGCATTGGGAATCCCCTATAAATAATCTCCTCCATTTAGGGCTAGCCTCTTTAGGAAAGAATAAGTTTTAGAAAGAGGTGAGTCTCCATCTTCATAAATTCCTAGAAAATCCAAATTAACTCCTTTTTCCTTCAAACAAATTGCTATAGGTTCTAAATTAAGTTTTCCTAATTTACCTTTTCTAAGATAAATTTCTAGCCTAGGTGGAAACCTAGTTAGCCTACCTACGCTTGGTATTTTGATCCGTGCTCCCTAGGGTAGTAAGATACTAGCCTATACATATATTACCTACCAAGATACCTAAGTAAAGTGGACGTCTAGTCCATGATACGGCCCATTGTCGATATCTTGAATATTTCAAGATACGCAATGGTACGGCACGATACCGGCGTTCTACAACCCCGATTTCCACTCGGGAGCCTACCCGCAAAATCTAATTCACGTATTCTAACTCCACGCCAAGTTTCGTCGCGATCCGATACTCGGAGCTCAAATTCCCCTTCTAACTCGATTTCTTCTAAAATCCTCTTCTAGCTCTTACTCTAATTCCTCTTCTAATTTCTTCTTCTAACTTCTTCTTCCCTTTCTAATTCTTCTCCTCCTTACTAATTCCTATTCTCCTTTCCTATTCTCTTCTAATCCTCTTCTCATTCTTTTCCTAACTTCTTCTATTCTTTCCTTCTACTTCTCTTCTAACTCTTCTAATTTCTCCATTTCCTCCTAACCTTTCTTCTTCTAATTCTTCCTAAACTTCTTCTAATTCCTCTATGTATCTATCTATATATATACATATATATATATCTATATATATACATATATATATATACAATGGGAGGGGGTTTATAGGCTAAATAGGGGGCTAAATAGGGCCTAAAGGGGGGGGGGAGAACTGCCAGCAGCTGCTGCTAGTTGCTGCTGTTGCAGCTGCAGCAGTAGCTGCTGCTACTGCAGCTGTAGCTGCTGCTACTGCAGCTGTAGCTGCTGCTACTGCTGGTTCCCTTCTTCTTCTCCTCTTCCTCCCTCTCATCTACCTCTCTCTCTCTATATATATATATCTAACCACCTATATATATAAAAAAAAAAAAAAAAAAAAAATATATATATATATATATATATATATATATATATATATATATATATATATATATATATATATATATTTTTATATATATATATATATATACACTCAAACACACACACATCTATCTATATATATATAAATACACTCACACACATATATATCTACATATATATAAATACACACACACACACACATCTCTACATATATATGAATACACCCACACACACACACACACACACACACACATATATATATATATATATATATATATATATATATATATATATATATATATAGACACACACACCCAAAACTCACACACTCACAAACACACACTCTCACCACCATCTCATGACAACCACTACCACCACTCTCATTCCTCTACACTCACACACACAAATATACCTATATATATATATATATATATATATATATATATATATATATATATATATATATATATATAAATATATATATATATATATATATATATATATATATATATATATATATATATATACATATTTATCTACATACCACTCAAACACACACACCACCCTCTCACACTCTCTCACACACGCTCACACAAGCACACACACACACTCCCTACCACTCTCACACACCACCACTATTCCTCATGACACCAAATACATATCAATATACATATATACATACACATATATATATCTACATATTTATGAATATACCACTCTAGTTAGAAAACCCCCAAATAAATCTTCTAACCTAGATTTTAGGAAACCTAATAAATTCTAGGGACAAAGTGTGGAAAATTCTCTCCTCTATCATTATTGTGAAGGCAATAAATGGTAAAGAGGAGTAAATAGAGAATTAAAGAGCTTACCTAAGCTTGGTTGCTTGAGGAAGAAAGAAGCTTGAAGAAATGAATGAAGTTTGAGAGAGAGAGAAAGAGAGTGTTACTTAGTGGAGAAGAAAAGGGGGGCTCTCCTATATGTGGACGACCAAGTGGAGGGGGGGTTATTGGGTTTGGGTGGGATCCAATAGCCCTCCAAACCCATTAGACTTAGGTTGGGTTCGGTTTGTTTCGGTTTGGTTCGGTTTATTTCTAATGAACTAATTAAGTCTCTAAAATGACTAATTAAGCCATGGAAGTTGGGTTTATAATTTTTAACCTAATTATGATGGTATGTGGACCAAGTACAGCTAGTATGTGGGTCCCGCTAGGGTCCAGGCTACCCGGGTCTCCAACTTGAGTCCGAATTGGATAAAATCCAAACCAACCCAAATAAATTCCAAAAAATCACATAAAATAAATAAAAATTCCTAAAAATTATGAAACTTGAAAAATGAAAAAAATACTCCTAATTTGAAAAGTGGGGGTGACACCCCTACAGATGTGGGGATGGAACCCCTGGGTACTTATCCAAGAAGAGCTAAGCCAGAAATACAAGACGTCCTATTCACTACTTCTTACTGTTAGAGCGGAGAGAGCGTCGGGGTTTGAGCGCCTCGCGCCTAGCCTGAACGTAATCTACGAATACTTTATGGAAGTGTCACGCCCCAGAACCAGAATACTGGAGAGCGGGGGCGTACATAGCCAGCTACGTATATTGAAATAGAATACATCTCAACTATACAGTCACGGCTGTCTAGATATGAGGGTTTACTACAGGCCAACGGTCTCTTATGGTCAAGCCTACTGTCTCAATCTCAAGCAAATAATATAATCACAAGATGTTTGACCACCAAATATACAATAAAAGGCGTCCCAAATATTACATATCAGCTGATCATAAAGCTAGTCGTACAAAATACTGGGACTAGCAAGAGTTAAGTCATACATGATCAACCCTAGGATTTGTTAATCATGTTTACAGCCCGTAGGCAGACAGTAAGTAAAAGTGCATCGAGCTAACAGGTGCTCGTCGGCTAAACGCCTCAAAAGAATAAATTTACAATAGAGTGAGCGAAATAAAATAGAAAACCCACTCGTAGCCCGGGTTCCTTCTAGTCGCCACCATCGGGCTGGAGGTTCGGTAGATCCTCGGGAGCTGCTCCGAAATCTGGCCACATAAAACCAGCTGGGTCAAACCCCAGAAAGAGCAAGTGCCACAAAGGAGGCCACGAAATAAGAACAAAAGCCAGCATATCAGAACATAAGAAAATAGAAGAAAAGTAAAGAGTGCAACAGGATAATAAACGACTAGTGACGTGGGACCATTCCGGGAGCCAGGTTACAACCCTTAAACCAGACAAGGATCGAGGTTGTAACCCTTCGCCTGAATAGCACTCTGTCTCTACCCATTTATTGTTAGAGATAAGTAAAACAAGCATGTACAAGAGTACCAGGTACAGGGACTAGACAAGACTTAGACAGAGCTAGACATCATTCATTCACAAGCGGCCAAGTAATTCTACGGCTTACTACTTTAACTAACTAGGGTTGTCACAAGCCTGATTACTAACAAGATGCAATGAGAATTTCCCAGTCCCAAGCCCTGCAGACCATCCAGTTATCCTTCCGCGGGTTAAGAGTATGGTTGGGTACATCACCCCGGAGGCGATATACCCTTAGGTGACTTAGAGGGTGCAACACATGACAGTGCGCTGGAAATGTGCTTTACTGGTCGGCAAGCTACAAATCCAATTAAGAGCGCCCAGATAACGAGATTGCCTGTGACTGGAAATTCTCCATGAACTATTGTTTGATCTAGTCATTAGCCTAATCAATATTCAGTATGAATCCCTGACCGTGGGAACCAGGGAGTCACGTCCTAGACATGATGCAAGACAAGACAAGTGGATTGCACAAGCAAGCAAGCAGGAACACCCACGGTGTCAAGTTGATTATACGAGTCAAGTTAGCTGTCGCAACAGCATCAAGTCAAGTCAAGTTACAAGTCAAGTCAAGTCAGGAGTGCGCCGCCACGGGCCACTATCAAGTTATCAAGATAAATCATGTCAGGGTACTTGTCAGGAGTGTGCCACGACGGGCCACTATCAAGTCAGGTTGGTCATGTCAGGAGTGCACCACTACGGGTCACTGTCGTGTTATGCTAGTTCTTTGTCATACCATGCCATGTACAATAGTCATTCCAAACATATTAAGTAAAATCAAGTTCATGACAAAAGGCGTAAGGATATAAAATAGGCGTAAAATATCTAATAAAATATCAATATACAGGGCTATAGAAGAGCCAAGCTTAAAGAAATAAAACCAAAACTCCCAGAGCCAATGGTTTGCGCAAGGGGTCAGGGGTTGGATTGCGCAGGGTGTCAGCTGCGCAGGGTGCTAAGTGCGCAGGGGCACAGGGCGCAGGGGCAGATGGCGCATGGGTCAAGTGCGCAGGAGTGAACTGTGCAGGAGTGAATTGCGCAGGAGTGGACTGCGCAGGATTGGATTGCGCAGGAATGGATTGTGCAGAAATGGACTGCGCAGGAGCAGATTGCGCATAGGTCAAGCGCGCAAGGGGAAAGGGAACGCTGGGCTAAGAAGCGCCAGCGCAGTTCAGCTCAGCGCAATGCGCTGGCCGAGGGGATGCGCAGTTCACCAAAGGGTGAGCTGCGCAATCGGCTTTGCGCTAAAGAGCGCAGGCCGAGAGGTCTGCTCCTCCAACCCGAGAAGAACTCCAAGAACTCCAAAACTTCAATTCTTTATATCTTTGTCAAATCAAATCCAAATCTAGATTTTCAAAGTTCTAACTTGAGTAAAATTGAATTCTCTTCCACATGGAAGCATCAAAACCCACAAAAACCCAACTAAAATAGATCAAAATTATGTAAATCCGAAAATAGAGAAAACTTAGATCTAGAACAAAGGAGACTCCAAATCACAAAATGTCAAGTTCTAATGTTGATCACCATGGCCTAATCTAGCTAATGGACAAATAAAATAGGGTTCTCATGTGGTGGCAAGGTGCACTTGCCGATGGGTTATGGTGTGTTGTGTAGAGGAAGGAAGAAGAAGGAGATGGAGAAGTAAATGAGAGAATTATGGAGGAGAGAGAAAAATAGGTGGAGTTTTAATGAGGGTGGTTGTGGTGGAATGAGGGTTGAACATAGGCTAAGGTGATCCAATGCATTTTAAACAAAACCAAACCAAATCAAACCAATTCTCTTCCACAAAATAAACCAAGCCAGGTAAAACCCAATTACGAGAACCAAAATCTGCAAGTCAAGCCAATTACAAGTTCATGCCAAAATCCAAGAAAATAAATACAGGTCTGAAATACATGCAAGCTTGACAAAATATGTATTCAGAATATAGGTGTTACAGGAAGTTAGGGAGGGATTCTAGGGCTGTGTCTGTTTTCTTGACTCTATACCTGAAGGCCCGCTGGGATCTGAAAGCGAGGGCTGCTAGCAGGCTAAACTCTTTCACATCCTCGCCAGCAGGAAGGAAGTCAACGATCTAAGCAAAAAAGATCATCATTCTATTCTTGGTCTTTCCATCCAAGACCGGGTATGACACTTCTATGGTAACAATAGTGGGGTCGACTTCTGCTACATCAACGACTTCTTCTGCTTCTACAGCTACGGCTACAATGGTATCCTTGTTACAGTCAGGGGTATACCAATGGACCGAGCTGAATAGGAGCCGTTAGGAGGCGAGTCATGTGTCTCCACCGCAGGTGAGGAAGCCATTTGTGGGGCTACAATCTGATTGGAGGAGGGGTTATCCACATCATCATGAACATCTTCTTCTTCTTCTTCTTCATCTGTGGCCTCCTCTGATGCATGGTAGTCGTAGGAAACTGATCCTATTTCTTTATATATATATATATATATATATATATATATATATATATATATATATATATATATATATATATATATAGGTAGACACCCTCAAGTATTGGGGCACCTACACATGTGTAGCCGTAAGATCACTTATAGGCCCAAACACAAACACTTGGTGGCACAACCCCCGTATCGCACTATTCACTTATACGTCCAAACAAAAACACTTTGTGGCACCAACCCCATATCGTACTATTCTACGATACGATTGTGATACGATTAAGATACCTATACCAAAGCTTGTCCAAATCCTACCAAACTTCATGAGCGAGTCTAATATATATATATATATATATATATATATATATATATATATATATATATATATATATATATATATATATATATTAAAACATAATTAGAGCATAGCAAGGCTAGTATCAAGAGTCATATGAAATTGGGTATCTACACCACAAGTGCAGGAAGCCCAAAACCTCCAAATTGAGCCCGTGCTCTACCGTATCATGATACGACCGATATTATCTATTTTTGGACATGAATCTAGACACACACAACCAAATCTACAATAATTGGACCTAACAAACCTAATGACAAACACATGGTGTATCATTCTCGGATTTTTCAGAAAATGGCACAAAAATCCTATGTAACTTTCAAATTGAGAATCATTAGAGTCTCAAAACTCTTTCTATAGTAGTCCTAGTCCATGGGTGAATTTCTCAGGTTTAATAACACAAATGATGTCTCAATAGAGAGGGAAATGAAATGTATACCTATTGGGAGATGGATTCCCAATAAAAAGTCAAATAAACACGATCCGAACAAGGACATGAATAGTGTTCATACTCCTTCGCAGTCGTAGGCTTGTATGTTCGGGTGTTGAACTGCAACTGACCTTCATTATGTTATATTCGACCATAGTTGGGTTTTTTGTGATAGTGATACATTCACTATCAGACCTTGATGTATGTTGATGAGACATGCTGTATTTGGTAGTGTACATGCATGAAGACTTTGGTTGTATTTGGTGCTTGTTTACTTTATTTTAGTTCTTTTATGTCGACATATGGTCATTTTGTTATTGGTATATCTTTAGTGCACTTAAATATGTATTATGTTTGTTTGAAAAACATGTTCATTACTGCTTTTAGTATAAAAAAAATTGTTTGTTTGTTTGTTTTTTTTATTTTATCGACGCTCTAGCGACTACTAGCGACATCTTAGCAACGGATAGCAATGACTAGCTATACAAAATAAGAATGCCACTAGATATCACTAACGTATTGATACTAGAAAGTTCAATTACCCAGTGAAGTTGTCGTCCATCGTCGCTGAACGTCCCTGATTGAGTTGTCATGTCAGATGGACACGAACAACAACATAAGATAACGCTAAAGTGTCCACATCGCCAAACTTTGTGCAATGTCAGTGGAGATGATGAAAGATTCATCACTGACACGTCGATCGAGTTATATCATTGCGGCGACGGCCTAATGACATCATATGCATTAGGGACTAGCTAATTGGCGACATGGGGCAAGCGTCTCGCTAGCTGATGTTGCTAATTCTGTATTTTTTTTTTTTTTTTTTTTGCAGTGATGACCATGAGCATATATGTGCATGTGGTTACTTCTTTTTAGGCCCGGTTCGAACTCAGGACCTTTCCAAAAACTCTCATCAGTGGCAACCCTCTGGTGGCGCATATGGTTACTCAATAGGAGGTTCTTGTGTTGCTTAGATTTGATTTAAAAGAAACTGGTGAGGTCCGGGAATGTTCAACATGCTTAGCTAAGTCATGCATTTTGATTCATTAATTTTCAGAATGCATGATTCAGTTATCCACATAAAAATGTACTACACTCCTCGAAGATTTGAGCACAACCAACCTAACCTGGAGCCAAAATCCTTAAACGACAAGGTTAATGAGACAAAAACTAGTTCATGAACTACTGAAGTTTAATTAGAAATGATAAAGTATTTGAAGTCTGGCTCCAACCTAACACGACAAAAGAATCCCACCAAAACCATGACCTAGTCCACTTGATGAATTGGTCATATCTAGGCCCAAATTATACTTTGGAGTTCATTGTCATTTATTCGAAACATGTTACAATATAAATATATAATTCTTAGAGATTCATAATAGGTTAAATTACAACTTGATACCCTCAAGTATATAAAATTTTAATTTGACACCTTCAATTTTGATAGGTATCAACTTGATATCCTAAAAAAAAGAAAAAAAAAAAAAAAAATTTACACTCTTTCCTGAGTCAGTGTCTCCTGGTCTACTCCTACTACATCCTGGCTAACCTTCTCCTTCGGCTGCACCACCACCACCACCGCCCCTCTCTCCGCGGCAGCGGCACGCGGCGAAGAGAGGAGGGGACGGAATTTGGGTCGACACGGGGGGTGGTGCAACCGGGAGGAAAGCGACCGGATGGGAAAGAGGGCTGGGTGGGAAAGAGGGATAGTTTCGTATTTTTTTTGTTTTTTTTGGATATAAAGTGATATCTATCAAAATTGAGGATATCAAGTTGAAATTTTTTGAATAGTTGATGATATCAAATTGGAATTTAACATTTAAAATAAACCAGGACAAGTTTCCAATCCTTTGGTAAATGTGTCTAATTAACCTGCCCAATCCAAAACACGGGATGGCAATTCAACTTAGACCAATCAGACTTTCCCCTCACCTACAAAGCTAACTCCAGTCTAAGTTACGAAATATGTACATTTGTACTCGTTTCCCAAAGAACAATGGACACCAGCAGAAGTGGTTCCTGAAAGGGAAAAAAAAAGTGCCTAGAAATTTCTATTTTCTTGCAAACATTCACATAACATTTCATTGCTAACATTCCGTATACTTGGGCATCCCACAAATTTAGAGATTCTCCTGGCTCATTTTGGGAGTTGATGGCGATGTGTAACTGTTAAAAATAATACTTGTGTACTGTGCACATGCTACAGCTAAGCTCTATAATTCACATAATAATAATAATAATTATTATTATTATTTTTGGAGATTTTATAATATCTACTCCAAATATATTCCTAGATCCCCACATCACTTATCTTATTATAAATACCTCTACTGTGTTCACTATTCTTCATCATCAGTAGAACACTTCTCCCCATCTCTCTACACTCTCTCCTCTCTGTCCTTTCTTTTTAAGCCTTTGTTTTTCAGATTTATATATGGCACAGTTTTTGGGGGTGTGCACAAGTTTTCAGTTTTTTTTTGTGTCAGGTTGCCATTAGGTTTTGCTGCCGGGAACCACTAACCAGTTTCCTCTCGTCCCATCTTGATCTATAATATTGGTTCTAATTTGTGTACCCCTAATTTTTTTTTTCTTCTTCTTATTCTCAGATTTAAGTACTAGAAAGGTGCATCGCGATCACAAATACCTATTTTTAGGTTTTATTGAGTATTCAATGAGTGGATGTAATGACTCCGTGAAGTTTTCATGAAGATAAAATATTTTTGTAGTTGTTAGAGTATATTTCTTCAATTAGATCGATATCAGGTTTTCATCGATTAGTAGCGGGTGCTTCTTTAGGTTTCTTCTCCTTTATGTTAATTGTTTATAGGAGATTTTGGTTGGCTCACATTGTTTCTCTCTCATTCTCTTCAATAAGTTTTCTTCTGTGATCTTGGATGACCTTGGAATAAAGAAGGATTCGAACAGTTGGTGTTTGCGGGTGTGGCATCTTCAAGATTCACATGGATCCGGCTGTTCTATTGAGAATCTTGATGATGCTGCATCAGCAATAACCAACTATAGGCGCAGAGAAGTGATTCATCTCAGCTCAGCTGCAACATGGGTTTTTTTTTCCCTAGTTCTTGATACATTTGAATATATACGAAATTATAATATTTTCCTTTTTTTCTCATCTGGATTTAGGGATTTAATACAGGACAGGCGATGGCTCGTGAAAGTGTTCCTGTAAGCTGTAAGGGTTTCTTTACATTCCATGCACTAATTCTACTGTTGCATTTACCTGTTGTTGCCATTTTTTGAGGTAACCTTGTGATGCTTAGTCATGGTTTATTACCTTTTAATGACACGGATACCTTATCTTAAGGGACACTGCTGCTTTATAATCTTTTATTTAGTTTCTGAGAAGATTGTGAACTGAAGATGCATACTTTGACTTGAAGAGAAGAAGCTCATTTGATCTTTTGATATAGGTTGAATAGACAATTTTTAGCCTATAAAACTTGGCGTCATGTATATATTTGGGGCAGCTCATTTTTTAGCATGTATACCTTGTGCGATCGCACAAGGCCCCAAAAATCGGAAGGCTACAAAATCTTTAACCTCTATATATTACTAATGTAAAATCTACATTTCTAGATTTATGCCTCCCTATTTTGTAGAAATTGCACTAAGAAAGCCTTAGAATGTCAAAAAGAGAGAGGTAATTTTAAGTATTTGTACGAGGTCCTTAGAATGTCAGAAGCGGTCCTGATTTGGGGTGCCATATATACTAGATCTTTGCTCTCTCTATTAACAAAACGAGCTATTCACGAGCCCGCTCGACGTCGGTTCGCTGAAAAAGCTTGCAAGCTGAGGTTTTTTGAGCTTGAGCCTAAAAATATGATGGTTATAGAAAAAAGCCCAAACAAGAACTCAGAGGTATTCGACTTGTGCACTGGCAAGACAGCTTTGCACAGCCAAGCTAGGGGGTTATTTGAGGAAACCTTCGTAGTACTATAGAGTTGCAAGGACCCTTTGAGAAGATTGCTTGGAGTTGGATATAACTCCTTGAAATATTCCTTTCATCTAGAAAAATCTTAATTCCTACCATTTTTTGGAGTGCTAATTGGTCATTCATGTAAAGTCCTTGAGGCCATATAAAGGAAGAGACTCATTTTTTCCACAATAACCAAAACTTGTAATATCTTCCTCTTTTGCTCCATGTTTTCTCATTCTCGTCTTAGTGTTGTAGCTTATAAGTACCCTTTGGAAAAAGGCCTTAGCATTCTAAGTCTTAGGGAAAAGGTCTTAGTGTTATAGCCAAGTCTCAGGAAAAGGCCTTAGCATTTTAGCTAAGTATTGTAAAAAGGCTTGCGCGAATCTTCGATGAGAAAGTTCTTGCACCACACGGGGCGAGGTATATGCAAAAACACTAAATCCATAACATTAAACTCGTATATAACTCAAGTTCATTAAGATTTCAAGTTTAAAAGAGTGGCTTGTGCCGCAATTAAAGAGTGGCTCAGGAGTCGGGCTTGATAGCTTCAACTTAATTTTAGGCACGTCTGAAAGATCTAGCTTGTTAGCACCCCTACCCTAGACCAAGGCCAACCCAGAGGGTTGGGTTGCTCTGTCCTGAGCTAATTTTGGTTGCCCTTTAACCCTGTATTGTGAGACAGTCCTTGTGGCCATCCATGACCCTGATTTTTAGTGGAATCACACTGAACTTGGGGGTTTGCCCTTGCAGGGGGGTTGCCCAAGCCTCAAGTCTTGTCTGGCTTACCCCAAGGCCGGCCCTGCCGTAGACCTCCTTAGTATTATCAATCAAATATCCGTCTATAAAGACTATCTAAGGCCAAATTATACATATCACATAATCCACTAAATACAAATTAGTAAAAGCATACGAAAATAAATCTCATGATAATAGCTTGAAAAGGCTCTATTTTTTGTTCTCTTTTTAGGCAAAAGTTACTTTGTTACGTTGTATCTGTTTCACAACCAACCAAGAAGCATAATTTCCCTATATCGTTTAGTCAGAACCTAACACCCTAAAATTTTCTTGTGCTTTCAACTTGGAAATTGAAAGTGAAATTAAAATATAGAATAAATGGTAATATTATATAGCTGATTTGGCTATATTTTGAATTTTTATTAGGATAAACTTTTTATTTATTTCTTTTTTGGATTAAGTGTCTAAATAGTTTCTTGGTGTTTAGAAGATATTTGATGGAAGATTTTTTTTGGGGTTTAGGCTTTGAACTTATATACATAGGTTTCCTTATAAGAAGAACAAGAGAGTAAAGATGTAGGGTTTTCGATTATTTTAGTGTTTAGCAAGGATTGAGAGTGATTGCAATCTTATTTTTGAGCTATTTATGATTTTCTTTATGAGTAATTAATGTTTTTTTAGGATTTCCGTGATAATTTTCTATCTTCATTTTGTTGTAACATTACGCATGTTTCTTTAGATTATTTAATCTACTATTGTCTCTTCTTTCTTCCATTCTCAAGCATTGAACACGACCTTAGAACCATTCCATCCCGGAGTACTATTACTAAGCAAGTGTGTTATAGAAACACTATTTATGATTATTTGGTCTATTTATAGCTAGCCAGAATTGTTTATATTTGGTCTTATATCATAACTTCAAGAGAAATAAATCAGAAACTAATTTACATCTTTGAATTAGAACTTGGATCAAGAGAACGTACAACAAAAATAATACTTAAAATGTATTCTTCCAACAACATTTTTTTTTTCTCTTTTTCTTCTCTTCAATTTTTTGTCTAGAAACTAGAAAGAGACTGTAATTTAGTTGTATAGATTATTTCTACGAACTCTAGAAGAAAACAAATGATAATTCATAGATCCACAAGGTACGGAATTTATGTTGCATGGATATTTCAAAGGAGGTTCAATGGATATATGCATATCTGAAGCATACAGTCACCTCCCTTACTAGGACATCGAGGATACATACTACTTAAGATGTATCAAGTGACATAGCAACGACATGAAAGAAGAAACTAATGCTAATGAGAATATGGAATAATGCTTCAATATGAATGTTTCGTAAATCGATAGTACTATGTCTATGAATTAGCTCATTTATGTTTTTTCTCTCTCTCATGCATAATTTTTGTTCTATATATAGATAAATAATTAGTGGTGAATACTTCATTATAACTAACTATTGTTTTTATCAATACTTTTCATTTATAGATTAGTTACAATTAATTACTGGTGAATACTTCATTAGAATATAGTTTTTGTCTCTTTAAGGGATAAAACAAACTAGGATTAGTTTATGCTTTGTTCATATGTCGTATCTTTCCATTTCAAATATGCAACATATTAATTATTCCATATATCAGTATCATGTTGCCATGTCCGTATCAGCACACACCCACTTGAGTTAGTATGGGATCATAAATCCCGTTCTGGCTGAGCATATAAGTTGAGTTGATGTCTTGTTTCCAATACAGATTACACCAAGAAGGATAATACACTTAGTTCCCAACCCGAATTTTTTTTAGCGTAACTTCAAGGAGGGGAAGTGCAGTAAATTGCAGTGGTTTTCATTCTACCCGGATTACCTGTAATAGGCAAATGTGGAAGATAGAAAAAGATATAATACCTTGTAACCGCAAGGTTGATTCGGAGGGAAAGGAAGAAATATATTAATGCGGTGGAGGTAATCACCTTGCCGCCGAACCACATAAGTTATTCGTGTTTGTGATCTTATCTTTGTTGCATGATATATAGGTATATTTGGATCAATTACGCCAGCTTAATTTGTTTTTATATATCTCTACCCCTTTCAAAATTTTCTACAAACTGTAATAGTCACAAATCTTTTCCTGGTCTGTTCATATCTTGAGTTCTGTAAGATTTGCTACTGTCTACTTTTTCTGGTAAATTTTGTAATCTTGATATTCACCCCCTTCAACTTCATTCCATATGAATAACATTTGTCAGAGAAAAATATATATATACATGTGTCTATTGCTATATTTATATTTCTCTGTGTCTAAATTTTGGCTGGAATCTCACTGATCCCATAAAAATTTCAAGTTCTGCTATTGCATCCAGTATAAGCAATCAACCTGTAAGATTTTCTTTTGCTGATTCAATATCTACAGAAGCAATTTCAACTACAAGGTGATTTTCTCGGAGACTGGATTTTCCTGAGAAAAAATTAATGGATTAAATGAGTAACCCAATATATTACTGTCTTCTTTTGTGAATTCTTGTCTTATTATTTTATTTCACATGTAGATATGACAAACTTTCATACCAATATTCCAGTTAGAACATATATAACTAAATGTTTATTTCAGGTATGTATAGTTTTCGTATCACATTTGCAACAAAAGTATTGTGCCAAGACATGCTAAAAGGTCTTGAATTGATGTGCAATGGATCTTGAAACTCTGTTCAAGAAGAATAAAAGTTCTAGGATGTGTAATGGATCTTGAAGCACTAACTGTAAATATTCTAAAGCATGTTGGCATGGATTTCAGACTGAACTGTTCGGATCGATATATCACATGCACAGGTTAAAGCACTGTAACTATTTTATTTTATTTTATTTTTATTTTTATTGGGGTGGCCGGCGAGCAAACAGTAACGCTCGGACGTTTGCCGATGCAAACAATACAACTGAGTTGAATAATGCATGTAACTTTCCAGAGGACTAAATATTATGGTAAGTAAATGTTATTGTAACTTTGTACATGTTCCAGTTCATGCTTTGATCTGTCTTTCGTTTGTGTAATCATGATATTCCCTTTGTAAATAAGACTTGTTTCTTCATTTATCTTTAGGGCTAAATTATCATAATGGCACTCCAATTATATGTAACGCTCGGACGTTTCTTAATTTTTTACTGTTCGATTTTGGCACCCCAACTTTATAAATTATTCTTTTGAAGTATCCTTCGGTTATTTTGAAGCACATCGAGACCACTTCAAAGTATATCTTGTAGTAGTACAAAAGTGTTGAAGTGGTGTCGATGTCCAAAATCAAACAGTGAAAAGTTAAGGTGTCAAAAATGTCCATATGTTATAGTTAGGGTGTCTTAGGATAATTGACAACTTTAGTTTTACATGTTCTGTGTGTTACAAAATCACTGACAGGTCTTCTTGAAGGGAAGAAGAAATCTAAACTGTGATGCTGTCCATTCTTTAGACTTCATCCTGTGAAGTAGGCCAAGATGCATTAACTTGAAGGTTGTAATGGGTTTGGAAGAAAAATCTTTTGTATCCTGCATGGAACTTTCAATATTTATGATGCATTAATATATAGATATAGTATTCAACTGTCTTTGAAGCTGAGAAGAGCCTGTATATTATCACTCATGCAGATGCTGCCTAACTATGCGTTTGGTACGTACGTAGTGCAGGAGGACCATTTCATACTGGAGTGTTTCTAAGCATGTGTAAGTTGTGCGATCGTATAGAGTCCGAAAAATCAGAATATTACAAAAATGTAACCTTCGCATATATTATTAATATGAATTATTTTTTACATTTAGGTCTTCCTATTTTTTTTTAGAAACTAAATGGCCCTTAGAATGCCAGAAAATGATAGATTTTAGAATGGTTAAAAAAAATTTAATATTTGTACATGGTCCTTTCAATGTCAGAAACGGTCCTAATTTCATATAAAGGTTAGGGGAGGGGAGAGGAGGGGACATGGCATCTTCTATTGAAGTGGCTACTATATATGTGACACCATCTGCCGTGTAAAACTGTAAGTGTTCCTACAGTGATCTGTAAAATATATCATATAAGTATGCATGGTATTTACCTTGACAATAGCTAATCTCTTGTGTGTATAAAATTAACAAAATAATAAAAATGTTGGTGCCAAACTGATAAGATAAAAAATGAGATTATTCATGTAAAATTGAAGGTTGGAAATTATTTTAGATTATTTGAACATGTGTAATACAGTGAAGTATATGTTCTAGTAAGGACTAGTATTAATAAGAATATAATTAAAAGTGCGGCTAGAGCTAGAATAGATGAGAAAAGGAAATAGTTTTGTTACTGTTATAGACAACATGACTCTTAATAAGGATGAATGAAGAAACCGTTTTATTGTCGTTATTGTTGTTGTTTGTGTTGTTTACATGCATAACATCAAATCATTGAATATAAAATAGATATAAAATTTATTGTCGTCGCTACTGTTGTTGTTTAGGTGCAAAACATCAAATCATTTTTGGATTATAAAATAGATATTGTCTTTCATAACCGCAGGTGAAATTTTGGATTAACAGGTAAATATTGCGGCCCACTTGCATGTGGATCGTGTTGGAGTGGGTGGGGTTCCCAACCTATGTGGAGAAGATCCCGGAGTGCGACGAGCGCCGTCCGATGTCGGAGAAGCTCGGGAGTAGTTGTTACTGCTGCTGCTGCCCCAAAGGGGGTTCTGGACCAAGTCTGCCGAGTTCGGGCCGAACTCGGTCCCAGGCCGAGTTCTGGCCGAACTCGGTCTGGCCGTTCCAGGGTGTGGCCACCCAGTGCTGGTTGCCCCACACAGAGTTCTGGCCGAACTCTGTGTTGTCGGGGGCTGAAGCGGGATTCTGGATGAGTTTTCATCATTGGATCTAATCCGACGGTCCAGGTTTGTTGCGGGATTAGGGTATTAAGTTGAGATATCTCAACCCTAATCCCATAACGCACATTGGTAACTTTTGGAGGCTATCCAAGTTTGAGAGAGAAAGGAGGCAAGAGTGCCATTGCAACTTCGGAGAAGAAGGCGGAGGATTGAAGGTTGATATTCGGAGGAGATCGTGTTCGGGTAATCTCTACTCGTCGTTCTCGTTCTTCGTAGCCTTGTAATCGTTGTTCTTTTCTCTGAGTGTTGTGGGGATCCGATTTGGATCGGAGGAGTTTGTAGAGGGTGTAATTCTTCTATTCCATTAGTGGAGGCTTCTCAGGGTTGGACTCCGATCGTCCCGTGGTTTTTTCCCGCAAGGGTTTCCACGTCAAAATTCTCTGTGTCTGCGTGATTGTTTTTGTGTGCTTGTTTTTGGGTTCGTGCGTTGTTTGCTCGGTCCTCTCGCAGGTACTCTCCGGTTTGGGGAAAGATTTTTGCGCTTCTTTCCCAACAGATCGTACAGTGACTAACCGTTGGAGTTCACAAGGATGTATATATGTATGGGAATTATATATAATACACTGCTTATGGTTTGTCTAGCTTGCAGTGACTGTGTAAAGTACACTGGTTTAAAACTTTAAATATAGGGTTAGCACCTGATGCGCAAGGAAGCAAGAGAAAAGTATAATTACATATGAACTAATAATATATATATAATGAAAGAGTTTTAATGGTGCATGCTACTGATCATCCGTCTCCTCGGAAAGTGATCAGAGCATCATTGTCCTTGTTGTCGGCCACCAAATGCTCAAATTTCATGTCATCTCACTCTCTATATATTGAATATATGCAATCGGAGCCCAAATTACAGTTATAAGCGAGCAAATATATAGTTGTTCAAGTCCACAGCTATTAAGTGGAGGTGGAGGTGAAGGTGGAGGTTTGGTTGACTGAAAATACAACAAAAGTCATAGAGTGAGTCATGAGTTGCTCGTTTTTAAAACTCATCAGTAAAAAATCGTTGGATTAAATATATATATATATATATTTTTTTTGGAAGGACCTCAACAGAAAAAATTAAAAATTTAAATAGAAAAAAAATAAGTGTTGGGTTTTGGTGTTTTTTTTTTTTTTTGGGAATTTTAGTCCCATATCGGCTATACCAAAGGAGTTGTATCTCTATATATTAGCTATCTATTTTAGAGATGCACATGTGGTGTGGAGGTGCACATGGGTGTGCCATTTGGGATTATTTTTCTAATGAAAAAAAGGCTAAATAAACAATTGAAAGCATTCATGTTTTTTGCTCTTGAAAAATTTATTTCCATGGGAGCTACGACTCGGACTCGGGCTCATGAGGCGTAATGTGGCGCTTTGTTGGCGCACTTTGCACTTAGCACGCACAGGTGCGTGCGCGTTCAGTTGCGCGGGTGGCGCAAGTGGCTCAGTGCGCGTTCAGTACGTGGTGTACAAGGTGCGCAAGGTTCACAACTTGCTTCAGATCGTGTCTGTGCATGATCTGAGCGATTACTGCACGTTCGGAGTGGTTATTACCACGTCCCGAATGTTGTGCTAACCAGACAGTTGCTACTCGGGCCTATAAAAGGTCTCTTCTCTCTCACAGGCAGATATACAGAGCATATACAGAGAGTTACAAAAGTTTACAAGTGTTTCTTAACATAAGTAAACTGAGGCTGTGAGAGAGAAGAGAAGCTTTGCACCAGCTTTGCTTTTGCATGAGAGTCCGTGTACAATCCGAGGAGTCAGAAGAGCACAAGTGTTCCAAAGTTCTCCGACAAACTTGCTGGTTCCTGGAAGCTATTCATGTGGGACGAATATAACTTTGAGCAATGGTGATCATTCACCCCAGCAGGATATTCATCCATCAATCGTCTGTCATCTTCTTCGTTGCTGTGGATTACGAAATCTTTTTAGATTCTCGTAATATCATATGCTACTGTAACGATATCTTCTTAGATCTTCGTTAAACTTGCGTAACCTTCCTAGAAGTGTTGCGTTGGAACATTATTTTTATAATTATTTTATCTTCTCAGTTTTTCATCCAAAAATTGTGCCCCAGCACTAACAATCTCAAAGCTATATTCTTATGATGAAAAACTTTAATGCTTCACTCCTCAATACCGACTTTTGTAAGTTAGAAAAGTTTGATGGAGAGCATTATCAAGTCTGGAAGAGGAAGGTTTATCTCACTCTTCAACTCAGAGACGTTGATCACGTACTTCTTGAAGAGGAACTTACTGTTCCAGATACTGGGTCTGCTGCCGCAATCACTGCGGCTACTAAACTTCAGGCCAAGTGGAGAAGGGAGAATAGCATTTGCAGGCTGCTTATACTGAATGCTATGGAGGATTCCCTAGCATAATCCTACAGTAAGAAGACTATTATCAGAGACATATGGGAGTCTCTGGAGAAACTGTACGAAGAAGATAAGAACAAGAGCAAGATATTTATGGTTAAAAAATATCACAAATGGCTCTTTGAGGACGAGAAGTCCATGCTGTCGCAGGTGAAGGAATTCCTGAAGCTACGACAGAAGCTGGAAGACGAGATGATGTCCCTTTCCGACAAGTTTGTTGTTGGAGGGATTGTTTCGAAACTTCCCACTGGGTGGAGTAAGTTCTATGCAAACATGCATAGGAAGAAGCTTGAGATCAGCCTTGAAGATCTCTTGCAGAAAATCTATGTTGAGGACCAGATGCAGGCTCAACTGAAGGTGGACGCACTGTCCAAGCAATTGGCTAACGCCAATCTGGTTCATACCAAGTAACCAAGGGAAAAGCAGGCAGCTTTCCACAGCAAGAAGAAAGACCCTAACAATCTGAAAGTCAAGGGAACTTCGTTCAAGCAAAAGAAGCCAAAGTCCCATTTGGCTTGTTTCAAGTGTGGCAATAAGGGCCACTTCAAGAATGAATGCAAAGCAAAGACCAAGCAATCAGAGCAAGGAAAGCCTAGTAAGGTATCTATGATCACTGACGTTGTTGTTATGATTGTGCAGGTTGATGCGGTAGGGACTGACTCTGACTGGTGGGTAGACACTGGAGCCACCTACAATGTCTGCTCCAGCAAGGAGTGGTTCACCACCTACACACCTACTTCTGAAGTGGTTATGGTGGCGAACCAGGCACAAGCTGAAGTGCTCGGGTGTAGCACTTGTCTCCCAATTTTTTTATTTATTTTAGAGAGTATTTTTTTATTTTTTATTTAGTTATTTTGTTTATTATTATCATTTATATAATGGTTTGAATCGTAGGTAAATGAAGATTTGAATTGGGATCACAAGGGTGTGTACCTAAGCCTATAGCTTAAGTATAGTAAAACTAGGACATATGTGGTCCCCAGGGTCCCCAGACAGCCTCTAGAGCATCATTTTATTATTTTAGAATTTTTAGGATTTTATGGAGATTTTTAGAGAATTTTATATATGATTTTATTAATTTTCTAAGCTTCTAGGATTTACTGTGAGAGCACCCGAGGGTATTTTTGAGGTTAAATAATTTATTTGGGCTCTAGAACCCCTAAAATATTTTCTAGATTTTTTTAGGAATTTTTAGAAATTTTCTGGGATTTATTTGGAATTTTTAGGATTTTTCCTGATTTTTATTTGATTTTCTGTAATTTAAAAATCTATTTTCTATTATATATACACAGTCAGCCAGGGGGGGCCACCCGTCAGCCACTGAAAGCGGAAGGGCGGGCCCCACGTGGCAGTGAGAGGGGGCGGGTGCGACTCGGTCTCCGAGCCACCCACCTAATCCTAGTCCGAGCCAAGCTCGGAGCTGAGCCAAGCTCAGCTTATTTGGACCGTCCGATCCCAGCGGTGGACGCGTGGGATGCTGCCACATGGCGTCTCAGCCACCGACTTAGCCAGCCACCGCCTTAATTCATATATATATATATATATATTAGTTATTAGCTTTTTCCGAAAACCCTAGAAATTCAGCAGCTTTTAGTGGGAGAGTTCAATAGGGATTCTTCGACTTCGCGGAGGGTTTGCGGTTGATCCAGACATCCGTTTTGCGCACCGTTTTTTTATTAGAAGTGTATTGAGGTTAGGTTTCTTAATATATATTTTATTTTCTGGTATTTTGATCTCGAATTTTTGAATAATTATTTGAGTGTCGGTTGTCCAAAAATCAACACATCGCACGGTTTTCGAGATTTCGAGCGATCCTGAACTCCGTTTTGCGATCCGTTTGAAGTTTTGGAAAGCTGACACCGAGATCTACAACATATAATTTTTCCAGAAATTTAGAGTTTCATCTAGTATTTAATTTTATTCATAGAAGTCAGATTTGGTCAACGGTTCATCGATTTGGTCATGGTTAGCCATAATGGCGATAACTTTTGACCAAATCGTGATTTTATGGCACGGTCGATTCCAGTGCACTCATGACGCTGAAATCTATCATGTTGCACACTCAAACTTTGAATTCATAATGTTTGACTGGTTAGTCAACAGTATGTCTCGGTTTGCGTGCCACGAGTCCCGAATTTGGAACCGTGAATTTCTTTGGCCAAATATTAGTGTGTAGATTGTTATTTCAGAATTAAATAGGTTAAAATAGGATTTTAGATGATTTAGTCCATAATTAGAATAGTATTAATCGATTTAACCCATTAGCCACTTTCTAGGATTTTTAGAGTGGGAATCGTTGATCTAACTTGTGATTATTTTGTGTCGGGGTAGATCGGGATACAACATCTTGACTTGTGACTTTATCATCCATCGGAGCAGGCAAGTATCACTATAACCTATGTTTTCTTTATTTTATACTGCATGTATCTTCGTATCGTCTTTTCACTATTACTTCATTATGGTTCATGATTGTCGTTGTTCATGATTACTATTGTGCACGAGAGATAGAATCGGTTGGATATACATACACGTTCATGCCTTACTCATTGTTTCCTATTGTTTACAGTTTATCGTATTGCTAATATTTAGCGTAGTGGACATGTATTGTGAGTGAGTCGGGCGGAAGAATACAACAAGTAAGCATGTGGTCAACGAATTGAATACAGACCCCCTATACATTGATTGCATAATATCAGTCATGCACCACACATATGACTGACGGATATCCCAAGCCATCTACATGCTGAAAGTTGGTATTCTAAAACACACAGTACACGTGACTTAATCATTGTTGCTCTATTGTCTATTGTTCTTCTTTCGTCAAAGTCTACCTTCTTATTGTTATCATGTCAAGTCTATCTTCATATTATTATCACGTCTCAAAGGTACTTTCTTATCATACAATGTCATGCCTATACTTATCTTCAGTTAAATTTCTTTTATCTTTCCTTCTTGCTTGTATACTATATTGTGTAATGTAGTGTTATGGTGATCTTGCTCCAATCCTGACTGGATAACTATTTTTCAGCTTTAGATGAAGAGTTTTGCCCCGAGGTCTACGGTGAGTATGTTGGCGACCCTGACGTCACTGGCGTACCCGGTTCCAGCACTGATGCGAATTAGCATATTTTCTTCCTTATGGATTCGTATTAGTTAGTAGTTATAGTTATGGAGTTAGTTGTCTATTTTATTTTCTGTTATCCGGGTTTGTTCCCGAGACTTTCTGAGTTGTAGTAGATTTTTCATATTTATAATATTGAGACTATTGGATATTTTAGTGGTTTTTGTTGGCTTAGTTGTGGATGATATATATGTGTGTTGTGCTTGTTGTGGACCATTGTTATCATAGACAGCGTACTACCGCCGATGCTGCGACGTAGGCTAGACTTGGCCAGTACTCGTATCCCAAAATTGGGAGCAGGTCGTGACAAGTTTTTATGGTGGCCCATGCAGGTCCGATTTCGCAAAAGACTGCGAACTCGTGGTAGTGCTTAAGTTAGTTGTACTACTACGAGCCTGCGAATAGATTTGAAGTTAGGAGGTTATATCATCCACAAAATAGGACTTCTAACCTTATGAGTCTATTTTATCTTAGGATCTTATTATCTCCTAATTTGCATCCTGCTTGATTCTGTCCATGATTTCTTCGATATGTTTGCATCTACCGTTCTAACCATATCCTTTCTTTCTTTTTAGTTTGCAATGGTTGAGACAAGGCGCAGTACGATCCGTAAGGGGAAAAGGGTAGCTAACCCTTTTGCTACTCCCGAACCCGAGGGATCAACAGCATAGAGTACCGAGTTCGTAGAGCCTTCTAACCATCAACAAGATAGGGTTAGTGCTGAGGATCTTCCACCACCACCACCAACAGCCCTAACCCAAGGAGTAACTGTGGATGGAGCTCATCTCCTTACGTTACTCCAGGGCATGATGGAGACTCAGCAGAGACATGCAAATGTTCTAGATAGGAGCGTAGAAGCGCGACAAGATCGTGTGGGTACTATTGATGGGTTTCGTCAGATGAACCCACCTCCCTTTACTGGCTCGAAGAAACCCATAGAAGTCACCAACTGGCTAGTGGAGATAGAGACACTACTAGAGGCATCGGAGCTGCCACCGGAAAAATGGATAAAAGCAGTGAAGTTGCAGCTCAAGAACAATGCGCATCATTGGTGGGCAGTACAAGAAAGACGGTTGGGCAAGAATGTGTTATGGAAAGAGTTTACGGACCTCTTCAATACCATGTTCTTCCCCACCACTGTTCGAAAGGAGCTGCGGGATCAATTCATACGACTAGAGCAGGGGAGCATGACAGTGGACGAATATGATGCAGAATTTAGTCGCTTGAGTCATTTTGCTCCTACTCTTGTATCTACAGAAGAAGAGAAGGCGGAGAAGTTCCATTCTGGGATGAATTACAAGCTGCAGAGTTTAACAGCGTCAGTAGACCCAACATCCTATACAGCTATCTTGAATGCAGCTAGGCGTCAAGAATCTATCCTAAGGCAGAAAGTAGCTTCCCAAAAGAGAGGTAGAGATGGTAGTCCATAAGAACCATCAAAACGTCCTAATAATTCTCAGAAGACCCTTCAAATCCAGCATCAACATCATCCTCCAACTAGGGTGGTATCATCCCAGCCACAATAATAGCCTATCCCATCCAAGCCTAAGTGTAATTATTGTGGAAGAGAAGGACACAAGTGGGACCATTGTAGGAAGAGGTTAGGACTTTGCCTCCTTTGTGGAGCACCAGACCACCAAGTGCGAGAATGCCCCGTAGCACCAGCTCATAGGCCAGTTTCACAACAGCAGTCTGGAGGAGCACAATGTCAAGGACAAGCATTTGTGGCTTTGACTCAACCCCAAGACATAGGTAACTTAAATATGTTTCCTTGAAAGCCTTCCTTAGTTTTAGTTATTATGCATGCTTAGTTAGTTGTTAGTTCCCTTATGTTCCTAGCCATTATCTCTCCGTGACTTAGATTAAGAAATTAGTGCTTGTAAGAGTTAGGTATTATACTATGCTATTTGTGATGTTTTGATTTTTGAGGACAAAAATCTTTTAAGGGGGATAGTTTGTAGCACTTGTCTCCCAATTTTTTTTATTTATTTTAGAGAGCATTTTTTTATTTTTTATTTAGTTATTTTGTTTATTATTATCATTTATATAATGGTTTGAATCGTAGGTAAATGAAGATTTGAATTGGGATCACAAGGGTGTGTACCTAAGCCTATAGCTTAAGTATAGTAAAACTAGGACATATGTGGTCCCCAGGGTCCCCAGACAGCCTCTAGAGCATCATTTTATTATTTTAAAATTTTTAGGATTTTATGGAGATTTTTAGAGAATTTTGTATATGATTTTATTAATTTTCTAAGCTTCTAGGATTTACTGTGAGAGCACCCGAGGGTATTTTTAAGGTCAAATAATTTATTTGGGCTCTAGAACCCCTAAAATATTTTCTAGAATTTTCTAGGAATTTTAGGAATTTTTTGGGATTTATTTGGTATTTTTAGGATTTTTCCTGATTTTTATTTGATTTTCTGTAATTTAAAAATCTATTTTCTATTATATATACACAGTCAGCCAGGGGGGCCCACCCGTCAGCCACAGAAAGCGGGAGGGCGGGCCCCATGTGGCAGTGAGAGGGGGCGGGTGCGGCTCGGTCTCCGAGCCACCCACCTAATCCTAGTCCGAGCCAAGCTCGGAGCTGAGCCAAGCTCAGCTTATTTGGACCGTCCGATCCCAGCGGTGGGCGCGTGGGATGCTGCCACGTGGCATCTCAGCCACCGACTTAGCCAGCCACCGCCTTAATTCCTATATATATATATATATATATATATATATATATATATATATATATATATATATATATATATATATATATATATATATATATATATTAGTTATTAGCTTTTTCCGAAAACCCTAGAAATTCAGCAGCTTTTAGTGGGAGAGTTCAATAGGGATTCTTCGACTTCGCGGAGGGTTTGCGGTTGATCCAGACATCCATTTTGCGCGCCATTTTTTTGTTAGAAGCGTATTGAGGTTAGGTTTCTTAATATACAATTTATTTTTTTGGTATTTTGATCTCGAATTTCTGAATAATTATTTGAGTGTCGGTTGTCCAAAAATCAATACGTCGTACGATTTTCTAGATTCCGAGCGATCCTGAACTCCGTTTTGTGATCCGTTTGAAATTTTGGAAAGGTGACACCGAGCTCTACAACATATAATTTTTCCAGAAATTCAAAGTTTCATCTAGTATTTAATTTTATTCATAGAAGTCAGCTTTGGTCAACGGTTCATCGATTTGGTCATGGTTAGCCATAATGGCGATAACTTTTGACCAAATCGTGATTTTGTGGCACGATCGATTCTAGTGCACTCATAACGCTGAAATCTATCATGTTGCACACTCAAACTTTGAATTCATAATGTTTGACTGGTTAGTCAACAATATGTCTCGGTTTGCGTGCCACGAGTCCCGAATTTGGAACCGTGAATTTCTTTGGCCAAATATTAGTGTGTAGATTGTTATTTCAGAATTAAATAGGTTAAAATAGGATTTTAGATGATTTAGTCCAGAATTAGAATAGTATTAATCGATTTAACCCATTAGCCACTTTCTAGGATTTTTAGAGTGGGAATCGTTGATCTAACTTGTGATTATTTTGTGTCGGGGTAGATCGGGATACAACGTCTTGACTTGTGACTTTATCATCCATCGGAGCAGGCAAGTATCACTATGACCTATGTTTCCTTTATTTTATACTGCATGTATCTTCGTGTCGTCTTTTCACTATTACTTCATTATGGTTCATGATTGTCGTTGTTCATGATTACTATTGTGCACGAGAGATAGAATCGGTTGGATATACATACATGTTTATGTCTTACTCATTGTTTCCTATTGTTTATAGTTTATCGTATTGCTAATGTTTAGCGTAGTGGACATGTATTGTGAGTGAGTCGGACGAGGGAATACAACAAGTAAGCATGTGGTCAACGAATTGAATACAGACCCCCAATACATTGATTGCATAATATCAGTCATGCACCACACGTATGACTGACGGATATCCCAAGCCATCTACATGCTGAAAGTTGGTATTCTAAAACACACAGTACACGTGACTTAATCATTGTTGCTCTATTGTCTATTGTTCTTCTTTCGTCAAAGTCTACCATCTTATTGTTATCATGTCAAGTCTATCTTCATATTGTTATCATGTTTCAAAGGTACTTTCTTATCATACAATGTCATGCCTATACTTATCTTCAGTTAAATTCCTTTTATCTTTCCTTCATGCTTGTATACTATATTGTGTAATGTAGTGTTATGGTGATCTTGCTCCAATCCTGACTGGATAACTATTTTTCAACTTTAGACGAAGAGTTTTGCCCCGAGGTCTACGGTGAGTATGTTGGCGACCCTGACGTCACTGGCGTACCCGGTTCCAGCACTGATGCGAATTAGCATATTTTTTTCCTTATGGATTCGCATTAGTTAGTAGTTATAGTTATGGAGTTAGTTGTCTATTTTATTTTCTGTTATCCGGATTTGTTCCCGAGACTTTCTGAGTTGTAGTGGATTTTTCATATTTATAATATTGAGACTATTGGATATTTTAGTGATTTTTGTTGGCTTAGTTGTGGATGATATATATGCGTGTTGTGCTTGTTGTGGACCATTGTTATCATAGACAGCATACTACCGCCGATGCTGCGGCGTAGGCTGGACTTGGCCACGTACTCGTATCCCAAAATTGGGAGCGGGTTGGCAAGTCTCTGACGCTTCAAGGTGTGAAGCACGTACCTGCTATCGCCAAGTACCTGATCTCAGGAGGCCTACTCTACAATGCAGGCCTCAGGATGGACATCAATGCTGGCCAGATGGTGATGTCTATCATGGGAATATATTTCAGAGAGGATTTTTATACTGAAAGAATGTTCAAAATTCAGCTTGTAAATCAGTCCAATGTTATTAATGCAATTACTCCTTCTGCTTATACTTTTGAGTTGTGGCATAACAGACAAGGACATGTTCATTGTAAACGAATAAATATAATGTCTAGTCTAGGGCTTATCTCAAAGTGTGGGGTTAAGGTAGAGAAATGTAAAGTTTGTGCTCAAACAAAGATCACAAGAAAATCTTTTTCTCGGGTTAATCGAAGTACAGATCTTCTGGAGTTGGTACACTCCGATATCTGTGACATCAAACAATTCTCTACAAAGGCTGGAATGAAGTATTTCATAACTTTCATCGGTGACTTCTCAAAGTATGCGTTCATCTACTTGTTGAAGGCTAAAGACGAAACATTCGAGAAGTTTAAGAAATTCAGAGCCGAAGCTGAGCGGCAGACTGGACAACAACTCAAAAGAATAAGAAGTGATCGGGGTGGGGAGTACAGGTCTCATGAATTCATATCGTTCTGCAAAGAATATGGAATTGTCAATGATACTACGGCTCCGCACTCTCCTCAATCAAATATAGTAGCAGAGAGGAAGAACAGAATGTTAGCAGAAATGATTAACTCAATGTTTTTGACTGCAGGTCTTCCTAAGTGCTATTAGGGAGAAGCTGCATTGACGGCCACTTTTATTTTAAATATAGTGCCTTATGTAACTTCAAACGTTACTCCTCATGAACTCTAGTTCAAGGTCAGACCTAACTTGAATGTCATTCGAGTGTGGGGGTGTCTGGCATATGTCAAGCTTCCAAATCTGAAGATTCAGAAGCTTGGGATAAGGACTACTAAGACGATCTTCTTGGGGTATGCCGAGAAGAGCGATGCTCGAAGATTTCTTGATATTGAGTCAAATCATATCATTGAATCTCACGACGCATAATATTTTGAAAACAAATTTGTAAGGCACAAGAATATTGTTCTTGCGGATGTACCGGAGAACAATGAGGGTGTGCAGGAAACTGAAGTCTTCAATAAAGATGTGGTCCTAGAAGATGTTGTTGTTGAAACAACGATTGAACCGGAATAAGCTGAGCCGTCAGCTAAGCGTGTCTGGAGGCCGAAGGACTTCGGAAGTGACTTTGTCACCTATTATGTGAAAGCAGATCCGCTTACCTATGATAAGGCGATGAAGACCAGAGACACAGTTTTCTGGAAGGAGGCGATTGACAATAAAATTGATTCCATCACCTCAAATAATACTTGGGTGTTGGTTGATCTTCCTGAAGGAGCGAAATCCATCGGATGCAAATGGATCTTCAAGAAGAAAAAAGCAGACGGAACTATTGACAAGTTCAAGGCTAGGTTGGTAGCCAAGGAGTTTTCTCAGAAGCAGGGGATTGACTACTTTGACACGTATGCTCCAGTAGCCCGGATGACCACCATCAGAATATTGATTGCTCTCGCAGTAATACATAAGATGGTAATACATCAGATGAATGTAAAAACGGCTTTCCTAAATGGCGAGCTGACCGAAGAGATTTATATGCAACAGCCAGAGGGATTTGTCGTCAAGGATCTTGAAGACAAAGTCTGCAAGTTGGTGAAATCTTTGTACGATCTTAAGCAGGCTCCCAAGATATGGCATAAGAAATTTGACAAAGTTATAAGGTCAAATGGCTACATGGTCAGTGATACGGACAAGTGTGTTTACACAAAGTTTACTGATGGAAGAGGTGTGATCGTTTGTCTGTACGTAGACGACATGCTTATCCTAGGTATGGATATGGGTTGTGTCATGGAGACAAAGAAATTCATCTCAAGCAAGTTCAGTATGAAGGGCTTGGGGGAAGCTGGTGTGATCTTAGGGATCACGATCATCCAGACAGACACTGGATTAACGCTGTCACAGTCTCATTATATTGATAAAATGATCACTCGTTATGCGTATAGGGATCTTCCAGGGATCGATAAGCCATACAGGTGTGATCTGAAGCTGAAGCCTAATTCAGGGGAAAGCGTCAGGCAGCTGGATTATGCAAGCGTAATCGGGAGTTTGATGTATGCTACTACTGTCACAAGTCCTGACATAGCTTTCGCCGTGGGAATGCTGAGTCGTTTCACGAATAACCCAGGTGTTGAACACTGGAAAGCTGTGAAACAGGTTATGAGATATCTCAAGAAGACTCAGACATATGCATTGTACTACAGCGAAGATCCGTCGGTAGTGGAAGGCTTCAATGATGCCAGCTGGTGCTCAGAGGTGGAGAGCGAGAGGTCCACAGGTGGATTCATTTTCACAATGGGTGGAGCTGCTATATCATGGAAGTCGAAGAAGCAGACTATGCTCTCGCGATCATCTATGGAATCTGAGTTCTTTGCACTTGATACCGCAGCCGAGGAAGCAGAATGGCTTCGGAAGCTCATGTATGATCTTCCAGTAGTTGGGGCACAAATATCGACGATACCGATATACTGCGACAACCAGGCGACTGCGGCGGTGGCAACAAATGACCTCTTCAACGAAAAGAAGAGGACTGTACGGTTGAAGCACAGGGCAGTACACGATCTTATCAAGAGAGGTGTTATTACAGAGATTGATGTTCGGAGTCAGGAAAACCTTGCGGATCCGTTCACCAAGGGCCTCAAATGCCAGTTGGTCGATGACACAGCTTGTAAAATGGGCTTGAAGGCATTCTGATATTATATTATTGTATTCCTACCATAAAGTTTTATGCTAATAGTTCAAAGAGAAATCTACTAGGCATCTAACTTTTGGTTCAAGGGAGGACCACTAATCGGAAGAATATCAGGAACGATGGGTACATATTCTATTGGGCATGGAGAGGTTACGGACCTACAACCACTGTTGTCTACTATTATTTTATACGAAAAATGGATCCTGTGGGAAGGTTGGCTTAAATGCCTTAATGAGTTCTCAGGCAGAGTGAATGCCTGACGTGCTTTACAGGAAGCACGGTAGAACAACACTACAAGGAGTGAAACTCTATGCTACTGTGGGGTGACTCCACTATGAGGTTCCCAGGTATGGGATAATGCCTCTACTTTGCTAGCTAAGTCACAACGGCATAGCACCGCAAATAGGCAGTTAGCCTAATACTGTATGTTAAAATAAAGAGGGGTGTAGTCAGCACTACAAAGAAGAGGAGTTCCTCATGTTACAGTAGCACGACACCACGATGAGGTAACCGGTTAGGGATAAAGCCCCGACCTTGCAAGCTATGTCGTTGCGGTGTAACACCGGAAGGGAGCCTAAGGCTTCATACTGGATAGTTTGGCACTATAAAGAGACGGTAGCCTCATGCTACAGTAGTATGACACTATGATGAGGTTCCCGTTACGGGGTAAGGCCTCGGCTTTAAGCCATGTCATAGCGGCGTAGCATCGCAAGGGAAGCGCAAAGTGCTTCATGCCATGTCTTTTTATAATGAACTCACCTATAGTATATGGACAAAGAGATATCAGGCCATCTCTTGAGGGTAAACTTGTAGACGCCCAAAATTATACACTGAAAGCAGGCTGACAAGGGGCCTTTAATGTGTAGCCAGAAGCACATGTAACTACATTATGTGAGTGGGAAGAATTTCAGCTATGGTGCAGAATTCAAGGCTTAGTCCATTCTTGTATTATAGTCTGTTGTTTGACCCATACAGAAAGATTCAAGTCGTCAGCGACATCTCTCCTAATGCATGATGGACAGTTACTGTGGAGAACATTTATACCCATATATAGAGATATGTGGAGGATTGTTGGATTTTGGTCTTTTTTATTAGGAATTTTAGTCCCACATCGGCTAGACCAAAGGAGTTGTATCTCTATATATTAGCTATGCAATTTTAGAGATGCACATGTGGTATGGAGGTGCACATGGGTGTGCCATGTGGGGTTATTTTTAATGTGAAAAAGGCTAAATAAATAATTGAAAGCATTGATGCTTTTTGCTCTTGGGAAATTTATTTTCATGGGAGCTAAGTCTCGTAGGGGCTTAGCGACTCGGACTCGGACTCCGGCTCATGGGCTCATAAGGCATAATATGGCATTTTGTTGGCATACTTTGCACTTAACACGTCAGCATCATCGCTAGGCGCATATTACGCTTAAGTTGTGCTCGTTGTGCGAGCCACTTGCGCATCCAGGCACGCTGCCAGGTTGCGCGGCCAGGAGCGCTGCCAGGTTGCATACCCAGGTGCACGACCCAGGTTGTGCGACCAGGTGTACGTCCGGTGGCGTGTCCAGTTACGCACCTCTCAGTTACGCATGTGGCACAGGTTGCGCAGGGCGTCCAGGTGACACAAGTGGCTCAGTACGCATTCAGTGCATGGTATACAAGGCGCGCGGGGTGTGCGAGGAACGCAACTTGCTTCAGATCGTGCATGTGCATGATCTGAGCGGTTACTGCATGTTCGGAGTGGTTATTACCACGTCCCGAATGTTGTGCTAACCGGACAATTGTTATTCGGGCCTATAAAAGGTCTCTTCTATCTCACAGGCAGATATACAGAGCATATACAAAGATTTACAAAAGTTTACAAGTGTTTCTTAACACAAGTAAACAGAGGATATGAGAGAGAAGAGAAGCTTTGCACCAGCGTTGCTTTTGCACGGGAGTCCGTGTACGATCCGTGGAGTCAGAAGAGCAGAAGTGTTCCAAAGTTCTCCGACGAACTTGCTAGTTCCTGGAGGCTATTCGTGTGGGACGAATATAGCTTTGAGGAACGGTGATCATTCACCCCTGCAGGATATTCATCCTCAATTTCCTGTCATCTTCTTCGCTGCTGTGGATTATGAAATCTTTTTAGATTCTCGTAATATCATATGCTGCTGTAACGAGATCTTCTTAGATCTTCGTTAAACTTGCGCAACCTTCCTAGAAGTGTTGCGTTGGAACATTATTTTTACAATTGTTTCATCTTCTTAGTTTTCCATCGAAGAATTGTTCCCCGGCACTAACAATAAGTCCATGTGTCATAACCATATTGCAAGTTCTTAAGTTCCTACTTGAGTTTCTGTAGTTGAATTGCATGACTTTCAACATTAATTCATCTTTATTGTAAATAATACCATCTGGTGTAATAAATAACTATAAAATTAAGTGGAGATAGTAATATCATTAGCAACACCACAACAATGACGTCCTGATTAGTGACTTTGTAGCAACACAACAAAAAAAGAAGAGACAACGACACCATAGCGAATCCAAAATATGTCACTACAAAATCGTACATCATTGCCACGATGTCGTTGGATTATGTGGGTAAGAACGCCAATACGAGCGACATAACAACAATACAATAGCAACAAATTTGTGATGCTTACACGGTCGAAAAAGATGTCAAAGGCTCTTCGCAATATTTGAGTACACGTCGGATCAACATCTTATTCACATATTGACATCGTTATGCATCGCTAACCATGTCGCCAATATGTCATAGAGCTGAAATTAAGTTGGGTGTATTATGTCTCTGTTTTGTCGTTAAAGTTTTTGCTAGACATCGCAAACGTGAGTCGCTAAACATTGCTTATGCCGGTGAAATTTTTAGTTACCCCTCCAACTGCAACAATCTACCCTCCCCCCCGACTCTTTCAATGGGACTCATCTCCTAATATTCTTATTCTCATACAGTTATCAATAGGCGTATCTTGTATTCTATATTTTTGTGTTTTAGTACCGATACCGTATCATGTACTTGTATATACATACCCGTACTTGATACGAACATGTATTAACCTAGGTTTCTTGCTTGATTTTGTTTTTAGAATTTTCTAAATTCGTATGCCTAATAACACACGAGCATCTCTCTTGTGGGCTATAAGACAATTACTTAAACGATTATTTAACTTATGGAACATAACCCGTGTTTTAGATGTTAAAACTAATGACAAGTCATGTCCAGACCATCCTAGCTAGACCCCTAGATACAAAGAAAATGCCAAGGACCAGAGCTAGGACCTGCAGAATAGATTGGATAAACCAAAACCGTAATTCCTAATTGTTTTCATGTGCTAACAATGTACCGACGGTATGTCAGCGACTGTCACGCCCTAGTCCCAAAACACATAGGACTAGGTTACGTGGCAATGGTCAGCTACGTATTAAGTAGACTCCAGCCCAACTCAAATATGTATAAGCTATCTAAAGATCAAGTATAACTGTCTAAAATATCAAGTTAACTATATCTCAATCCAAAAATAGTAACATTAATAGCGAACCAACTGCACTAAATTTGATCAAACTGTAATACATTGATTCTAGAATAGGCAAATGTATTAGAGTGGATCCCTAATAACAATATATCATGCACAAGCTATAGAAAAATTAAGCTTGTAAAATTTAGGCTATATATATAGCATCATGAGTCAATATAGAGCAAAAATATAAATATGAAAGGGCACGATGATAGCACCAACTCAATATACATGAAATCTTGGAGAAGAAATCATCATCTATCCATCTATTCTACAATAACAACTTAGCAAATACCTGGAGAGGTCACCATGTCCGAAGAGGGACGCAGCAAGATACATAATATGTATGTCGAATGTACAGTAAAAAGCACAGTACTAAACGTGGCTAAAAAATAAATTGTATGAACCTAGGCTTGTGTGGTGCTAACGGTCCTATAGAGAGTAGTCGTGTGTGTAACTCTTAAACTATAGTAAGTCTCTATCGTAGCCTATGTGGAACTCCCGAGTCGAGAGTAGCCAAAGTAGCCAATCCTAGTATCAATGATAAGGGAATACAAGGGTCAAGTCAACTCAAGGCAAGTCAAAGTAACGAAATCAAGTCAAATCTAGCATACAAGAATATGATAATCTGAACAAGCATGGTGTAACATGGATTAAATACAAGATAAGAGAAAGGCAAGCATCATATATGGAAAAAAGTAAAGAACTACTATGAAACATGTAAAAGAACATATGATAGAGCAACAAGAAATTAGACATGAATAGGATCAAGTGAAATAAACATGCATAAATATTGTATAAGTTTGGCAAGGTACTCGCATGTTTTCGATGGTGATGTAGTCACAATCTCTTAATAGTGCATTCCAAATTTATTTGCTATCCAATCATGCCGTTAACCCACATACCCCATCGTACCAAATTTAACATAAGTTAGATCTACGAATTCTACAAATAACTAATAATTCTAAATATTTAATTTCCCTAAGAAAGTTACTAATACTTCTGAATTAAATTAATTTAAATTATATTTTCCCTATGTTAATTTTTTATTTGTAGATTAACTATGAATTTTAATCCATTATATTAAGTTTACAAATATAAGATTTGTTGCACGCAAATTGAGGCATTTTGTTGATCAAAGAGTCAATCGATGCAAACTTGAAATTTGAGTGCACAACCATGTTTATTACAACATTACAAGAACACTAGAATCAACAATTCGCATGGATCTCAAATATGTTTATGAGATATTTAATTTACAAGTTATAGATTATGGTTTCGCTGGATCACTAATTGTCTATAACTTTTATCATTTAAATAAAATAATAAAGTGATTAATTAATATCTAAAAAAATTATGTTATAGGTCTTAGTTTCAGTTTTCCAACAAACGGATCGTGAAAATGAGTTCATGATCTTCCGTAATCTCGAAAACAATAAGACGTGGTCGTATTTCAAATGATTGATACTAAAACAAATTTACAGTGTTATGACTTTCAAAATAAGTCAATTAAAATATATATTATGAAATCCTCCCTCAATACGGTTCTAACAAAAACAATAGTCGAATCGAAGTTCGAAACTACAAGATATGGCACTTCCAAGTCGATGTAGTTGCTGAAAATGAGACTTTTTGGACGAATTTTGGGGTTGTTTTGGATGAAAAGTAAACATAGGTTTTGACTAATATGAAGGGATAGTGAAAGGATTTTCTATATATTTAGTTGAGATTTTATGTACTTATATTTAGGATTCATATGAGTTGGTTATTAATGAGAAGATATGGATGAAGTTGCTTTCCTAGTAGATTTATGATTAGGATTAGTTTAAAATATAATTTAGACTTATCTAAATCATCTATAATCTTATTTAGAAATACCATAGATAAGAACATATAATCCATACACGTGTATTATTTGAATAATGTATATCTAGTTTTATATATACAAGGTGTATCTATAAACATTAAATATATAATACAATCTAAATCCTAAAAATATAATTTATTCCATTAGTTATTTCTAACTACTAATTTTGGAGCCTAATTTAATAATTGAAACAAAAAATTAGAACTGGACAGGGGGTTACAATGACATAGCAATTTTATGTTAGTTGTATATCGACAATATATCAGCGACATACAGACTTAGTGCCCTAGTCATGGCGGTGCACTACATAGGCTTTTGGCTGGTACGACTCAGTAGAAACTAAAATCAATTAGGAAATCTTAATTTTGGCATCTAATCAATTTGGAATGAATCCATAGAGAACCTTTTCTATTCATGGATTGATCACTTTTGTTGAAATAAATCCTAAATACAGTGGATTGTGTCTTGGCGAATAAACTCTATATGAGAGTTTATTCACATACCTTTTTATTATGTTTTTAGCTACTTTGTTTTCATGAATGCACTTCATTGTCATTTTTGATGAACACTTGTATTGCTCGCTTTCATCGATTTCTGCATTTATTATGAGGATTCTGATAGAAAGAGAAAGAAAAGATAGAAGAAGCATACTGATATGATGTTGGTGCCATTGCAGGAGTCAATTTAGGATAAATACATAAAATAAAGAAGAATATGAAGACAATATCAACTAAATATACCTGACAAACTGGAGAAACAACCACCAACTACCCTTCTATTCTAGAAGTTCAGCAAAATTTGGAGAGATCACCAGGTTCTAAGGGGACATAGCAAGATACACAATATACATGTTGAATGTAACAGTAAATAAACATGCAACTAAATGAAAAAAATAAACACAACCGAAGGACGACATCTAAGAAATACTAAGAAGGGAACGACATCTAAGAGGGTGGCATGCCATGAGAACAATGATATTAATCGTGGCTACACGTAAATCGAATAATAGTAACCGTAGTCCGGTGAGGCACTAACAGTCATATTACTGATCTCTATCGTAGCCTGGTGAGGCACTAACGATCGAGAGGTCATGTGAACAAATCTCTATCGTACCCCGGTAAGTTACTAACGAGTAAAGATTTGATCACAATAGCCAACGCCTAATGACGGTATCCTCGTCTAGGGAACTAAGTGTAACTACCACTTTCTAGAATAAGGGTATTTTTGTCATTTTACAATTAGGTAAATATTTTTTCTTTTAATAAGATGGTTGTATTTATTAGTAGTCTAGCTATTCATTAGTCATGGTGGGTACCATTTAGATTGATTTGACCAATTAGTTAGATTATTTAGACTCTATTCATGGTTAGGTTGAACACAAGCCTTAATTAGAGCCAAACCACTTAGCCCACTTAAGGACCTCCCTAATACTAAGTGTAAAAAAGAAATTAGGGCTAGTCTAAAGCCTATTTAATCCCCTCAAACCCCCAATAGCAGCCTTACTTAATTTAGGGTTTCCATCCTTTCTTCCATTCCAAACTTCCCCAAATTTTCTCCTCTTTCCTTCATTTGTTGGGCAAAGGCTTGGGGAAACTCAAAAAGGCTAGGAGAAGGCTTTAACAAGGATTAGAAGGCTCCATCTCCATCCATCTTCTCCAATTTCATGCAACTTTGTAAAGGCTGCTTCCTACATAGGTATAACCCTCTAAACTTGCATTTCTATGGTCTAATTTCTTGCATTCATGTAGGAGATCATACCCATGATCAATAGGAACTAGATTGATGTCCTAATGACTCCTATAGTGATGGTTGGTTGGATTTTTGTGTCCATTTGAGAAGACCTACGAATTTGACCCCCAAGATGTTTGTGAAAATGTTACAATAACAATGTGGGTCCTGTTTTCAGATTTGTTGGCATGTCTATAGCTTGGTTCTTCATTGATAGGTATCTATATGCTTCCTAAATGTTATATAGATGTATACATATATCTATATATATTGATGTATGGTTGCATATTGTATAGAGGGGGAGGTGTGATTGTATATGTTTAATGATAGTCTATAACATAGTGGGAGGATGTAATGAGAGAAACAGTCGTTGTACTTCAGCAGCTTACTGTTTTCATTAGGAGCACTTAGCTTTGCCTTGTTAGCCGATAACAAAAGATGTTTTTCCACTGGGTTGGTCGAGTAGTGACATGGGACTTTGTCTTGGACTGTCTATTGGCTAGTGTTTAGCTTAGGCCAATGTGTGGCATTTGGCCACTTGGATTAAAGGTTTGTCCATTGGTTTTGTTAAGTTCAGAGATGGGGGAAACATGGATGTTAGCATGAAAATTGGGTTTTGATATATGAGATTTGGGGTGGTTCACTGTTTTGGTTACTTTGTGTTGACTGTGGGTGTCCAATCATCATTAACAGCAGGGGATCCTTTTCCAGGATGGTCAAGAGCATTTGGCCACTTGGCCATAGCCCTGTATGAAGGTGAGGAGTGGGTTAGAAACCTGTATCAGAGACAGCAACAAGGGTCACCCCTGCAGACCCATGCAGTAGCAGCTAAGGCTTGGGTCTAGCCTCATTGGCAATTGGTGGGAACTGTCATAGAATATATGAGTATGTGAGGTCAATGCTAGAGAGTGGGTGTTAATTCAATTAGGATTGGCGGTTGTCCCTTTTCAGATGATAGGAGGAGTGAGTGTGAATGTTATTGATCATGTGAGTAGGAACCTAATGTTCAGACTTAGAACACTGTATAAGTATCAGTTAATATTTCCCTTGGTCTAGTTCAGTCCATATTAGTAGCAGTCATCATATGTATCTTAGAGGCAGCCCATCTTCCCTATATGTTTGAGTTTGAGGATGCTTGGTATTACATAACTAAGTATCAGTCACTTTACCTCACTATCCAGATATTCAAATTGGTATCAGTGATTCATCCCTCCTTTAACCATATAGTGCTCAGCCTTCCCCTTTATACATTAGCCACATTAATGTTTAGTCTTCCTTGAACATTCTGAAATGCAATTCTTGAGCTTAATGCTTAGGGAGAGTGAGGGATTATATGTATATGGAAGTGTGGTAAGGATATGTATAGGTTCATGAGTGGGCATTTGTAGTTGTTGATATATATATATGGATATGGATATATGTAAATGCATATAGGCTCTGAAGGTTAGGGTGTGTTCGTGAGGTATTTTGGTTGATAGGGTCTCATGGTATCATATAAGTGAATAGAAGCCAAGGGTTCAGCATGAGATGATAGAGTAGGTAAGTGTGAGTGTTAGGAAAGTGGTACCTAGGTGAGAATGGATAGGTAAAGTATTTAAGTAATGTTCATGGATATAGGTATACCCATATGGCATAGGTAAGAGGAATTTTCCTAAGAAAATAGTGAATAAAGATTTGAGGGTCATGTGAACCTGTGTGTGGTGATTTACCTATATACATATGCAGAATAGTAGGATCAGGTGGGGGTTGGGCTATTTGGCCTTTGGCTTGAGCCTTAGCTCTTAGCAAAAACTATAGCATTGTAGTAGCAGGGAGCTATGGCAGAGCCACAGCATGTATGCTGCAGTAGCAGCAGCATCAGGGCATGGCCCTTGGCTATGGAGGTGAGTGCTCGAGTAAATGTTAGTTTGTACCAAAGTTGAGTTGGTTAGCCTCTAGTGCATGCTAGAGCATCACAGATGAGTGGCCAAGTAAGTTAGTGATTGGGATATTAGGTATAAGTTAGTCAGACATAAGGGGTTATATGTTTTAGATTGGGTTTGATAGTGTATCCTAAAAAAGTTTCAGATGTTAGATTGTTAGTGAGTGTTAGAGTGTTAGTTTTAAGATATCAATAGATTAGATGTATTAGTAAATTTTCCAACGTAGGATGTTAGGATACCTGGTTATCCTATAGGGATATGATTTTGATTAGATGTTAGAGCATATGTTGGATATTAGTTAGTATCATTGGTGTTAGTGTATATATTTGGTTTAGTCTTGGGTTTGTGGGCTTGTATTGCAACTTATCTGTAGTAGTAGCAACAAATAGCATTGCATCAGCAGTGGGCCTTTGGCCTATATTTTGCATCATGGCAGCAACTTGCCTGGGCAAGTTTTGTATTACAGTGGCACTTAGCAATCTGCAAGCAGCAGAGCATTTGGCTTGAGTGGCAGGACACTTGTTTGCCTTGCATTTGACTTGGCCCTAGCAGCATTGGTATCCATGTGAGTTAATTAAGTGTCCAGTGAGTGAGTCACTTGGTTAGAGAGTAAATGTTAGGATTGGTTCTATTAGAGATTGTGTTAGTGTTATAGAAGATGAGTGTATTAGAGTTTTGAGAGTATTAGTTGTTGGACTGGATTAGAGATGTATATTAGTGAGTAGCTCACCTAGGTATCAGAGGGAATCAGAGATAGTATTCAGATCTTGGGGGTTGGGTTAGATTATAGAGCTTAGCCAAAGTAGAATATATTAGTATAGGATGTGTGAGTAGTTTAAGGTATCACTTAGCTTCATATCTTAGAGTATCCTTATGTATCAGAGGTTTGAGATGTGAGATTGGGTGTTTGGCAATCAGGCCAGTGCCACGGCTGTTACTGTAGGCCATTTTAGCTTGGAAGAATGGCCAGGATAGGCCACTGCAGACCAGTGCACTTGGTACTGGTTCAGTGCAATAGCAGAGGCTGCATTTGCAGCAGCAAGTGTCACCTCCATTTTTTGTTATACGTATTTCCAGTACACGTGTACAGAATTCCGACCCGTAGTTAGACTTATCTTGCTTAGCTTGACCCTGGTTTAATCTTGCCTTGGTTTATTTTGGGTTCATCCTAGTTCGACTTGGCTTGGCTTGGTGTATTTGGTTGGGCTCGGTTGTTAGGACTTGACCCAACATGCTAACCCCCCTCTTTATAAGCCACCAAACCCTTTCTTTCTCCTCATTTACTTCTTTATTTACTTCTTTTTCTTCCTCCATTAACTCTTTCCACCTACCAAGAGCTTAGGCAAGAGCAACTTGCTTCATGGAGGAACTCAATTTTTGTTGTTCTATTTTTTCTTCACGAGATTCTAAGACACTTTAGTATTAGCATTTTTAATTTCCATGGTCCATTTTATGTAGATCTAAGTTGTTACATTTTTGGATTTTTTGGGTTTTGATCTATCAAATCTTATTATTTTCAAGTTTTGATTGTTCCATGTTGTAGAGAATTTCGTTATACCCCATTTTGACCTATGGAAGTCCAAATTTTGAGTTTAAATGAAGGATTGATGGAGCTTGGAAGCCATGATTTCCATGGTTCTTCTTTTCGGATCTTTGGAGAAGAAGAACAGCCTCATGCGGCCAGCCTTATGCGGCAGCCTTATGCGGCACCCTCATACGACATCCTTATACGGCACCCTTATGCGGCACCATTATGCGGCCAGCCTTATGCGGCACCCTCATACGGCCAGCCTTATACGACACCCTCATGCGGCACCTCATGCGGCCAGCCTTATGCGGTACCCTCATGCGGCCAGCCTTTTGCGGCAACCTTCATGGCAGGGTTATGTGTTGGACGTGGCATGATTTCAATATTGGCATAACTTTTACAGGAACACGACATGATAGAGTAGGAATAAAATACGATATTGACCCGTCGTGGTGCACTCTTAACAAGTAACATGACATGATAGTGGCCCGTCGTGGCGCACCCTTGATAAGTAAACCTAACATTATATACCTCGATATGCTGTTGCGACGGCTAGCATGACATGACAAAAATGAATGGCCTGGACACCGTGGGAGATTATATTGGTACAAATGAACCAGTATTGTCTTATATCATGTCTAGGGCAGGGACGCCTGAGTACCACGGTCAGGGATACCAACTAAAACTGGCTAAGGCTAATAACTAGAATAATCCAGTAGTCATGAAGAGATTTTCTAGCTACAGGTAATTTCATTATCTAGGCGCCCCATCATGGAATTTATAGCCTGTCATCGAGTAGGGCACATTTTCAGCACACTGTCATGTGTTGCACCCTTCAAGCTACCTAAGGGTACATGCATTTCCTAGACGATGTACCCACATAAACTCAACCCCTAATTGTGTCTGGGTAACCTGGATGATCTGCAGGGCTTGTGGCTGTTGGAATAATCTTATTGTATCTTGCTAGTAACAAGGCCTGTGATAACCCTAGTTAGTTAAAGTATCAAGCCGTACTTATTGCTTTGTCATGATTATTGGATATAGTCTAACCAGTCTAGTCTTGTCCTGATCCTGTACAAGTTTGTTACATGACCCGATTGCTTGTGTTACCTTATCGATAAATGGTAGGAAACTAAGTTCCGTTCAGATGAAGGGTTACAACCCCGGTCCTTATTTGGTTTACGGGTTGTAACTTGGTTATCTGAATAGTCCCATGGTTATCTTAGTGTATATCATCATAATTTTTTATATTTTTAGTCCTTTATTATATAATTATGTTCTTGTGCTAATTGCTGATTTTAGTTCTTAAGTGAAGCCTCCTTTGTGGCACTTGCTCTTTCTGGGATCTGATCCAGCTGGTTTTGCGTAGCCAGATACCGGAGCGGCTCCAGAGGATCTCCCTACCTTCTAGCCAGATGGTGACCACCAGGCGTAACCCTGGCAACGAGTGGGTTTTATTTTTGGCTCTCCCACTCTATTGTAAAAGTATTATTTTGAGACATTTAGCCGACGAGCATGTGTTAGCTCAATTGCACTTTACTTACTGTCTGCCTACGGACTGTAGCATGATTAACAAATCCTAGGGTTGATCATGTATGACTGAAACTCTTGCTAGTCTTCACATTTTGTATGACTAGCTTCATGATCATCCAACTATATAATGTATGGGACGCCTTACTATTGTATATTTGGTGCTCTGACATCTTGTAGTTGCTATTACTTGCTTGAGATTGAGATAATAGGCTTATTCATGATCATAAGCGACTGATGGCTTGTAGTTAAATCCTCATGTATCTAGACAGCCATGATAGTATAGCGAGGTAGGTTGTACTTCAATATACGTAGCTGGCTGTGTCCGTCCCCGCTCTCCAGTATTCTAGTTCTGGGGCGTGACAGCAAACCAAGGGTTGTGTAACACCCAATTTTCCATATAAGGGTAATTTTGAAATTTTGTAATTATAATTATTATTATTGATATTTGATTCACATTATAATTTTTAGTGATTTTTAATAATTTTTAAACTATTTAAAACTGGTTTAAGTCATGACTTGTGATTTTAACGTGCTGCTAGTGAAACCCTAGAGACTGCATGACCTAGGGCCTAACCATGTCATTAGGATGATTTAATTATCATTTTTAGCCTAGGGGTAATTTGGTCATTTTGACTTATTTGAATTATTTGGTGATTTGTTGAATTGGTGAGTTCTAGTTGACCTTGACTTGTTGAGACCTAGTGGACTAGCCTAGAAGCTAACCCTAGCCATGGTGACCCTAGTCTAACTTGAGTTAACCTATTTTAGTCATTAGAGAATAGTTTTAGAATGAGGGGATTTGGTTTAGAGAATTTAAGTCATGGCTTGTGATTTCATGAAATGACTTATGGCTTAATTATTTAATTGATCATGACTTAAGCCCATGGGCCATTTAGTGAACCCTAACCCTAATTATTGAACCTATGAACAGCCACATAGGGATCCCCACCCTATTTAAATACTTGTTCATTAGGGCTTGCCTCTTTTTATCATTCCAACACTTGGAGAAAAGAAAGATAAGTTTTCCCTTCCAAAAAATTCCATTTTATTCATTTGATCTCCTTTTTCATCCTAGTCTTTTGCATTGGATTCTAATTTAAGTTTATGGACTGTTGGTGGAGAGCTATTTCAGTTTTGGGCTCATTTGAAGCATTTGGCCATCAAGAGGAATACCCTCATTTGAAGCTTTTCCAAGCTTTTTGCACATATAGGTAAAATCCTTTAAATTGATTTAAATTTTGGTTTTCTTTGCATGTAGGGCTAGATCTAGGATTACCCTAGTTGTTCCTAAAATTTGGGTGAATTTCGTGTCCGTTTGGTGTCCGTATCGGACACGTGTCGTAGTGTTGTGTAGGTGTTTGTTGAAATGCCTCAATGGATTGAATGTTAATATTTTTCAAAACAAATTATATATTTGGATAGCTCTTAATATGTAGATTATATATGTATATGTCTGAGCAAGAATCGGGTTGGTTTTCGTGTCCAAAATGGACACGCACCTCGTGTACGATACTGCGCACAGGCCCGTGCGGCTGTCCTGCTATTCGAGTGCCTTTGCGGACACGACACGACACGTGACACCACAAAAATTTGTGGGGACGTGCGGGCACCCACTGACATCACCCATACAAAGTTTTACGAACTTTCATTCACTATGTGCGAAGTAATCGTGTTCGCACGGGTCACGCACTGCACTGCACGAACATAATTTTCCTCACTGACATGCGCGTCATGTCAACTCTGGACACGTTGTGGACACCTCGTATTGACACGAGTGTATAGCCCAACACGTGGGCTATACGTGGACATAACCACGAGGCCCCACGTGGCTCATGTCGTGTCCACGAGCCACTCGACTCACTATACGACGCTGTGCGTAGCAGTGTGCATCAGTCGAGTTTTCTCGACTGATACGCGCTTCGCACATGGACACGGCGACACGTGGGCTCGTGTCAGGGTCCTAGGTGTATAGCCTGACCCTATGCGAACCTGGACACGTGTGCATGAGACTTGTGGACGCTTGTGTCGTGTCCTACACTCGTGTGCACCTGTGCACGACACTGTCACTGCACACACTTACCCGAATTGGGCTTTTTAACACTTGGACACGTTGTGTCATGTTGTGGTGGGTACCTAGGGACCCCTACGACACGTATACATGTAGGGCTAGGTTTACCAACCATTAAATTGGTCATATTATCATGATTTGATTTTCGAATTTGAATTTCCCCAAATCACTGATACTTTCTCCCTGTTTTCGAATTTTCTGAAGTTTGATTTCTATTTTTAGACTGAATTTTGATGTTTTTATTCCTATAATGATTCATGTATATATTTAAAAGTTTACTGGAATGTTGGTTTATGGCTTGTGATTGGGAATTAGAATTTCGGATGGAGTTTGGTTGAATGAATTGATATGTAGAGTGGCTGTTAAGGAATAGGCTGAAATATCGATATTCAATTCCTGATTTTCACTAAGTTCAATAGAATATGTTTTGGTTTGAGCTTACTTTTAGATGATAACAATGTCATGATGCATAAAACCTGAGATTACACCCTCTGTTGCTTCCATAATAAAAAACACTGTTTTGATACACGGTCAATTTCAGAGTTTCCTGAGTTTGTACCACAATGTATATTACACACACATGGTTACACCTACCCAACTGTCATTTCCTGTTAACCATTACACACACTATTGTTTGTATATATATACACACACACACGCACAAGTGACACTCTCCAAGGTCCTGAGAACTGAAATGCCTGAGACTTAGTCTTAATTTCCTGAGATTGATTCAAACACACACACATTGCACTACCTAAACCCTCACATGTACCATACACCCACACATTGGCAGTACACACATCCTCACACCCTTGTACTTGACACTCACCCACATGAACACCTAAGTTCATCCCTAAAACACACTGTTTGATCTCATACAGCATGTGGCAGTACACCCACACCACCTCCTGCACTTCTCATTCATGCACATTGTACTGCTCAGTCTTATTTCCCTTCTGTCCAGACTTGAGTCCACAGCACAGCCCATTATGTGTTTTGGTTCAGTCCACACCTACTTGTAGTCTCAAGTATGGACTATTGGTATCAAATGTTTTGGTAGCAGTCCTTGACACTTGAATATCTCTTTGTACTATCCATATTGCCCTTTCCAAAGTGCATTAAGTTCAGTCCCTGTTCAAGAGAATGCTCAGGTTGTGGATACTTGATATCCTTCACATATTTTAGAGTCCTTATTCTACATGTTCAGACCCCCTATCAACAAATCCTCTACCTTAAAGTTCTGTCCTAGGTTGCCATGCCACCATGTTAACTCATACACACAGGTAGCATATCACACACACTCATGAACTTACACCACTCTACCCACACACACATGTACACAAACATCCTCACATGTAACCTCCCCCTATCATCCAAGGTATATATTGTTTCACTTAACAAAATGCCTAGAAGTCGGATTTTGAAATAAAACGAGAAAAAGTACACGAAGTACAAATTTGATTCTGGGAAGTATTGCTATGGAAGTCTGATCTGTAAATGACTTTCTTCCTTGGACCATATGATGATGATGAAGATCACTGCTTGAAGTTGAATAATTGGAAGAACTAAGTCACCAGAAAGGTATCGACGCACTTGGGCACTGATGGCGAGGCCGAATGCTTTCCTGCTTTGCTTCACTCTGTTCTGGAAGAAAAGTTGAAGAAGAATGCTCCGAAAAATCAAAGTCTCTGGGCTCTGATCTCTATGTTCTCTCCTTTCTCTCTCTGTCCATTTACATGAGAAAAATCAGTCTATTTATAGACTTGGTTTCTTGTGCGTAAAAACTCAGCAAAAAGTTTCGTCTTACGCTGACAACTGCCACCCATGACCAAAGTCATCCTCTGTATACGTTGACACGTGTCCCATCATTTCATTAAGAATAGGATGCACGTACACACGTTCTTCGGAATGTGTGGCATGAAAGCCATGTAGGCAAACCATATTCCAAATTGATCAGAAAGAATAGGGCGTAAAAATAGCCCCAATATACTCTGAGCGTAAAGCAGCAGACTAGGCGTAAAATAGCCCTGACATAGACTTCCCACGTAAAGTGGTTGTTAAATAACCTTGAGCGTAAAAGTAGCCCAAATAAACCTTACGCACACGTCAACTGTTGAGCGTAAAAACTCGTATAGTATCAGTGCGTAAAAGAAGCCATATTATGAGCGTAAAGTGGCTCAGTCCACATACTAAATGACAAATGGGCCTCTGTGTAAAACAAATCCCTTTGATTTCTGTGAGATATGCCATCATTAAATCTTCATGTCAGGCTTTGCATTAAATGTAAGACTTGACAGCTTTGTCCAGCATAAAAGTGGCTAGCTTGTCTTTGGGCGTAAAATCCTTAGCTCTGACCCGGGTGTAAAATAATTAGCCTGCTTCGGGCGTAAAGTGATTAGCCACTCCTTGGCATAAAGTGGATCGATTTGAATGGAATGATCCTTATCTTTGACTCATTCTTATGAAGCACTTTTTACGCTCCTACAAGACCCCCTTCAAAGTTTTCAAATATCTCCAAAATTTGAAACACTTTGAACAGAAGCGTAAAAGTTGAAATTAGATCAGTCAGCGTAAAATTCGGGATACGCAACCATCATCCGCGTAAAAGCGGGGATATCCAACAATCGGCGTAAAATCAAGAAAATAATGTCGGTCAAAACTTAACCGTCACAATGAATTTTCTTCTCGAAACTTTCGAATGACTTTTCACCTCCCTGAATTTGCATTAATAATGGGTAGTTTCCCATAAGGAATATGAAGAGTTGATTCGATTGTATAAATAAAGAGGAATTCTTTATTCTTTCCATTCATCTTCATAGTGACATGGCACCAAAGAAAGAGATTAACAATGAAGAGGCTTCTAGCTCCAGGCTTGATTTTGAGCGAGCACGCAATTTTGTGGGGTACTTTGGACTGACTCCAGCAGTCTTCAATCGCATCGATGGTGGTCCTCCAACTGCGTATGAGGGATCAGGAGATGCAGAAGCATTTCTTAATTTGATGCGTCGCTCCGGGATTCGCAACATGCACGACTTAGGTGCCTCCCTTCGTCAGCCCAACGAAGGAGAGAAATAATATTCCATGTATTGCGACTCTTTTTATGTGTAGGGGTCCACTCCCCCCTTTTTATAAATAAAATCTTGATGTTAATCTCATCTGTTGGTACATAGAACTGTTCAACACTTCTTTAACTGCATTTATAGTTGTTTATTCTCAAGAGAAACAAAATAACACGTGGCATCTGCTTTGTGGTTACAAGCGCCTATCTAGTAAGGTCTTTTCCGAAATAGACTCATGCCAACCGTTTCCTCAATCCCTATAAATAGCTGAGTTTAGAGAATGTTTTATACATCCTCATTCTCATTGTCATTTTTCTGGAGATAGCTTTCTGCCTCATTGCAAGAATTCACTCTTCAAAAAATGATGATCCTTTCTGTTTCTGATGTCGTTCTTCTGTACGCTCGATCACCAGATATTGATTCAACCAGAGCCGAACCATTTGGCCTTTATGGTAAGTTTGGTCGTCAACCATTGTTTGCCTTTGATCTTTTTGTTGAAAAATAGATACTCACGAGCGTAAATTCTTGATAGATGTAGAATCTCATAGGAAAGATGCACGGGCGTAAAAAAGCCTTGTTGAATAGTGGTACACCTGAAGCACTAGCGTAAAAGCCTTGCTGAATAGTGGTACACCTGAAGCACTGGCGTAAAAGCCTTGCTGTCTGTTGAAGATAAAATAATACGCATAAGCATCTGTTTTTTTAAATTAGCGTCTAATACGCGTCTGACGATACTTCTGTTTAAAATACTTCTTCTTTGTTGTTTTCTGCAGAAGTTTGGCTGAAGAGCTTTTCCAGAACCGGTATTGGCGATTTTGACGCTGTGAGGAGCGTTCTTCTGACATCAACATCAGGGAGCTCATGCATTTTTGACGCGCAAATCAGACAACTCAGAACTCTTCGTGGGATAGAAGGGTCTTCCTCTGTTGGTAGGAAGAGCCTTTATACACGGAGAGTTGGATGGTGGAGTCAACTCTATCCCAAAAAATTGGGTAGTAGAGTTCCTTTCGCGGCAGAACTAGGAATCGTATCCCAATGCTGGATACATTCCCATTTTCTCTGAAAGGTCGCCACTCCTCCACCAGTTGTATTGGCAGCAATACGTCTTCGGGCTACCATACTCTGGGATTCTCCTCTCGTCTGAGAGAGAAGACCAGAGTTTGATTCCTACTGCTCTGGTTGCCACTGAGGCTCAGACGGCAAGGAATTGACACCAACAACGAATCCGATGAAGAAGATCCAAAGAAGAGAATAGATCTCGATTAGGTCATCATTGTTGTATAGAATGAAAATCCAAGATGTAATAGATTTCTATTATGATTTGTAAGAAAGTCTAAGAAATGTAATAGACTTTTTTGATGATATGAGAATAGAAATGATAAGTCTTCTATGCTCAATGATTTGTATCTATCTGGATATGATATGGACATGATAGATAATAAAATCTTGTTTTCTGTTTTTAGAATATATAATACTATCAGAGGTAATATGGACATAACAATATATAAGGACTCAAAAGAAAATTAGATTAATTTCTATGTAGAGGTCAAATAAAAAATGATAGATAAGAAAAGTAGGTAGATTTAGTATTTATCCAGAGGTTATGAAAACATGATAAATAACGAATCCCACTTTTTAATCAATTGATAAAATAGAAGATTTAAAATCCCTCTCCCATGAGACAAGAAATCAGCTTAACCAAACCTTGGTAGCTGGAGAATAAGGAGACAGATGTCATGAGCATATAGGTCCATATCAATGTATGAATGAATCAACATAACTTTCGGAAAAAAAAAATATTGATTCAATTCCATAATTAAATGAATGAATCTGATAGAACGAACGGACAGGCCTTTTCGGGAATGAAAGGTTGTTCTCAATTTCAAAGACCGGTTTATAGTCCTCTTCTATAAATAGTTGAGAACTGCTTGTAATATTTCATTCTTATTTCCACTCCTTTATTGGAAATATCTTCCAAGGATGTACAGCAAAAGAATGAAGTCTCCAGGAAAATTGAGGACATCATTGAGACGTGTCCCGTTGAACCCATAGTGACAGGCCCGACCGAAGTAGGCAAAAGCTCTTCTACACCAAAGCCACCCCAAGATGTCCTTGCATTCTTAGTAGAGCCAGGAAAACTTCTGAAGAAGAAGCGCTGAGGATGGCTGTCTGCAAATTTTTTACGAGCTCTGGCAACGATGCTTTCTATGCATTGGCCGACTATGTATTCAATAAGGAATGCGAAGGCAGTGGCTCTCGTCCTTAATCTTTTGTCTTGAATGAAAATAATAATAAAAGGAACTTTATTTTCTTTCTGTCCTTCCCTTTTTTTTATACATAGTATTTCTTAAGAAATTTGCCATTGATCGGCATCATGAGTAGATCTCCATTGGGCTTTGATAACCGATAGACGCCATTGGAAAACACGGTCTCAATTACATAAGGGCCTTCCCATTTTGCTTGGAATTTCCCTTTGCTTTTATGAGTCATCACCATCGGTCTTCGAACAGCTAATACCAGTTCGCCAACCTTGAATACCCTCTCTTTAACTTTACGATTGAAAGTTCGAGATATACGGACTTGATATAGCTCGATATGCTGTTGTGCTTGAAGACGCTTCTCATCCAATCCTTCAAGTTCTTGGAGTCGTAAGCGATCATTGTTCTCTATAGTTAGCTCATTAGCAATAGCTATTCGAAGAGATAGAATCTGGATTTCCAAGGGAAGAACAGCCTCACATCCATAAACCAATAAAAATGGTGTAAATCCAGTAGGAGTCCGGACTGTTGTTCGATAAGCCCATAAACATTCTCCAAGTTTCTCATTCCAATCACGTTTATTAGAAGAGACAAACTTTTTGAGAAGTATAATGATAGTCTTATTGAAGGCTTCGGCTAGACCATTAGCAGCTGGATTATAAGCCGTAGAAGCCAAATTCTGAATTCGATTCTTATCACAGAACCGATAAAATGCCTGACTGGCAAATTGCGGACCATTGTCATGAATTATTCGTCGAAAAATCCCGAAGCGATAAATGACATGGTGCTTGATGAAGCTGATCATATTAGATGTTTTCACTTCAGCAAGGGAACTGCTTCTGCCCACTTAGAAAAGTAATCGGTTATAGCTAATATGAACCGATGTCCTTTAACAGAAGGAGGGTTAATAGGACCAATGACGTCCATACCCCAAGCTTCGAAGGGCCAAGAGGCTGCTGTAGGATATAGAAATTCAGACGGTTGATGAATAAAATCAGCATGAATCTGACACGCTTTACATCTTCTGGCATAGTCTACAACATCTGCTATCATAGAACGCAAATAATACCCCCATTCTTCGAATACGGTCTTGTAATTTAGGACCTGGTTGATGGGCACCACAAACGCCATCATGAGCTTCTCGTAGTGTTTGTTTGGCTTCACTTTCTGAGAGACAACGAAGCAAGAGTCCATCATATGAACGACGATATAGCATATGTAAAGACGAATCATAATAGAATCGAAATGATCGTCTCTTAATTGATACAGCTTCTTTTGGGTCTTCAGGTAAAATCCTATGAACCGCGTAATCAATAAATGGAGTTCTCCAATCCCTTTGCTGAGAGCTTGATTCTGTAGTATAACTCTGTTCAATACACAAATTATTCTTGACACAGAATAAATCTCGGTCCAACAAAGTAATTATATTCTGCCTTCGAATTGGAACAACCAAATCTGTAGCTAGGCTAACAAGAGCATCAACCTCCACATTCTGAGGACATGGTATAAATTCAATAAATAATTCTTTGAATGAAAGGACCAACTCGACCACCACTTGATGATAAGGGATGAGATCAGGATTTATGACTTCATAAGTCCCTCTAACTTGATTAACGATCAATTGAGAATCTCCATAAGCTTCTAGGAATTCAATATCCAATTGTTTTGCTACCTGGAGACCGATCAATAGAGCATTATATTCTGCTACATTGTTGGAGCATGGCTCGTTAAGTGAATAGGCACGGTATATGACCATTTTATCAGGAGAAACCAAGACAATTCCTACCCCAGAGACAATATTGCCTTTAGGTCCTACTCGTGATGCTCCATCAAAATATAATTGCCATATGTCATTCTTCAAAGTCTAATTACAATCTACGACTTCATCTGGAATGTCCTCATATAACTTCGAAGTTTCAGGTATAGGATAAGCAGCTAAGAAATCAGCTAATGCTTGGCCCTTCACTGATTTTTGAGGCACATAAACCATGTCATAAGGAGTGAGCAACATCGCCCAGGTAGCTAACCTGGAATTAAGAATGCTTGGTTTTCTCATCAATACCCGAATGGGATTTATTTTGGAGATGACATGAATAGTCTGTCCAGTGACATAATGCCTTGTCTTTTGGATGACAAAAACCAAAGCTAGACATTCTTTTTCAACAGGAGTATACCTGTGTTCAGCTCCAACCATCATTCGGTTAAGATAATAAATTGCTTGTTCATGTCCTATATCACTTTTTTGTGCAAAAAGAGCACCAAGTGAATGATCCAATGCTCGAACATATAACAAAAATGGTCTTCCTATCACTGGAGGTACCAAAACAGGTGGATTTATAAGATATTACTTGATGTCATTGAAGGCTTTCTGACATGCCTTATCCCAAACAAATGATACACCCTTCTTTAATAGACGGGTGAAAGGCTGGCATCTTCCAGAGAGATTGGATATGAACCTCCAGATATATGCAATGCGACCTTGGAAGCCACGGAGTTCTTTTAAATTGCGTGGAGGACGCATTTCAAGAATTGCTTTAACCTTATCAGGATCAACATGGATACCCTGAGAAGTAATGACAAATCCTAAGAACTTGCCACTGGAAACCCCTAAGAAAGACTTAGTAGGGTTCATTTTCAATTGATGTTGGCACATCAATTCAAATACTGTCTTCAAGTCTTGAATGTGATCATCTTTTGACCGACTCTTAACAGCAATGTCATCTACATAACATTCTACTGTCTTCCGTAGATGTTCTTGAAAGATGTTGCTCATGGCCCGTTGATACGTGGCACCGGCATTTTTAAAACCAAATGGCATCACCGTATAGCAGTAAACCCCAAGAGGTGTACGAAAAGCGGTATGCTTCTCATCTTCTGGATGCATCTTAATTTGATTATATCCCGAGAATCCATCCATAAAAGACATGCGTTCAAAACCACATGTATTGTCTATCATGACATCAGTAATTGGAAGTAGAAATTCGTCTTTTGGACAAGCTAAATTAAGATCTCGATAATCTATGCAAACTCGGACTTTTCTATTCTTCTTTATAACAGGAACAGTATTGGTAACCCAATCCGGGTGTTGCTCTTCACGAACAAAGCCACATATAATCAACTTTTTGACTTCTGCTTCAATTGCATCCATCATATCTGGTCTAAAGCGCTGTTGCTGTTGTTTTACAGGCTTGACAACGGCAAAATATTGAGTTTATGAGTAGCGACTTTAGGATCTAGCCCTGGCATATCCTCATAACTCCATGTGAAAATGTCAATATATTCTTTGATAAGTTTTATCAACTATTCCTTTTCATCTTCAGAAAGATTCTTACTGATGAATATTGGTTTGGACGCAATTCCATCTCCAACATCAATCTGGATAACCTCATCCTCTGTAGGTGGCTGTCGCTGTTCAAAACAAAGTTTCCACTGAGTATCCATCTGTTGAGCCCAAGGATCATTCTCAAATAGTTCAGATTCATCATCAGTTTGAACCATATTGACTGAGAATATCTGTCCAGATTCATCATATGAGGAACGAGATATATCAAATTCCATGAATTGAACTCCTTCTGAATCCGATGATTACGAAGAGCTAGAAGAGAATTCTTCTTGTATATCGTCATTAAACATGTGGGACGGATCATATCCCAACCCATGATGAGTTTTCTGGTAAAACAGGTCACCACATAATGGTAGTCGTCTACCCTTGCCTTGATTGAGACCTTGCATAGTCATCAAATCATATCCCATATTCTGGATAATTTTGATAGATTGTTGACTATATTTGTCAATTCAGATTTTTCCTTTATCTTTATCTTTCAGATCATTCGTCTGAGCAACAGGGATATTTCTAGACAGGCCAAACACAATTTGGCGCTTGTTTTTCTTATTAGACGGGACCACGAAATAAGATTCTTTGTGACGTCTAAAAGTTACGCAAGCTTGTGATGAAGCGGCCACAGGTAGATGATAGGGGGAAGATTTTAGGAACCTTTGAGCATAAGGACCGACATCAACTTGAAGAGGAAAAGAATTTTCCTTATAGTCGATGTATAAAGTTTCTTCTGGTTCTATGTCGCCTTTATATTGATGACTTTGATTATCAGAAGATAAAGTCATCCTTTCAATAAACTTGACAACCATATACTCGAAAAAGAAATCTTCATTGATATCAAAAAGTACAGAATGATCAATATGTACATCATTTACAATTTGACTGCTACGCTGCGGATTAATCACTAGTAGATTATCATCCATTTTCTGCGTAGATTTGTCAAGATTGACAATCAGAGGAGGTTCTGGATCATTCGTACGAAATGTACGCCCTTTGACTTTGATCACAAGAGGTTGAACTTGACTTTTAACAGGAACATTTACTGATTCCTCAGATGAAGCTTGAGTTCTTCCTTTAACCTTGATCATCAAAGGTTGATTGTTGACAGATTGGGGTTGGATTCGTCCTTTGACTTTGATATTCAAAGGTTGCTCTTCTGGCGGATCTTCGTTAATAGACTGATCTTCAGCAGATGATTGATCATCAGCCATATCTGATATCTCTTTCACATGCTCTTATTTGTAAAGCCTTGAGTCGAAAAAATAGGCTTCAACACCTTTGAAAGGATTGATATCAGCAAACTCTGTCTTTACAACCCCTTGGGGATCCACATACTTGAAGCATTGGTGAAGAGTCGAAGGCACGATGTTTTGCTCATGTAACCATGGTCTTCCAAGAACAATATTGTAGGATACGTCTGAGTTAATAACATAAAATGTTGCCATAGTTCGAAGATCACCAATCTGAATCTTCAGACGAATCTTCTCCAGTGGTTTACTCTTTCCAGAGTTGAAACCAACTATTGTGGTACTAGTGTAAGTCAGATCACTAGTAGGAATCCTCAATGGTCTTAGCATACTTTGAAGAATTATGCTAATGGAAGACCCAGGATCAATGTAAATTCTGTCAACTTCAATGGATTCGATATATCCAGTGTAAACACAAAGGCCTATCATGCTTGTTATGCTTCAACAGCATATCCTCTTGTGTGAAGGTAATGTTGGGAATTGCTTCCATCACACTATGACATTGCGGGCATGATACTGGTATATTGTCAGGAGTCTTGAGTTGAGCTAAGCAGGAATCAGCTTGTAGCAAAGCTTTACTCAAAGTTTCGCGACTTTCTCTAGAAAGGTGAAGCAACTCAAAAATAGATAACCTAGCCGGAGTATTAGCTAACTGGGCTAAAATATCAAATTTATAGGGTTTCATCACCACCCCCTGACTGGAAGTAGACTTCAACGGGACATCGACGTGTACCGCTTTCTGTTTTCCTTTTTCAACCATAGCAGGAGCAAGAGACGGTTGAGTTGATGGTGTTTCAACATTCTTAGCTTCCTTAGAGGATCCCTCATAATATTTGTGGTACACTTTTCCAGATCTTGTACCAGCAAAAGTTTCTTCTTCAGACTCAGAAGAAGGAAGTACCATATTGCAGGATTTAATCTTCCTTTCCTTAGCCTTCTTCTTGTGAGGATTGTTATGAGGAACCTCAGAACCCAATCCAACAGTAGATTTTTGATTTTGAATTTGTAAAGGAAGTCGTATCTCTTTATCATAATTCAAACCTTCTGTCTTTTGAAAATCATAACCCATTTTCTTTATGAGAAGGATAGATTGTTGACTGTACAAGTGAGTAGGCAGTGGACTTTCAACAGGTGGTTCCATAGAGGAGGAAGAAGAAATCCCTGTAACTACAGGAGAATGAGGAATAACCGTCTCTGCAGCTACGTGAGGAAGAGGATTCGGGATATGAGGAAAAATCCCTGTAGGAGCCTTTTCATAAGCAGCGAAGACTTGTTGTGCCCTGTATAAGGGAACACTATTCATGGCTAGCCACTGCTGATGAGTAAGCTTGAGCTTGGCAGGAGGAGCCAGACTCGGAGGACATATGTTCAATCCTCTCAGTCTATCTTCCAAAGGAATGACGTCCCATAGATGATCCAAATCATCAGGCTCTGGAATAACATGAGAAATTATGTTGCAGGTTTTAACTTTCTTACCTTTCTTGGATTTTGAAGTTTTACCTTCATTTTCCATTTCAGGTACCAAGTCAGGATGTACCCACATAATTTTACCATTCTTTAATGTGAGAGGCAACAATCCTTCACTTTCTTTCCTGCCAGGCGGGATATTCATAATCTTCATTGTCGCCTTTGGGATTGGGATAATTCCGTCTGGGACTTGCTGTGGAGGAAAATCTCTGAACTGAAGAGAAACCATATTGGTTGTAACCGTATGGTCATCATTAATTAAAGCGATAGCACCACCATTTATGAGCTCTTGGATCTTCTTTTTCAAGACATAGCAAGCACTGGTAGGATGATTAATGTATCTATGATAGATACAATATTTAGGATTGTCAGTCAGATTCACCTCATTAGGCCTCTTTGGCTCCGGAATCTGAAGTTTGCCACTCTTCACCAAACATTGGAATATCCCTGGGATATCACTTTCGTCAAAAGAATATTCTTCTTTTGACCTGGGAGATTCCTGATTATTCGGCGTCGTTTTATTCTTGGAAAGATTGACCATAAGAGTGTCTTTTCCTTTTATATTACGATTGCCGGAATTATTACCAGGATTACTTTTCTTTCCTTTATCCTCAGAGGCGAAAATCATCCCATGTTCATGAGCCAACCTACCATTGGTCTCGGCAAACTGCTGCTATGATAAACGAAGCCCAATCTGTGAATTGGGAACCCGTGAAGACAGCGATAGATGGTCGCAGATTCATCTTACATGTATCAATCAGTGCTGAATCTGGCATACCAGGGGGCATCTTTAAAGTTGCCTATCGGAAACGTTCAATGAACGTCCGAGTATCTTCTTTCTCCTTTTGCTTGATTTCTATTAAGGAGGACATGTTCATGTCCATACATCCTTCATAGAAACGGGAGAGAAACATTGCCTTAAATTCGTTGAAAGACGAAATGCAATTATCGGGTAAACTACGATATCAGTCGTAAGCTGAACCCGTCAAGCATCCAATGAATACTCTAGTGAGAAGAGCATCATTTTTCTGTAAATGTACTGTCATAATATCAAAGTAATTGATATACTGACTAGAAGAAGCCTTTCCATCAAACAATACCATGGACTGTGGCTTGAATTTTGGAGGAAAAGGTACATCATTCCAATGAGAAGGATAAGGTTGCTTAATCCCTAACCTCTGAAGTTGATCCTTTTACTTCAAAACTTCAAACTGTGCTTTGAGCTCACGCGCTGCTTGAATGGCTTCACTGGTTTGTGGAAGCACATTTGATTGAAAAGTTGTTGGTTGTACCGTAATCCCCACCGGAGATGGTACATCTTCTGGAATGATGGGATCTGGAGATGCAAAATTTTGGTTAACAACAGGCTCTTGGATAATCAAAGGTATATATCAACCCCTCGGCTATCTTGAGTTGGTGCTGCTGTCTGAACCGGTGTTATAATTGCTGGTTGAGCAGTTTGCCGATCCGTTATTATCTGGTGCATGCTTTGCATCATGTTAAGCATGTCTTTCAATGATTGCTCAACAGCAGAGAGACGTTGTTCTGTATTGACTGATGACGTCTCTGGTTCATCTCCAATAGCGTAGGATTCAACCTCTCTTGAAGATACAGAAGGATTAGTATAGAAGTATGAATCAACACTATCAGTTTCAGACTCAAAAGATTGAGTACCCCCAGCTTCAGAATCAGAAGTCTGCAATTGTCTTTGTCTTCTTGATCGAGTATTCTGATATACTCCTTCAAAGGAATCAAGAAGTTTATTGAATTGTTGTTGACCTGGGGTCTGGGATGTGTTCCGTCTAGGACATCGTCCTCTATTGGTGTGAGATGCCATGTTGACTGACGCATATGACAACTCATCGGCTTGTTGTTGGGGTGCATTAAAATTCAATCGATCAAAAACTGACCGTCTGGAAGCTGAGCAACAACATTTGATCACAATCTGGTGCCACTCGCAGTGATGATTTTCTTGGGGGAGCGTCACGAGAGATTGTCTATTTTACGCTTTTGTATTAGCAATTCACGTAAATCAGAAGGGGTAGAGGGAGTATTCTTCTTTATTACATTTGAGGTAGAGAAACGTTTAGTCCCTTGTGTATAAAGAAGATTACTGGCTGCATTCGCAGAACCAAACTGTACATTTTTACGCGTTTGGAGTTGTGTGCGTAAATCTTGAGATTTTTTTAGCACAAAGGACTCCATTTTCATTGCGTGTGATTTGTAAGTTTGGTACTTTGCGTAAAGTAGAATAGGAAGGTTGTTGGTGTAGAGCTGAAGTTTTACCAACAATATTTTTACGTTGTACGCATTTAGGTATATTCACATTAGATGTGAAAACATCGTTGTGAATTTTATCTACACTGTCAAAGACAGAAGACTTACCTTTACGCGTAGAGCGTAAAAATTGATTATCTACCGCGTCACAGACGAAAGATTTTCCTTTACACGAAGAGCGTAATTTATGTGTACCTACCACGTCACAGACGGGAGACTTATTCTTATAGTTCGAAGTACAAGCCTTAGAGTCTGCCTCATTACAAATGGGAGACTCGTTCTTATGCACTGAGCGTAAAACTTGGTTTTTACCCAGTGGACGTAAAACCTGATTATCTTCACCGTGACAGACGGGAGATAAATTGCCACACTTAGAGTACGACGCTGAAGTAAGGACTGCCTCGTTACGAACGGGAGCCCCTACAACAGGAGTGGGAAGAAATCCCTTCCTATCAGAAGCAACCGAGAGATCAGAAGCTACTTTGGATTTAGGAATCCAAACTTTTCGTGCTTTGCGAGACTTTTGAACATTAGAGCAGCGGGAACCACCCCCAGTTTGGAGCATTTCTTCGTAGGCAGTCTGGTCGAAGTGCACAACCAGAGTCTTCTTGGTCGAACCGACCGAAACATCATCATATTGAGCAATTTCCTCCTCGTCAGAGGATAAGGTATTCTCCAGTAGAGTCTCCATTTTTGTTTCACTTAACAAAATGCCTGGAAGTCGGATTTAGAAATAAAACGAAAAAAGTACACAAAGTACAAATTTGATTCTGGGAAGTATTGCTATGGAAGTCTGATCTGTAAATGATCACTTTGTTCCTTGGACCATATAATGATGATGAAGATCACTACTTGAAGTTGAACAATTGGAAGAACTAAGTCACCAGAAAGGTATCGATGCACTTGGGCACTGATGGCGAGGCCGAATGCTTTCCTGCTTTGCTTCACTCTGTTCTGGAAGAAAAGTTGAAGAAGAATGCTCCGGTTTGTTTCACTTAACAAAATGCCTGGAAGTCGGATTTTGAAATAAAACGAGAAAAAGTACACGAAGTACAAATTTGATTCTGGAAAGTATTGCTATGGAAGTCTGATCTGTAAATGATCACTTTGTTCCTTGGACCATATGATGATGATGAAGATCACTGCTTGAAGTTGAACAATTAGAAGAACTAAGTCACCAGAAAGGTATCGACGCACTTGGGCACTGATGGCGAGGCCGAATGCTTTCCTGCTTTGCTTCACTCTGTTCTGGAAGAAAAGTTGAAGAAGAATGCTCCGGAAAATTAGAGTCTCTGGGCTCTGATCTCTATGTTCTCTCCTTTCTCTCTCTGTCCGTTTACATGAGAAAAATCAGTCTATTTATAGACTTGGTTTCTTGTGCGTAAAAACTCAGCAAAAAGTTCCGTCCTATGCTGACAACTGCCACCCATGACCAAAGTCATCCTCTGTATACGTTGACACGTGTCCTATCATTTTATTAAGAATAGGATGCACGTACACACGTTCTTCGAAATGTGTGGCATGAAAGCCATGTAGGCAAACCACGTTCCAAATTGATCAGAAAGAATAGGGCATAAAAATAGCCCCAATGTACTCTGAGCGTAAAGTAGTAGACTAGGCGTAAAATAGCCCTAACATAGACTTCCCGCGTAAAGTGGTTGTTAAATAACCTTGAGCGTAAAAGTAGCCCAAATAAACCTTACGCACACGTCAACCGTTGAGCGTAAAAACTCGTATAGTCTCCGTACGTAAAAGAAGCCGTATTATGAGCGTAAAGTGGCTCAGTCCACATACTAAACGACAAATGGGCCTCTGTGTAAAACAAATCCCTTTGATTTCTGTGAGATATGCCATCATTAAATCTTCATGTCAGGCTTTGCATTAAATACAAGACTTGACAGCTTTGTCCAGCGTAAAAGTGGCTAGCTTGTCTTTGGGCGTAAAATCCTTAGCTCTGACCCGGACGTAAAATAATTAGTCTGCTTCGGACGTAAAGTGATTAGCCACTCCTTGGCGTAAAGTGGATCAATTTGAATGGAATGATCCTTATCTTTGACTCATTCTTATGAAGCACTTTTTACGCTCCTACATATATATTTGTGTATATATATATATATGTAGCCTATATATGCATATATGCGTTATTATATAAAATTAGATTAATATTAATATATGTATATGTGTGAAAGTGTGTAATAGACAATGTGATTAGCCTAGGCATATAGCCTATGGCTCATAAACTTGTGTTTATGGCTTGAATGCCAGTGTAGGAGTGTGGTTGGCTTGTATAGCCTAGAAATTGGGTGTGCTTGCTAGAATAGGCTGGTTAGGCCTAGTGGGACTTGTTTGGCTTAGGCTTGACCTAGTTGACTTAGTTTGACTAGTCCAGGTTGATTGGAGTTGACCAAAAGTCAAAATTTAGTCTGGATGTGATCAATTGACCTAGTTTGACTAGAGTATTGACTTGGGTTGACCCAGAGTTGACCAAATTTGACTTGGACCTAGTTGACCTAGACAGTTGACCAGGTTTGACTTAGAGTTGACTTTGACCTAGATTGACCTAGAAATTATGTAGATTGCATCATAACATCCTTCGTCTTATTTTAAACACATTATAACCTGTACTGTTCTATTTAGGTCCGGTACAGACATCTGACATTACACTACTCTTTCAGAGTATCAGGTGGGTACATTCTCTGATAGTTCTCTCATTTATTTGCCAGTTACTGTATTTCAGTTCTATTTAGTTTTATGTGATTTTCTGATACCACACGTATGGATATTTCTGGATTCATATATGCGACACACTCACCATATTATCTGGCCTCTATTACTGGAATCACTAGAATCATTCCGGAATCTATTTCTGGAATCATCATATTTTGGCTGGACTTATCTCGATTCTCGTATCGAATTCTGGATTCATTTGTATTGCGGGGCGGGGAAATATTGAGTAAGACATGTAGACATACCCCAAATCTGGAATCTCTAACTGGAATCTACTGGAAGCATAGCCACCTCTCGCCTGATCAGTGAGAGATGTGCCTGATTACCTACAGCCGTTTACATGTCGATCTCAGTATTTTAAAACACACTGTTAGAATAGCTGGACTCACCTGGATTCTTGATCACTACCTAGAATCATCTTGTACTGGATTCATCTTGTATTAGATTCATCTCGTACTGGATTTATAGTAGTTACACTTGTTTTACATTTATTGCCTGGACTCATTATGTTACTTTAGTTCAGCTAGATTTATTTTTACAGTCTTCATTGCCATCATTCTTCTCTTGTTTTAGTTACCTACTTTCCTTATATCTTATCTGTTCTCCATACCATCACCTGTATATAAACTGCCATTTTCATCAATAAAACTGTCTATAACTGCTTTATAGTTCCCTGTCATTTACTTGGGTTTTCTTGATGAGTTGTATTCGTTCCTGTCCTGACTGGACCTGTTGTAAATTTTACAGATGATTACCCTGAGGACACATGCCCTACATATTACTGTGGAGATAGTTTAGCTACCTATGGCCCCGACACTTATGAGTGATCTGGAGTTTAGCTAGTTGTCATATTTTTAGCTTTAATATTTTAGAACTGGAGTTGTATATAAGTTGAGATTTGTAGTTGAGATTGTTTGAGATTATATTTTTAGTTGTTGGATTTTATTTCTGTTATTTAGCCTTTACTTATATCTTCTGAGATATCTTATCGTTCTTAGACTGTGATTGAGATTCATTATATCTATACTTTTCCTCCGTTCGGAGTTGAGATTTGACAAGTACATTATATAATTGCGTGAGTTGTTGATTAGATAGTAACCTAGGACATCGTTCTACCGCCGATACTGCGACGTAGGCTGGGCGTTGATACGTGCTCGTACCCTCACAGTGGGTGCGGGTCGTGACACATTTTTAGTGGTAGCCCATGCAGGTCGAGAGTCGCATTAGTACGATATCGTGGTAGTATGGCGAATTAGTTGTACTGCTGCGAGCCTGCGATAGGATTGAGAGATAGGTTTTAACGGAGAGGTACTCAATCACAGTTAGAAAAAATTCTGCTTTAATTCATGCCATCTACATATCTTACTGATTGTCTTCTTTGAAATAAACTGTCCTCCTTTGATTTTATCGATTTCTGCTCAGTATTGACTTCCTTTTCGATCTGTCTTCAAGATGGTGGAGACACGATCACATCACTCTGGTACATCAGCCGCTGCAGAGGGGTCTGCCACCTCTCACCTTCCGCAGCCAGCCCTTGGTACCGTAGCCCCAGTCTTGCCAGCTGGGGTGGGTGTTTCAGCAGCTTTCGGAGGAGCACCTCCATCAGCTGGAAGGTAGAGTTCGGTGCTTCCCGAGATCCTTCGACCGCAGCAGCCTCCACCTGCGGGGATGATAGATGCTGCACATCTATTCTCTTTCGTGGAGAGGATTCTGGCGTCTCTTCAGCAGCAGCAGCAGCGGCAGACTACCAATTTTCGTCAGGGGATTGATGAGGCACATCAGCTGGTTCGTACTACTGTGGAGATGGTGACTGCTCAGGGGAGCAGCAGCAGCCTCGTCGGAAGGAGAAGGATATACAGGACTTCCAGAAGATGCATCCCAGAGAGTTCCTGGGCACTGAGGGCATTCATTATGCAGACGACTGGATAGAGCATATCGAAAAGATATTCAGGCTGGCAGAGATACCAGATCGACTCCATATCGAGGCGGCAGGCAGTCAGATGCAGGACTTAGCCCGTGCGTGGTACTAGACAGATCCCAGGATGGGAGTTGAGGGCCAGACTTGGGCCCAGTTCAAGGAACTGTTCAAGGAGCAGTACTTTCCTGATGTGGCCTTGGAAGGTATAGAGGCACAGTTTGAGGGTCTGGTTCAGGGAAACCAGACAGTAACTGAGTACGCTGGGGAGTTTTGTCGATTGGGCCGGTTCATAGATGACTTGACTGAGAAGACGAAGGCGAGAAAGTTCCGCCGAGGCTTGATTCAGGAGGTTCGGTCGCTGACTAAGAGCGACCGGAACGCTACCTTTGCAGAGATATTTTCTGGGGCTATGGCAGCGGAAGACGACCTAGGGTTGAAGTTGAAGAAGAGTCGTGACTTCCAGAGTGGTAGCAGCAGCGGAGGCCAGGCCAAGAGGCCTCACATTCAGATTCAGCAGACCCGGGCACCAGTGATGGTTCAGCAGGTGCAGCATCAGTATCGGGATCAGGACCCAAAGACGATCAGTTATTCCTACTGCAGGAAGTCGGGACACACCAGGGAGCAGTGTAGGAAGAGGCTGAAGGTTTGCTATTCATGTGGGTCTGAAGCCTACCAGAAGATAGACTGTCCATTTGCACCTCCTTTTGAGGGAGCTCGGCCACCTGTAGCTCAGCACCAGAGGGGTGGAGCTTTTGCGATGGCGGTCGAGGAGACCGCTACTGTAGGTGATGGGTTAGCAGGTTTGCCCTTCTCATTCTTCCTTCCTACTTTCCTGTGTGATTCCATTAGTACCTGCCAGGATATTATTTTGATTGCTAGATAGTGTAGCTACCCCGTTCGAGACTGTAAAATTACGACCAGTAGGATTGTGTTGCTTCGACTTTGATTTGCTGGGGGTTTGACCTAGTAGGGATACGATCATTTTAATTTCGAGGACAAAATTTTTCTAACGTGGGTAGGATTGTAACACCCAGTTTTTCAGATGAGGATAATTTTGAAATTTTGTAATTATAATTATTAATTATTGATATTTGATTCACATTATGATTTTTAGTAATTTTTAATAATTTTTAAACTATTTAAAACTGGTTTAAGTTATGACTTGTGATTTTGACGTGCTGCTAGTGAAACCCTAAAGACTGTATGACCTAGAGCCTAACCATGTCATTAGGATGATTTAATTATTATTTTTAGCCTAGGGGTAATTTGGTCATTTTGACTTATTTGAATTATTTGGTGATTTGTTGAATTGGTGAGTTCTAGTTGACCTTGACTTGTTGAGACCTAGTGGACTAGCCTAGAAGCTAACCCTAGCCATGGTGACCCTAGTCTAACTTGAGTTAACCTATTTTAGTCATTAGAGAATAGTTTTAGAATGAGGGGATTTGGTTTAGAGAATTTAAGTCATGGCTTGTGATTTCATGAAATGACTTATGGCTTAAGCCCATGGGCCATTTAGTGAACCCTAATCCTAATTATTGAACCTATGAACAGCCACATAGGTATCCCCACCCTATTTAAACACTTGTTCATTAGGGCTTGCCTCTTTTTATCATTCCAACACTTGGAGAAAAGAAAGGTAAGTTTTCCCCTTCCAAAAATTCCCATTTTATTCATTTGATCTCCTTTTTCATCCTAGTCTTTTGCATTGGGTTCTAATTTAAGTTTATGGACTGTTGGTGGAGAGCTATTTCAGTTTTGGGCTCATTTGGAGTATTTGGCCATCAAGAGGAACACCCCCCATTTGAAGCTTTTCCAAGCTTTTTGCACATATAGGTAAAACACTTTAAATTGATTTAAATTTTGGTATTCTTTGAATGTAGGGCTAGATCTAGGAGTCCCCTAGGTGTCCCTAAAATTTGGGTGAATTTCTTGTCCGTTTGGTGTCCGTATCGGACACGTGTCGTAGTATTGTGTAGGTGTTTGCTGAAATGCCTCAATGGATTGAATGTTAATGTTTTTCAAAACAAATTATATATTTGGATAGCTCTTAATATGTAGATTATATATGTATATGTCTGAGCACGAATCGGGTTGGTTTTCGTGTCCAAAATAGACACGCAACTCGTGCACGACACTGCGTACAGGCCTGTGCGGCTGTCCTGCTGTTCGAGTGCCTTTGCGGACACGACACGACATGTGACACCACAAAAATTTGTGGGGACGTGCGGGCACCTACTGACATCGCCCACACAAATTTTTATGAACTTTCGTTCACTGTGCGTAAAGTAATCGCGTTCGCACGGGTCACGAACTTTTGAGCTTACTTTTAGATGATAACACTGTCATGATGCATAAAACCTGAGATTACACCCCCTGTTGCTTCCCTAATAAAAAAACACTATTTTGATACACTGTCAATTTCAGAGTTTCCTGAGTTTTAACCACAATGTATATTACACACACATGGTTACACCTACCCAACTGTCATTTCCTGTTAACCATTACACACACTATTGTTTGTATATATACACACACACACGCACAAGTGACACTCTCCAAGGTCCTGAGAACTGAAATGCCTGAGACTTAGTCACAATTTTCTGAGATTGATTCAAACACACACACACATTGCACTACCTAAACCCTCACATGTACCATACACCCACACATTGGCAGTACACACATCTTCACACCCTTGTACTTGACACTCACCCACATGAACACCTAAGTTCATCCCTAGAACACACTGTTTGATCTCATACAGCATGTGGCAGTAGACCCACACCACCCCCTGCACTTCTCATTCATGCACATTGCACTGCTCAGTCTTATTTCCCTTCTGTCCAGACTTGAGTCCAGAGCACAGCCCATTATGTGTTTTGGTTCAGTCCACACCTACTTGTAGTCTCAAGTATGGACTATTGGTATCAAAGCTTTTGGTAGGAGTCCTTGACACTTGAACATCTCTTTGTACTATCCATATTGCACTTTCCAAAGTGCATTAAGTTCAGTCCCTGTTCAAGAGAATGCTCAGGTTGTGGATACTTGATATCCTTCACATATTTTAGAGTCCTTATTCTACATGTTCAGACCCCCTATCAACAAATCCTCTACCTTAATGTTCTGTCCTAGGTTGCCATGCCACCATGTTAACTCACACACACAGGTAGCATATCACACACACTCATGAACTTACACCACTCTACCCACACACACATGTACACAAACATCCTCACATGTAACCTCCCCCTATCACCCTAGGTATATATATGTGTGTATATATATATATGTAGCCTATATGTGCATATGTATGTTATTATATAAAATTAGATTAATACTAATATATGTATATGTGTGAAAGTGTGTAATGGACTATGTGATTAGCCTAGGCATATAGCCTATGGCTCATAAACCTATGTTTATGGCTTGAATGCCAGTGTAGGAGTGTGGTTGGCTTGTATAGCCTAGAAATTGGGTGTGCTTCCAAGAATAGGCTGGTTAGGCCTAGTAGGACTTGTTTGGCTTCGGCTTGACCTAGTTGACTTAGTTTGACTAGTCTAGGTTGACTGGAGTTGACCAAAAGTCAACATTTAATCTGGATGTGATCAATTGACCTAGTTTGACTAGAGTATTAACTTGGGTTGACCCAGAGTTGACCAAGTTTGACTTGGACCTAGTTGACCTAGACAGTTGACCAGGTTTGACTTAGAGTTGACTTTGACCTAGATTGACCTATAAATCATGTAGATTGCATCATAACATCCTTCGTCTTATTTTAAACACATTATAACCTGTACTATTCTATTTAGGACATGGTGACTCCGGTGCAGACATCTGACATTACACTACTCTTTCAGGGTATCAAGCGAGTACATTCTCTGATAGTTCTCTCATTTATTTGCCAGTTACTGTATTTCAGTTCTATTTAGTTTTATGTGATTCTCTGATACCACACGTATGGATATTTTTGGATTCATTTATGCGACACACTCACTATATTATCTGGCCTCTATTATTGCAATCACTGGAATCATTCCAGAATCTATTTCTGAAATCATCATATTTTGGCTAGATTCGCTAAATAGTGACGACACGTCACTAGACGTCGCTAAGTTACGTCGCTAATATGTCGGTAGCCGTCGCTACGTTGCCCACGTGGCTGCCATGCCATGTCATCATATATAAATTATACAGCGTCGCAAGTAGTCGCTTTACGTCGCAACGTTGGCGACGTAGTGATACGTCGCTATCTGTCGCTCAGTTTAGCGACGTCTAGCGACAATGAACGCCGCGTCGCCAATAGCGACGTTCGGCGACTAAATTGCCATTTGCGACTTGCATATAAGCGACGTCCGTTTTTCGTCGCTAAATACGTCGCAAATAGGTTTTAGCGACGTATTTTCCATTTTAGCGACGTCTTCTGACGTCGCTAAAATGGATTATTTTAGTAGTGTTCTGAATTCATTTGTATTGCGGGGCGAAGAAATATTGAGTAAGACATGTAGGCATACCCCAAATCTGGAATCTCCAACTGGAATCTACTGGAAGCATAGCCATCTCTCGCCTGATCAGTGAGAGATGTGCCTGATTACCTATAGCCGTTTACACGTCGATCTTGGTATTTTAAAACACACTGTTAGAATAGCTGGACTCACCTGGATTCTTGATCACTACCTAGAATCATCTTGTACCAGATTCATCTTGTATTAGATTCATCTCGTACTGGATTTATAGTAGTTACACTTGTTTTATATTTACTGCCTGGACTCATTATGTTACTTTAGTTCAGCTAGATTTATTTTTAAAGTCTTCATTGCCATCATTCTTCTCTTATTTTAGTTACTTACTTTCCTTGTATCTTATCTGTTCTCCAGACCATCACCTGTATATAAACTGCCATTTTCATCAATAAAACTGTCTATAACTGCTTTATAGTTCTCTGTCATTTACTTGGGTTTTCTTGATGAGTTGTACTCGTTCCTGTCCTGACTGGACCTGTTGTAAATTTTACAGATGATTATCCTGAGGACACATGCCCTACATATTACTGTAGAGATGGTTTAGCTACCTATGGCCCCGACACTCAGGAGTGATCTGGAGTTTAGCTAGTTGTCATATTTTTAGCTTTCATATTTTAGAACTGGAGTTGTATATAAGTTGAGATTTGTAGTTGAGATTGTTTGAGATTATATTTTTAGTTGTTGGATTTTATTTCTGTTATTTAGCCTTTAGTTATATCTTCTGAGATATCTTATCGTTCTTAGACTGTGATTGAGATTCATTATATCTATACTTGTCCTCCGTTCGGAGTTGAGATTTGACAAGTACATTATATAATTGCGTGAGTTGTTGATTAGATAGTAACCTAGGACAGCGTTCTACCGTCGACACTGGGGCGTAGGCTGGGCGTTGTTACGTGCTCGTACCCTCACAGTTGGTGCGGGTCGTGACAGGTTGGCTGCTTGGCTCTAGTATAGCAGGGATCCACCCTCTGGATAAGCCAAATTGGCCAGATTTCCTTGACCACTTAGGCCCGGCAGTTGGGCCATTGGCCACTGTAGTATGGTTGGGCCAGTGTGTGGTCATGTTGTGTGGGTATCTTGAGTTGGGATTTTACTGAGTTCTAAAGATCAGTTAGTAAATAAGTTATAGGGTTTACCTACCTATTAGAATAAGATTTGAATTTACCAACATTGAAGTAGGATAGGTAATAGGAGATAACCTTAGATAGGCTATGAACTTTTAAGGATTTACGTACCTAGTAGTGTAGGTTATGTATGAAGATTATTGCCTATATCTAGGTAATATGGCATAGAATTTACCTAGAGTAGAGCATTACCTAGGATAGGTAATGGGTGTATCCTATATGTGAATATATATGGTAATGTCTAGGCTATAGGATTCATATGGTGAATATAGATAGAATATGACTTGACTTGACCAGAGTTTGACTAGTTGACCAAAAGTTAACTATGAGTCAAACTTGACCTAGATTGGACCTAGATTGCATATCACACACTAGACAACCATGTTTAAACACTATTTAACACCATTTAACATGTATATCTCACATCTAGGTTCTTATGACTCCAGTTTGGACCTCGATTCACATTTATTGCTCAGGACGACATGTGAGTACATTCTCTGGTAGTTTTTATAACTTGATATTTCCTATGATGTATGTTATACTAGTGTTCTATCTTGATTTTTGACACGATGGACTCACGGATTGGTATTTTATGGATTCCTTGACTTGAGATACGTAGTTTCATGTCTATACTAGATTAAAGAAATACTGGACTAAAGCATCTACTCTTGACTAACAAAATATTGGACTAATGCATCTACTAGTCTTGACTAGTAAAATACGTGTCAAAAACCTGGATCCATGTGTACTAGTCGGACAAAGAAATACCTAGGAGACATGTGAACATATCCATTCTATCCCATGGTCTTACTGGAATAATAGCTGCCACACAGGGACGTGTATGGTTTGTCAGATATCACTCTCTAGCCGTTCACATGTCAACTTGGTATTTCAACTCTCTGGTCCTAAACACTGATTTTTTGGATTATCTGTTGTATACCTTGCATGACAGGCTTCCTTTATTACATATCTGTCTGTTCTCACATTTCATATGTGTAGGACCGATTGTAGGAACGAGTTGTAAAGCGCAATACTCTAGAGGGGTGAATAGAGTAGGCAGCAAAAATTAACTATTTAAAAATATTAGTAACAAGATCACATAATATATATATATCACAGATATGTAAATGAAAAGTAGAGAGTAGAGAGTAGAGAGCAAACGAAAATACAAAGATGTATACTGGTTTTTCTCTTGTGATGACTAGTCCAGTCAGAAGAACTCTAGCTTCCAGTTGAATCCACTAGGGAAAATCACTAAAAGTTTTCATCTGAAGTTCTTTCAACTTCTATAACGCGAACTTTGATCCGAAGTACTCGACCAACTTCAAATGTGAAGAGTCTTACTTTAATCAAGCCTCTGATTACAATCGCTCTGAAACTTCTAGGCCGTACCGCACTGTCAAATCGACTAGAGGATTGTAACTGGCTTGGGATTTGAAAATGAATAGCTCAGAACACTTTGGAAGAAGTAGTAGGCTTATAGAGAATAGATATGAAAGTGAATTGGTGTATGAGTGAAATAAAATAATTGAAATCCTTCTCTATTTATAGTTTTTCCAAAGGTAGAATTCTGACAGAATTCGGGCAGAATTCGGGCAGAACTCTATGAGAAAATCTCGTTGGGATCCGTAACTGCAGGAAGACCAAGTTCAAAAGCAATGTTCACTAACCGAACTCTGGCCAAATTCGGGCCAAATTCTGTTGGAGTTCTGTCAGGGTTTTTGCAAATTTGTTTTGGGCTTTTTGAAAAATCAAACAGTTAGGAAGTAGTTTGGGCTTTTGTAAGAGGGCTTGTTTTCAAAATGAAAGGGTATTTTAAAAATATTTCTTGGACAGCCTATTTGCCAGTACGATGTAGTGTACATCGTATTCCTAGACTCAATAAATATAAAAAATACATTGATGAAATAGGAAAACCAAGAGCCCTTTGATGACGCCTTTCTTCTGAAATTCGAGCAAACTTGAAGACACCTTTTTCACTTGACGGTGGTCGTCCAAAGATAAACATATCTGGAAATCTGGATACCTTTCGGTGGCTTCGCTTCCAAACCCTATGGGGGGCGCTGTCCCCTCGACCTCTGTCCACTGACCGGGCAGCGGAACCCCCGATGTGAGACCCCAGATAGGTCGTTAGGTGGTTCAGAGAAATCTTCTTGTATAACGCCGTCTTTGGCCCACCAATAATTCTCTATTGCATATGTCCTAGTTTGACAAAACTTGATCATGCTTATTGCATGTCTACAAGTATATGTTAGACAAACAAACTAATAGCAATATTGATATAGAGAACATTTAGGACAATGCTAATACTAGGACATTGCTAAGTTTTAAGTAGCAACATGATAGTGATTACATGAATATTAGTGATGTCATTATGGTAAACTTAATTGATTAGCCATAGTCAAAAACATGATATAATCGTTGGGCTAACAATCTTCTTCTTTTTTATTATGGAAAATCGGTTAAGTTTAAGATATATACAAAAGATGCATGTATCACTAATAAACACATAATATATACAATAGATGCATGTATCACTAATAAACACATAATACTGGAATATTGTGTGCTAACTTAAACTTATTTCTCTCCCTTTGACATGATCAAAAATAAGCTCCCCCGTAGTTAGAGCTAAAATGAACTCAAGCATAAGTAAAGGAGGAAAGCAAAAATAATTATGATCAAGGATGAGGAGAACAGCGTAACGACAAGTAGAAAATTGCATAACTATAGTAGAAAAATTTGTCAAAAATAGTTGGTTGAAATTAAAAATATTGAAATCAATCAATACATAGTTTACTAGCTAGAAATCCAATAAAGATTTCAAAACACATTTTGTTCATCATATTGTGTTTTGAAATAGACCAAAAAAATATATCAATATAGTAGGAATCAATCATTGGTCATAAATAATCCATGAGAAATAGAAATTCGCAGATCTAGTATATATAAAAGAAAAAAAATATAATAAGACTTTTAACAATGATCACAAAAAAGTATTTGATTCATAATTTGTCCATACAAATTAGTGAATCAATTCCACAAAGAGTATAATCATCGAAAAAGAAATCAAAATAAACTAGAATCTATGCAAAATCTATACCAAAGTCCATGCATTTGAATTCAATTATCATAGCATGATATATGTATATCTATTAGATAAACATGAAGGTAATGAAGAAAAAATACTTGAGAAGGAGAAATTCAGTCGACTTGAATGCTCCCCCACAAAGTATGATCATTCTAAATATAGATAATCATGAACTTTGAGATAAAATCTCATTAAAAAATGCCAAACGTAATTGTAAACTCAATTAAATAAGGATAATTAAATATATATTTGGCAAGAGAATTAAAAATAAATAATAATAATCATATATTCTCTCATCTAATACAAATCCAAATATCATGAACAACTCAACAAGATATTTTAAGTAAAAGAATATATGTCCATGATGAACTAGGTATACCACATATTAAGGGCATAAAAAAATTAAAACAATTAATTTGCTCTCCCTTAAAATATGCGTATATAGTTCAAAAATAATTTATATGCATAAAATAAATAAAATAAATAATCACAAGATCTAAGGGAGTTCCAAGATATGCATCTTTTCTTTCCTTCGATCAAATGCATATAAAATTTCAAACTCAAAACAAATATCATCTTTAGGCAAGAAAAAGAAATATCCAATAAATAAATGCTTAAAGATGAAGAGAATATGTCTTTAATAAATATACAAAAAAATATTTCAAGATATTAAAAGATTTTGAAAACTGTCTTTAATAATAACATTTGAGTACCGGACAGATTCAATAAATCAAAAAGAAATCAAAAAAACTTTTCAAAAATTTTAGAATTTATTAAGAAAAACTGTCTTAATAAATGTTCGAATGCTTCCATTTAGTCCTCAGACTGAAAGTTGGTGATTCGAATCACGGAAAAAATTTCAATAAAAGAATCCATAAATCATAAATAAATCCATTTGAACAAATAAACATAACTAGATAAATGTCTAAAAAAAGTGTATTTTACATATATGGCATGACAAGGGGCTAATTGTCTTGAAATAATTAACTACTCCACCTTTATATGGTTATATCCAAAATAATAGTATAGATAAAATTTTAAAAATTTCAGAGACATATTTTCAGAAGTAGAAAAGTAATTCAAAAAAATATTAGGTCTTCTTATCAAAATTTATTTCTTTCCTTTTAAAGCCTTAGCACGGTGTCCACCTGACAACCGTAAGGTTTAAAAAAAAGAAACGCTTTGAGAGAGAGATATTCAATATGCATGACTTCTCCCCTACAAAGAGTTACTGTTGTAGACAGTAAGTAACTTGAATAAGAAGATAATAATATAAAGCTCAAAATTATTGAATATTACATAAGTTAAAGACGAAATCATAAGACTATAATATTCAATGAGTAGTCACAATATCAAATCAAGTTTATATATAGAATAGAGTGACAGAAAAATAAATATATCAAAAGATGACAAACATTATCCTACGAAGATCAATATATGTTACCTTTTGTAAAATTAAATCATTAAATTATCCATCAAATCTAAAATTCAAAATCCATCAGATAATAATTGCAACTAGATCTCAATAAATCTTTAGTTTATAAAACGTTGATCAATCTTGGGTTAGCTGTAGAGGTACTGTCCCAGACGAAGGTTCACCGGGGAACACTTAAGTACCGCTTCGCTTCGACCGTAGTCATGGTGACAGACAGACCCTTTGTAGGCTTGTACCCAAAATAAATTTCTTCTTTAATAACCGAAGATTTAAGAAGAATTAGTGCAATATCGAAAAAATATTCTATGAACTTAAAGATCTTAGAACAATGTAGCATACGACATAATATGTATCAATTAAATTAATCCATATGTGCTACAAAATCATTGGGTAACAATAATATATAAAATATTTGTAAATGTGGGACCTAGATACGCTGACGTATTCTGGAACCTAGGGGACTGGGTTCAGTACCTTGGATTCATAACTAGATAATAGTTGCAAGTAGACCTTAATAAATCTTAAGTCTATAAAGTATTGATCACTTCGGGTTAGCTGTAGGGGCTGGTTCCCAGCTAGCGGTGGTCCGAAGACTAGTATACCGTGTCGCTTCAGGCTATTTACACCTGTATGGCAGAAGGACCCTTTCGGCTTGCTCCCAAAATGATCTCTACTCTTAGGAACTTAGATTTAAAGGAATGTATGCAGTATCATCGAACAACATCAAAATCCAGAATCCTTAAATATAAAAGAAGCAAATATCCAAATAATGGTTTATCAAGATCAAGATATTAAAAATATCATGTATCTAAAATGTCAACCAAAAAGCCAAAAAAAACATAATAAAAAGAGGCTTTGAGGAAGAAGCTAACAAGTGAAGAACATAAATTTGCTCAAAGTAATCAATATCTAAAGTATGAGATAAGAACAAGTTTGAAACTACTTTTTTTTAAAAAATATAGAACTTGAACTTAACTCAAACATCCCCAAGAAGATATTTATACAAAAATATAAAAAATATGAGCAATATATGAATGACAATGAATTATTCATCTATCATTAACAAGCATAAAAAAATTATCACAAGATCAAAAACATGCATAAATAAACTTTATCGGATAAAGATGTAATTGATTCATAAGAAGTTAATCACAATAAAATTTGAGAATCAATAGTGAATATATTATGCAAGCACAAGGTTAACATAAAAGTATATGTATATACTTTTCAAGTAAACAGGAGACTTGTGCTAAACATACATTCTTACAAAATACCGATCAAAGTAAATGTGACATGTTAAAGATAAATCGGTAAGAAGTGACCATTAAAAAATATTAAAGGCAAAAAGTCAAAAGCATATTAACCAAAAACAAAAGCTCATATAGACTATAGTGGTATGCATGCTTCAAGGAAAAAACTAAAATAAAGATCATACATAGATAAATGTGTCACACTAATGGAAAGTGAGTAAAAGACAATTTAGTGTGAAATAAACATATAAGCTAAACAGCTAGTCAAGTTAGGATTACGTCTCACATTGATTCAAAAAACAAATTAAAAGATATCAATGAAAGCAAATAGCAAGACATCAGTAAGAACATGCTAGATATTAAAAACTATTTAGGAAACATGTTACCGAAGTAGTTCTAGTGACCACACTTCTGTTGGTACAATTGCATGGAAGATGACCTTTGTAGCTTTGCAATCACCAACATGTTCCATGGTTCTATTTGATATGAGAAGCTTCACCTGCAATATTAGGTGAAGACTTTGGTATCCAATACTTGGATCCACATTTGTTAGCTTTGGGAACCCATTTGCATAAGTTTATATCAACTAGCTTTCTAATCTGACAACGATTAGAAACGTGTCCATTCAAACCACAATAATGACAGAAAGTATTAATAGTGCTATGTGCAACAGTATAAGAACGTGCAGTGGGGTGACATGATGTGCATGGATACTTGTAATAGAAAGCATGGTTGTGTGAAGCTTTAGCTTTACTTGCTTCCTTTCTAGATGATCTGTCGTGTGTGACTTTGTGATGTGCTAAGTGTCTTGTGTTAGACTGAGTCGTAGGTTGTACTACCTACTTTCCCAGTCTAATCTCTAACTTTTTAGAGTTAGCACAGATCTTATCATATTTATCATTAAGAGCATCAATTCTACATGAAGCAATAGAATACTTCTTCTTTTCTGATTCTAATTCTTCCTTAAGTTTAGTATTTTCTTGAGTGCTTTTCTCAATACAATCAAGTGCCTCATGCAATCTAAATTTTATTGTGGAAATATCAGTAGAATTATCAGAAGGAGAACTATTTCTAGTATTACTCAATAAGCAAGTAAGCTTTTCATTCTCCTGCTTATAAGATAGAATATCTTTTCTAGCTTGCTTATACTTATCTAATACTTTCTTGCGTTCTTCTAATAGATTACTGAAAGCATCAGATAACTCATCATAAGAAAATTCATTCTCTTCAAGAAGGGAATTATTCTGTACCACGTTAGATAATGCCATTGAGCATAAATTTGCAGCTTTATGAGGTCTCTCTTCTTCTTTTTCTTCTTCTTCTTCAGGATCTCTTGCTTCGCTTTCACACCATATGCTCGTGCTAGTGTACTTTTGAGATGATGATCTTTCTTTTTTTGATCGTTCGTAGTGACTCTACTTTCTAGCAGTAGTACAATCTTCTTGGATGTGGCCTATCTTCTTGCAGTTGTCACATACAAGCTCTTCTTCGTATAAAGGATTGTGTTGTATCTTAAATCCTAATTTCATCATGTACATATTTGCATCATAAAGAAGACTATCCTCCTCTCTGGAGTTACTAGCTTTGCTTTCATACCTGCACTCATAAGTAGCTTCAAGAACTTTCCAAATTTTATGAGATATTGTGCAAGTAGTAATAAGATTAAATATATTTATGTCTACAGCACAATAAAAGATATGTATAGCTTTTGCATCAAGGCTAGCTAACTTCTTCTCTTCCTACGTGTAACTATAATAAGGCTTGTTGATTATAGAGGACGTAAGAATAGAAGTGATAGTAGGCTTTTTGTAGCCATTGACAACAATTGACCATAAGTCAAAATCTAGAGACTTTAGATAGAAGCTCATCCGTGTCTTCCAATAACTATAGTTTGTTCCATCAAATAGTGGGAGTCTATTTGAGGATTGCTCTTCAGTTGTGAAGTACATACTTACCATATGTGATACTGTGATCTATGTCACAGTTGTAATAAATAAGAATATAATAGCAGTGTTATCTCGCTTTACCTTTATAAGCCACTATGATAATAAGGATCTGCTCAAAGGATGTTAAGCCAAATAATAGAGTCCTTGCTATGATACCAATTGAAGGAGCAATTGGTATAAGCATTAATATCTCTATAAGGAGCACCTGCAATAATATTGTAAGACCCCTAAATTCTACTGATTTTTTTCTATTTTGGTACTGATTTAAAATTTTGTATTATACGCCGCGTAGTCGTATTATACGTCGCGTACGAGTTCGCGTTATTCGTATTTATGCATTGCGTGCAAATTACGTTTATTCGTGAATGCTCGACGAGTACGAATATGTGCGAGCGTACATATTTTTGGAAAAATATTTATTTTATTTTTAATATATAATAATTATTGGTATTTTTATTTTCTTGTGAAAAGTATCGTATCGGGATGGCCAAAACTTATTATTTTTATTTAATTACAAAGGTTATCTTATTTAATAGTGGTAATTTAGAAAACTATTTTTATGCAAATATTCTTAACATGAGGTACAAAAATTTTAATTCATATATATAATTTCACTTTCAAAATTATTATATTAATATTTCATTATTCAAAAAGATATTTAAAAATATGATAATTTTTGAAATTTATTTTTACAATATTTTAATATTTATGAAAAAGATATTTAAACGTTTGTTTTATTTAATATTTGATTAAATATGGCAATTTATATTGGAAAAGATTTTGTTGACTCTATTTAAAATAATTTAAATTTAGTATAAGTTTATTTGGATTGAGTTTGGATTGAATTATTTTTAAACCAATTTGAATTAAATGATAATTTATCTAATTGGGATTTAAATAAATCCCAATTACTATCCAACTGGGAATTCCCACCTCCTATAAAAGGAGAGGTACTCCTCCAGCAATTTTCCATCCACAGCCAAATGTGTATCGTGTCGGTGTCCATCATTTCCACTATGATCGATTGTACATATACAATTATCTTCTCCGTGTCCGACAAACCTGGACACCGACCCGTATCGTGTCTCGCAGGACACGTATCCGCTACAACGCTACCTCAACCACCGTCAACACCCTATTCCATCTCCCGTCGACCCACGACCAGCACCCTCAACAATTCTATCCCCGTCTCCACCATTACCACTGGCAACATCATTCCGACACCCCCAACCATCGCCCAAACCAGGACACCACCACCTCCGTTGTCCACCGATCGCCACCATCCTCGCTGCCATCAGCGCCTCCACGTCGTCGTCACCAACCCAACCCAATCCCGACCACCTTTCCAACTACTGCCACTAATATCCCCGTCAAACCGAAGCCCGTCTCCGCCACCGCCCTCGACTCCCATACCCTGTCCAGCCACTCCGGCCGCCTCTCCACGGCCAACCGGTCGACCTCCGTCCCAAACCAACCACCAAAGGAAGAAGAAGGAGAGAACGAACCTCACCTGCGGTCCCAACCGTACGCCGCCTCCTCGAATCACCGCTGGCCGCCTTTCCGAATCTCGCCTCCGCGCCAGGCGCCGGACTCCACCGCCTCTTCACTGAATGACCGAACTCCACCACCTCTTCACTGAATGACCGGTCCGCCGCCGTCCTCTTTCAGGTCTCCCCCGCCGGCCGAACGACCGCCTCCGGCGAATCTCTGCGGCCTCCAGAGCCGTACGCCGTCCGCCCGCCGTTCGCGCCTCCGACTTCCCACTGGCCACCGGCGCCATCCGCTTCCATGAGGTCCTCCCGTGCCACCATCACTCCTCCACCGCCTCGCGGAGCACACGCCGGCGAGCGCGTGCGCCGCCTCTCCTGGCCGGATGCTCCCCCTTTTTGTGAGTAAAACCCTCTACTCTCTCTCTCAATTTCTCTGAAGTGAAAGGACAGTTGTAAAAAGTTTTATTAACTTTATTATTATTATTAATATTATTATTATCATTATTAATATTATTAGTATTATTATTATTATTATGATTATTATATTTATTATTTCAATGTACTAGTATTATTGTTAATTATCAAATCTACATATATTTTTTACACAAAAGAAATATAGTTTTCAAATAATAAAATAATTATATTTTTAAATATTTTTAAAATAATTATCTAAATTATTTTTTCTAATAAAAATATAGTTTTACTATCTAAATATTTTATTTTACTTAGTTTTTGCCTAAAAAGATTTTTCTACTTTAAAGTATTTATCTAAGGCAATTTTTACCAAAAATATATTTTTAGGTATTTAAACATTTCTTTATCTAAAAATAGTACAAAGTATCTTTCACCAAAATTTTTTATTATTATTATCAAGGTTGGTCATAACTAAACTGTACTTTCCTATTTTCTCGCAATTTAGACATACTCATCGCCCTTGACTATTGGACAAACATGACTTCTCGGAGCATCGCACCACACCAGGCAAGATACCTTGCCATCTTGTACTTACATTTGATTCATGATATTTTATATGTTGCTAGTGTTTTTACATTAGTAAGAGTATGTTCAAGTATGACTTGGGTGCCATCGATATGTATATCGATGTTCGTGTGTGTGTGTGTGGACCATATGTGGTAGCTTACTTTCCCGGTGTGTTGAAGTTATGCTTCATAACTTCTTTGACTTGTTGACACGTCTCATACACGACACATGAGTGAGGATCATTGAGTCGACACGAACCTACGTATTCGACTTGCTACTGATACGGGCGGTTCGTGTGTCGGTTCATTTATGGATTAGCGGAGTCTAGATAGCGACTTGCATAGAGATATGGATCGCCAAGACATGGATATGACTTGTGTGATACATGGGCGGGGAAAACTACTGGGACGTATGAGCTAGCCCAAAGCCTTCTAGATTGCCGGTTATGGGTTCATGGTTTTCCTGTTATGGGTGTGTCGTTAGAGGATATATCCATTGCACGGCCCTGACCACGACGTCAGATACGGTCAGGAGGTATGCTAGCGATGCAAAGTATGAACTACGAGATATATCTATTGCACGGCCCTGACCACGTCGTTAGATACGGTCAGAGATGTATACTAGCTCATGCGAAAGCCTCTAGTGGATGCTATGCTTTATTCCTACCCACTTATACGTTCCAGTATAGTTTTCGACTTGCATTACACCTAGATGGTTAGGTTCCATTGTGTTGGAGCATGTGGTCTTTTCTTTATCATGTATCATTTACAGTTCATCATGGTATTGTTTTTATGTATCTTGTTACGTCCCTCTGAGGACCTGGTTTTTCCCCAGGTGTGTGTTTTCGTAATTTCTTGCAGGTGCTCTAGCTAAGGCCATGACTTGCGCTCTATTCCGTCGTGATGATTACTCTCGAATTCGTCACTTGCTCTCGCTTGCTAAATTCTTTCCTTGTATATTTTTCCATATTTAATTTGGTTGGTAGTGGACTTTGTCTCCACCCAACTGTTGTATACATGACAAACTCAAAGTTGCTTTATATCATTATTTATCTTTGTGGATGAGATTTAGTTGTCTTTGATTACTATATTTACAGCTTATGTATACATACGAGGTCCATGTATTTCGTATGTATACAGCTGGCATGTCTACGTACTTGGTCCTACGTATTTTGGGACTGGGGCGTTACATGTTTTTGTGGTGGCCCATGCAGGTCAGTTTATCACTTCGGTCACTTTACCGTACCGATGTGAGCCTGCAATATAGGATTAGAGTCTAGGATCTCATCCACCTACTTGACATCTTTTCTTGACTTCAAATTTTAAACTCTCGTTCGACCTCCTTGAATTGCATCTTGCTTGACTCCTTCTACCGTAAATTTCTTAGTTTCATGTTTAGTAAAATGACTACACTAGTATATGCCCATAGGTTAAACACATGGCTAGATAGATTGCATTGACAATTAATATCCATTGAGGTTATATTTGAGTATAAAGACATTTATTTTTCCTAGATATATGATCATAAGGATTAGTTAATTCCAAGTTGGGTAGTAGCATATTACCGCCATCAAAGGATAGTTGAAATTTTACTTTAAATTTACAAGGTGGTATACACAAGAGAATAGCCAGATCGATAAAGCAAATTTTTAGGAATTTTGAAATTGTGAAATAGTTATGATTTAAGTTTTTATACTATGACACTTGATTTACGGTTAACTTAAGTTTGGATTGTAATATGATATAGTTTATCTCGAGATTATTTAAAGAGTTTAAATTATGATTTTCTAGACGACTAGAGAGATGAAAGTTTAGAAGGGAGAGAACTTGAGGTTTTAAATTGCGCGTACGATATATAAAGTTATTAAATTTTAAAGAGATGATGAAAAAATAATAATAATTGTTTAAATTTTTTGGAAGATATCGACTTTGAAGGAAAAATTCAAATTTCAAATTTTGTCCTATAATCTATGATTTATAGAGTTATTTAAATTCGAGTTTAAGGCCTTTTATTATGGATATTTAATTTTGGTAATAAACATGTTTATTTTGCGATATACAATGACTATTTCGAGATTGATTAGAGATTTCAATTAAATCGACAGTCTAAGATAATTGGTAATTGTGGCGGAGTATCTTGAAATTTTTTTTGAGAAACTTCGAGGAACTTGCAATTTAGATTAGATTTTATTGGTAGAGGACCAAGAAGCAAGAAAGGCCACCCTAGTGAGATAGAAGTATTCTACATTAGATTGCCATGCCACCTATGATTATGCTATTGCATATACACAAGTATAGTTAGTCATCGACCAAACCGATGAACATATCTTTTGACTTACTCGACCTTCCCTCAATTCTAGATCTTTGTCACGACCATCTAATCATTGAAACTTGAGAAATGATTTGATTGTTCCTTGATCATACACCATCTAAGTGGCTATCATATCCCTAGAAACTATACTCCTAATTTATTTTACCTTGATTTGTTAGAATCTAAGTTATCTTTATTTCATGCTTTAGCTCGGTCATTTTTTTTGTTCGTTGATAATTATATCATTAACTCCCACTTTCTACTTTAAGTTCTTTGGTGTCCCTATCGTGACTTTGATATTTGGAGCACAACACTAGACTTTCCTTCCCACAACTCTCATATGTAAGACCTAGACGAGCCCACCTTCATGTAGGTATATCACGTGCCACTAAAACATGTCTCCTTGTACTCTAATTTCATATTGCGACTTTAGGGTCAAAATGACTGGACTCAAATCCCTACCGTGAAACCAATATACTTTTAACTATAGATGAGACTCGACCTCGACTCAATTCTTTCGACCCGAGGAGTGCTTATGATTCCTTTAATTCTTTAAATACTTAACTTGTGGTTTATCTTGAATACTAAATCCATTGTTTCATCACGCTACTAGCTTAACTCTTGCAAGTTAAGTAGAATGCCTCACAGTTTAGTATTTCCATTGTCCTTATGACTTATTGAGGAACTTAGACTGTTTTTACTATCTAGCGTACTTATATTTTGACTAGCTCGGCTAAAACGCCACCATGTAGTCTAGTTTTGCAAGCTCACCCTTTATCAAGCTTGTTCACGACATGTGTTATTGGAAGAGCTCCCACTAACATATTGTCTAATCAGAACCGGTGCATGATGGTCTGATCAACCATAGTGCACTTGGTTCGCCTTTTGTATATTGTTCAACGTGGATGGAGACGTAGTTAACTTGGCCCTAGAGTCTCTCCCGCGACTGCCTTGGAAATTCTTTTTGAACTTATTTTTGACGCCTTTGAACCACGTATTCGTATTCGATAACGCCTCCTTCGAACTCTATATTGCTTTCACCTTCACCTATTTTAGAAGGACGAAGGCGTTATACTAGAACCTCCTTTAGCCTCCCTATCGATTATGACCATACCGTAATATTTTGCTATTACTTAGATCACCATTCCTTACGACATGATTTTGTCGAAACATTGCCATTGTTTATTCCCATCGATACCCCTTGTATCTTCTCACCCCCTACTAATTCCTAATTTCGAGGACGAAATTCTTTTAAGTTGGGTAGGATGTAAGACCCCTAATTTCTACTGATTTTTTTTCTATTTTGGTACTGATTTAAAATTTTGTATTGTACGCCGCGTAGTCGTATTATACGTCGCGTACGAGTTCGCGTTATTCGTATTTATGCATTGCGTGCAAATTACGTTTATTCGTGAATGCTCGACGAGTACGAATATGTGCGAGCGTACATATTTTTGGAAAAATATTTATTTTATTTTTAATATATAATAATTATTGGTATTTTTATTTTCTTGTGAAAAGTATCGTATCGGGATGGCCAACACTTATTATTTTTATTTAATTACAAAGGTTATCTTAGTTAATAGTGGCAATTTAGAAAACTATTTTTATGCAAATATTCTTAACATGAGGTACAAAAATTTTAATTCATATATATAATTTCACTTTCAAAATTATTATATTAATATTTCATTATTCAAAAAGATATTTAAAAATATAATAATATTCGAAATTTATTTTTACAATATTTTAATATTTATGAAAAAGATATTTAAACGTTTGTTTTATTTAATATTTGATTAAATATGGCAATTTATATTGGAAAAGATTTTGTTGACTCTATTTAAAATATTTTAAATTTAGTATAAGATTTATTTGGATTGAGTTTGGATTGAATTATTTTTAAACCAATTTGAATTAAATGATAATTTATCTAATTGGGATTTAAATAAATCCCAATTACTATCCAACTGGGAATTCCCACCTCCTATAAAAGGAGAGGTACTCCTCCAGCAATTTTCCATCCACAGCCAAATGTGTATCGTGTCGGTGTCCATCATTTCCACTATGATCGATTGTACATATACAATTATCTTCTCCGTGTCCGACAAACCCGGACATCGACCCGTACCGTGTCTCGCAGGACATGTATCCGCTACAACGCTACCTCAACCACCGTCAACACCCTATTCCGTCCCCCGTCGACCCACGACCAGCACCCTCACTAATTCTATCCCCGTCTCCACCATCACCATTGGCAACATCATTCCGATACCACCAACCATCGCCCAAACTAGGACACCACCACCTCCGCTGTCCACCGATCGCCACCATCCTCGCTGCCATCACCGCCTCCATGTCTTCGTCACCAACCCAACCCAATCCCGACCACCTTCCCAACCACTGCCACCAATATCCCCGTCAAACCGAAGCCCGTCTCCGCCACCGCCATCGACTCCCATACCCTGTCCAGCCACTCCGGCCGCCTCTCCACGGCCAACCGGTCGACCTCCGTCCCAAACCAACCACCAAAGGAAGAAAAAGGAGAGAACGAACCTCACCTGCGGTCCCAGCCGTACGCCGCCGCCTTAAATCACCGCTGGCCGTCTTCCCGAATCTCGCCTCCGCGCCAGGCGCCGGACTCCACCGCCTCTTCACTGAATGACCGGACTCCACCGCCTCTTCACTGAATGACCGGTCCGCCGCCGTCCTCTTCCAGGTCTCCCCCGCCGGCCGAACGACCGCCTCCGGCGAATCTGTGCGGCCTCCAGAGCCGTACGCCGTCCGCCCGCCGTTCGCGCCTCCGACTTTCCACCGGCCACCGGCGCCATCCGCTTCCGTAAGGTCCTCCCGCGCCACCATCACTCCTCCACCGCCTCGCGGGGCACACGCCGGCGAGCGCGTGCGCCGCCTCTCCTGGCCGGATGCCCCCCCTTTTTGTGAGTAAAACCCTCTACTCTCTCTCTCAATTTCTCTGAAGTGAAAGGACAGTTGTAAAATTTTTTATTAACTTTATTATTATTATTAATATTATTATTATCATTATTAATATTATTAGTATTATGATTATTATGATTATTATATTTATTATTTCAATGTACTAGTATTATTGTTAATTATCAAATCTACATATATTTTTTACACAAAAGAAATATAGTTTTCAAATAATAAAACGATTATATTTTTAAATATTTTTAAAATAATTATCTAAATTATTTTTGCTAATAAAAATATAGTTTTGCTATCTAAATATTTTATTTTACTTAGTTTTTGCCTAAAAAGATTTTTCTACTTTAAAGTATTTATCTAAGGCTATTTTTACCAAAAATATATTTTTAGGTATTTAAACATTTCTTTATCTAAAAATAGTACAAAGTATCTTTCACCAAAATTTTTATTATTATTATCAAGGTTGGTCATAACTAAACTGTACTTTCCTATTTTCTCGCAATTTAGACATACTCATCGCCCTTGACTATTGGACAAACATGACTTCTCGGAGCATCGCACCACACCAGGCGACACACCAGGCAAGATACCTTGCCATCTTGTACTTACATTTGATTCATGATATTTTATATGTTGCTAGTGTTTTTACATTAGTAAGAGTATGTTCAAGTATGACTTGGGTGCCATCGATATGTATATCGATGTTCGTGTGTGTGTGTGTGTGGACCATATGTGGTAGCGGACTTTCCCGGTGTGTTGAAGTTATGCTTCATAACTTCTTTGACTTGTTGACACGTCTCATACACGACACATGAGTGAGGATCATTGAGTCGACACGAACCTACGTATTCGACTTTCTACCGATACGGACGGTTCGTGTGTCGGTTCATTTATGGATTAGCGGAGTCTAGATAGCGACTTGCATAGAGATATGGATCGCCAAGACATGGATATGACTTGTGTGATACATAGGCGGGGAAAACTACTGGGACGTATGAGCCAGCCCAAAGCCTTCTAGATTGCCGGTTATGGGTTCATGGTTTCCCTGTTATGGGTGTGCCGCTAGAGGATATATCCATTGCACGGCCCTGACCACGACGTCAGATACGGTCAGGAGGTATGCTAGCGATGCAAAGTATGAACTAGGGGATATATCCATTGCACGGCCCTGACCACGTCGTCAGATACGGTCAGAGACGTATACTAGCTCATGCGAAAGCCTCTAGTGGATGCTATGCTTTATTCCTACCCACTTATACGTTCCAGTATAGTTTTCGACTTGCATTACACCTAGATGGTTAGGTTCTATTGTGTTGGAGCATGTGGTCTTTTCTTTATCATGTATCATTTACAGTTCATCATGGTATTGTTTTTATGTATCTTGTTACGTCCCTCTGAGGACCTGGTTTTTCCCCAGGTGTGTGTTTTCGTGATTTCTTGCAGGTGCTCTAGCTAAGGCCATGACTTGCGCTCTATTCTGTCGTGATGATTACTCTCGGATTTGTCACTTGCTCTCGCTTGCTAAATTCTTTCCTTGTATATTTTTTCATATTTAATTTGGTTGGTAGTGGACTTTGTCTCCACCCAACTGTTGTGTACATGACAAACTCAAAGTTGCTTTATATCATTATTTATCTTTGTGGATGAGATTTAGTTGTCTTTGATTACTACATTTACAGCTTATGTATACATACGAGGTCCATGTATTTTGTATGTATACAGCTGGCATTGTGTACGTACTTGGTCCTACGTATTTTGGGACTGGGGCGTTACAAATATCTCTAGAAGGAGTACCTGCTCTGATACCAATTGTAGGAACAATTGGGATCAGAATATAATACCTCTAGATGGAGCTCTGGCTCTGATACCAATTGTAGGACCGATTGTAGGAACAAGTTGTAAAGCACAATACTCTATAGGGGGTGAATAGAGTAGGCAGCAGAAATTAACTATTTAAAAATATAAGTAACAAGATCACATAATATATATATCACAGATATGTAAATAAAAAGTAGAGAGTAGAGAGCAAACGCAAACACAAGGATGTATACTGGTTTCCATCTTGTGAGGACTAGTCCAGTCGGAAGTACTCTAGCTTCCAGTTGAATCCACTATAGAAAATTACCAAAAGTTTTCATCCGAAGTTCTTGCAACTTCTACAACGCGAGCTTTGATCCGAAGTACTCGACCAACTTTAATTGTGAAGAGTCTTTCTTCAATCAAGCCTCTGATTATAATCGATCTGAAACTTCTAGACCGTACCATACTGGCAAATCGACTAGAGGATTGTAACTGGCTTGGAATTTGAAAATGAATAGCTCATAACACTTTGCAAGAAGTAGTAGGCTTATAGAGAAGAGATATGAAAGTGAATTGGTGTATGAGTGAATTGAAATGATCGAAATCCTTCTCTATTTATAGTTTTTCCAAAGGCAGAATTCTGATAGAATTCGGGCAGAATTCGGGCAGAACTCTATGAGAAAATCTCGTTGGGATCCGTAACTGCAGGAAGACCAAGTTTAAAAAATAACGTTCACTAACCAAACTCTGGCCGAATTCGGGCCGAACTCGGGCCGAATTCTGTTGGAGTTCTGTCAGGATTTTTGCAAATTAGTTTTGGGCTTTTTGAAAAGTCAAACAATTAGGAAGTAGTTTGAGCTTTTGTAAGAGGGCTTATTTTCAAAATAAAAGGGTATTTTGAAAACGTTTCTTGGACAGCCTATTTGCTAGTATGATGCAATGTACATCGTATTCCTAGACTCAATAAATATGAAAAATACATTGATGAAATAGGAAAACCAAGAGCCCTTTGATGACGCCTTTCTTCTGAAATTTGAGCAAACTTGAAGACGCCTTTTTCACTTGACGGCGGTCGTACAAAGATAAACAGATCTGGAAATTTAAATACATTTCGGTGGCTTCGCCTCCGAACCCCCACGGGGGGCGCTGCCCCCTCGATCCCTGTCCGCTGACCAGGTAGCGGAACCTCCGATGCGAGGCCCCAGATAGGTCGTTAGGCGGTTCTGAGAAATCTTCTTGTATAACGCCGTCTTTGGTCCATCAATAATTTTCTATTGCATATGTCCTGGTTTGACAAAACTTGATCATGCTTATTGCATGTCTACAAGTACATGTTAGACAAACAAACCAATAGCAATATTGATATAGAGAACATTTAGAACAATGCTAATATTAGGATAATACAAAGTTTTAAGTAGCAACATGATAGTAATTATACGAATATTAGTGATGTCATTATGGTAAACTTAATTAATTAGTCATAGTCAAAAGTATGATATAATCATTGGGCTAACAATATATTCTCTATATACATCTACTATTCGATATTCACTTGTCTCTTCCTTGTACATTGTCTCTATAACCTGATCATCAAGTATTTTATTATTATTATATTTTCATCGTGCTTATTAATTATTTGAAACTACTAGAGGAGATGTGCTTGTTCCATCCTGACTGGGTACATTGACAAATTTTACAGATGATTTAGATGACTGTTCGACCTACTATGAGCAGGGGGTATACGAGGGTGACACGCAGGAGTCTGAGGAGGATCATGCTCAGTAGAGAGTACCCTAGATATAGTTTAGAACTTCTAGCCTTCATGTTATATCTGATTATTCCGATTGTTAGTTGAGACATATTTATATTCAGGATATGTATTTATTTGTGTTGGATATCTAAACTTGAGTTGTGATAACTTATTCTTATTTCAGTTATCTCTTTTTATCTATTTCTATATCGTGCTCTATCTTCTTTAGACTTGTGACTGAGATTTTATAGATGTTTGTCATATTATTCCTCCGTACGGAGATGACATGTTATATACTTCATATTGTTAGATGATAGATATTGTAGACGACCTATACAGCATTCTACCGCAGACACTGCGACGTAGGCTAGACGTAACCAAGTCCTTATACCCCTAAAGAGGGTAAGGGTTGTGACACATTTTTATGGTGGCCCGTGTAGGCCAGAGTCGCAACTAGTGCGATTTGTAGTGGTGCTCGACTTAGAGCGCTGCTACGCGCCTGCTGTTAGGATATAGGTTATGGGCAATATATAGGGTACTCAATCACAGTTAGGAATTCTTGAGAAGGTTTCAGGGATGACTCTTGAGAATCTCATGATAAACTATCTTGAAATTTGATTCCAACTGTTTCTGTCTACCCTTCCTTGTTCGTTGTTAAATTTGATTATTGGTGTTTATTGATTTTCTACCAAGATAAAACTTTTGGAATAAGTTACCTTGTTTTCCATAAATAAATTTACTTTATTTATTATGTATCTGGGAAAATTACAACTGTAGGAATCCGATCTAGAAGACGATCGCTTTATCCCTTGGACGATTCGAAGAAGAAAAGCTCTTAAAATTTTGACAGTAATTTAGATCACTATCTATCTGTCCAATGAATGAGAAAAGAACCCTATTTATAGAGTCAAAAATAACTGAAAGGATAACTGTCTTCACAGCCTGTGCATAGTTAAAAATTACGCAGGATCTAACATACGCAAGGTTGTGAGCAGTTACTGGACGTGGCCTGTAACTGTTGGACACATGGCAATCATACATGAGTCGTGTGCAAGTTACAGGACACGCAAGCGAGAGATCAGTGGCATGGCTGCCACGTACTCCAATTTGATGAAATCTACGCAGGCTCGTTGAGGACGAAATCCACGCAGACTTGGGTCAGAAAGCTTCAAAATCCACGCAAATTTGGGGCAGGAAGCTTCAGAATCCATGCAGACTTGGGGCAAAAAGCTTTAAAATCCACGCAAACTTGATGAAGGAACATAGAAGTTCAAAATACACGCAGACTTGAGCCAGAAGGCTCAAAATATACGCAAGCTTGAGGCAGGACTGCCAGCTGTCTTGATTCGATGTGCCTCGACTGACATAAAATTTATGACAGTGATTACTTTGTCAATCGTATTAAATGACAAGAGACTCTTTTGCTACGCCAACTTGATGAAGGCTGAGTCTTGTTGAAGAAGATTTCAAAAGTCACGCCAAAGTCAGCTGTGATCTCTCGAGTTCCGTACATACGTGGCATACGAGGAGACATTCTTCGACTGTCGTGCTGTCAGTCATAATGACATTTCTGACAAATGATGAGCTGTCTCTAGCGTGATTTTTAAACATTTGTCTTGATCAACTCAGTGTGACTTTAAGACTTTGTTCTGATCAACTCTGCGTGACTTTGAGACTTTGTTATGAACAACTCAGCGTGACTTTCATTTTTAAGGCCTACAAAACCCCCTTCAAAGTTTTCAAAAAATGATAAATTATTTCGAAATACTTTGAAATTAAGATGATAAAATAAATTTAGTCACGCTGAGATGACTTTTTAAAGAGATATTTATTCCTTAATGATTGGACTGTTGGGATTCTGTGCAGTTAGGATCCCGTATCAGACTCCTAAATCGAGGCAAATAATGATGTGCCGTTTAGAATTCTTCATGAGCTTATAAATAAGCCATAATCCACTTCTTTCATTCTTTAGTTGCTTTTAGAGAGAGAATCCACAGAAGAGAAAACTTTCCTCCTCCAACGAACTTCATCTTCTCCGACTTCCTCTTCCCTTTCTCAACAGCAATGGCTCCCAAGAAAGCTGACTCTCAGGCCAAGGGGAAAGCCCCTGCGACTTCCTCTCGTGCCACTACTGATAGACTTCCTCGACGAAAAGTCACGCATCCCCCTATCCAGCGTAAGTGATGGGGGAATACGAACTGTTGAAGATGAAGATGAAGATGAACTCCATATAGAATTTTTTAGGATCTTAAAACAAGTAATGAACTTCAGAAATATATCCCCCCTTCTTAGGGCAAGGGATATTAATAAAGTATGCCCCCTCTTTAGGCTCGGCCATACTTTACATCTTCGTGTTTACGAAGCTCTTTGTTTCACGCAAATGAGCATGACTCTCATGACTCTGCGTGATTTTTCATGTTGGCAGAAATGTCGATGTTTGAAATAGTCACGCAGCTTTCATGATGACTCTGCGTGATTTTTTATATATTGACAGAGATGTTGATGTTGAAATAGTCACGCACCTTTCATGATGACTCTGCGTAATTTTTCATATGTTGACAGAGATGTTGATGTTGAAATAGTCACGCAGCTTTCATGATGACTCTGCATGATTTTTCATATGTTGACAGAGATGTCAATGTTGTAATAATCACGCAGACTTTTGAGAGTCATCTTCTGGATAGATTAGTCTTGATCTGTCAGCGTGTTTTTTGTCATTTTCACTCAAATGTGATTCTGGCAATAATGCATGACTTTTATTCTAATCTGTCTGAACTTTACGTGAATTAAACACCTGTGTGAATAAATCATTCAGCATGTCTTGATAGTATATTTATCTGAAGTCTGCGTGACTTTTAAAATTTCCTTCGAACACTGTTATACACGCACAAGGCTCGTAGACATATCTGACCTTGTTTTCTTTTATTTTCTTCAGTGAACATCCGAAGTGAGGAAGCAGATTATGAGGGGCACTTGAGTTTTACATTTAAATATGATTTATCTCATGTGAAATTCCCTCAATTCGACCTTCCAGAAGCCAGACTATCATTGTTGGCCAATCAAGATCATACAACCTTACTTTGTCTGATGAATGGTCAACCTTTTCAGAGTCTTGACTTGGTGTCCCACAAAAAACCAGCATTTTTGTTCGGAGATGCCATAGCACAAAAATCACAGCCAAAGAGTATTAGAGAGAAAGTCTGCTTTTACTTCGAAGGTGATGTAAATCAACCAATGTACTGGCCGAAGGTTTCCAGGGGCTTGTCCATCATGAGATTCATGCATGCCAGTTACCCGAGAAAGATGTCTTGGCATTTAACAGAATACCAGCAGGCGAAGGCAAGCCGCATCATTTACAGGAAGGAGGGATTTTTCAGTGCCCCAGAAAATCACGTATCAGTGTTTCGGGGTTTGAAGCCTGGATGCATACCACCTGAAGACTCATCCATATTGATGCCATTCAGAATGCCCATTTTCATAAACGAATTCATGGCAAACAAGAATGCGTTCTACCCTACCGATTCAACGCCGAGGATGAACGGCTTAATGAATCAGGAGAACGTAAGATAGAGGACTTTGGTCCACTGGGCTTTGGAGAATTTTGAAACTGAGCTGAAGAAGATAAACCTGTATGACGCCGTCGTTAATTCATCCTACGGCTTCAGGCCTAACCCCTTTCTGTTCCTAGCCTTGATTGAGAGATACAATCACAGGACGGGGACATTTATGACTCCAAAAGGGGAGATGGGCTTTGCCCTTCATGAGATGGAATACATCTCACATTTGCCTTCAGGCTCGCTGCCGTACGAGGAGTACATGCCTACGACTGAAGAGATGAACTTTCTATCAGAGAAGAACCCAGAGATGGTACATCTATTTGAAGAGATGATGTGTCATTTTGGCACATGTACTCTATATTATAAGAGTTCTAAAGATGAAGCCGGCAACCACATCCAGAAGTGGATGTCCTATCTTTTCATGAACCGTGAAAAGGATGATAAGAAGATAAACGAGAAGAGGTGGTATCAGATTAGCAACTTCAAGCCTCTCTCTGAGAGTGAAATCACTTATTTGCTGGAGAAATATGACTGCAAGGATTTCATAATCACTGAAGACTGGTACGAGTTCAAAGCTGGAACTACTTTCAACTCGTACGTGAGACAGAGTGGGAAGATGCTGTCAAGGAACGGTCATTTGGCCGGATTCTTATCTCTGTGGTTAAGAAGATTCATTGTTCCTGGCTCCAGCTCTCTGGACAGGATACATAGAGGCGTTATCTTTGCAGCGGTACGCCTTATGTATGGTTACAAGTTAGATTTATTATCCGCGATGACCTGTAGACTGAATGCAGGTCTTCGGAATTTTGTAACCAATATGCTTTCTGATCAAAGGAGGATGACTGAGGAGTTCCCACGGATAGAGATGCCTTTTACATATCTGTATGGCTGGCTCCTCCTCAATCATGACGGCTTGATACCTCCAGGGGCAGGAGGAAGTGGCAGTCTCTTTTTGGAGAGGTACTCTGGAGAGACTTTCTGGAAGGTTCACACCCTTCCAGAATGCAGAAATGTCCTGAATCGAGCTTCACATTGGTCCATTCAATGTGTCCCTCCACCACTGGGCTATGAGAACATGCCCCTAAATATGATGGACGGAGATATGGAGAACAGATTAGATGATGTAGCCTTTCAATGGTTACAGAGAATTTGGCCTTCTCATCTAGTGTACCGTCATGAAGATATGACATATCTGGAGCCATATTTGCCAAGCCGATTTGCCAGGCAATTCGGATATGACCAACTTCATGTTGGGAACGCCACCACTTGCCTTTCCGCTCGTGGAGGGCTTATTGACGGAGCTCGGGCTTGGAGATATTTTGCGGCTAGAGATACGAAAGCTGTATTCTCTATGCCTAATCCTTTATCAAGCGCAGGGACGAAGATGCTTTATACCTGTGCTCGCTTCTATGTTTCGTCGGGCACCTTCAAGACGAGTTTCAATCTGAAGACTTTTGTTGCGGAAAACGACCTAGCTCCGTCGAAGAGGTCAAAGAAGAAGACTATTATGCAACAATTTTCTCCGGAACCCGTAGATGAGACAGCAGAGGTTGAGCCTCTATATGAATTATTCCAGGAGGGAAATTTTCCTGATGAAGTCCTTCCTCCTATATTTGTATCTCTTTCCAAGAGGAAGAGAAGTGATGAATCTGAGACCGTCTCCAAAAGGAGTACTAAGTCTCAGACATCTAAGAAGAAGAAAGGAGTGTCAGTAACTGCTACTTCATCTTTAGGTGGCATCTCGGTTGATGAAGATGATGCCGCCGATAAAGACGAAGAGACTGATGAAGAAGACGCTCCTTTGATAACAAGGAGGTTGAGAGGAAAATATGTCAAGAAGACCGTCAGCAAGATGAAAGGCAATGAACTCCTAGAAACAATTATGAGTAGAGGATTTTTGCCAGAAATTAATGAAACGGCTTCTACTGAACAAACAGAGTCTGATGATATTCACCTTCTAGCAGTTTCAACTGAACAGACTGAGGTGGAGTCCGCTCAAGCTCAGGAAACAACTGCTTCAACAACAAGCGGAGTAGTTATTGAACCCTCAGATATGAGGATGATCCCATTTGAGCATGGGACAGAAGGCGTCATCCAGGCACTGGATGACCAGATTGATTATTCTGAAGAAGAACCAGCTCTGGCAGAAGCTACAGAACGGCCAGAAGTTCCTAAAACCCAAACTGAAGAGAATATTTCTTTGACCAAAGGCGATGAAGACGTGCCGGCGTCTGAGCTATCAGCTGCTGATGATTTGTTGAAGAATGTTTGTCAAGACATCATTCTTCGAACTGACATTTCAGAGAAGACTGAACCAGCAGTCAATACTGAGCTAGCTGTCATCGCTGTTCCTGAGATTGATGAAGATGTGAATATTATAGACTCTGGATCAGAAACTCATCCTAAAGCTTGGGATGAAGAAGAAGAAGCAGAAACTGAAGGAGGAGAAGATTGGCATACTGGCACTTCTACTCCTTATGATGAGGATAAAGTCAAGGAAAACAGAATAGAACTTAGCCCCGAGCCTGCTCAGTCTCCGGACAATGCTCCAGCACCCAGTAATTCTGGAGCTGGAAGCAGCCATATGAAGCAGGTGTCGGATACTATCATGGACCAATTACGAGAAGATGCCAGACTCCCCCAACATATTGAATATGAACCTCAGCCTGGTAGAACTTTATTTCAAATTCTGTTTCTGCTGTTTCTTTTTTCTATATACTGATTATTATTATTTTCTTTGATTGTAGGAACTGCTGCAGCGATGAGTTCGACTCATGCTCCGCTTATCCAGGCTGATGCTGATGAAGGGAGTTCACACTTGCCAACTTCTCCAGTAGCACCTACTTCTGTTCCCAGGGTAGAGAACATTCAAGCTTCTTCTTCAATGATGACAGCGACACCTGGATTTAAGACTGGACTAGCAAGAACTCTGGGAATGTATTCAGAGATCATTTACTCATATCTAGATACATATTCCAGACGTTTCTTGAAGGATGAAGCTATGTCATTTTCTGATCTTCGAACTATGGTCAAGTTCCCGCTCATGGTGTTGCGACATGCTGGTTGTGAATCTCAGTGCATCTTCTTCGAACATCTTCTGGATGAGTTGGAAATAACTATCCAAAAATACTGGGAGACTCAGAAAGAAGACCTTTAATCTTTAACTGCGGCTGAGATCAGTCAACTAGAGCATGAAGCTCAGTCCCAGCAAGCAGCATTGGAAGCATTTCTTGCCTCTTCTTCTGAGAAATTAGTAGAAAAGGGTGAAGAAATATTAGCTACTCGTCAAAGAGTAGAGCTTCTGGAGAAAGATAAAGCATCAAAAGCTGAAGAGTTGAAAATTTTGAAAGAGGAGTTGGCTCGCCTTCAAGAACGAATTGCTATCATAGAAACAGAGCAAGCTGAGGTTACTGCTGCTTATACTTCTGAAGCTGAACGCTGTGAAACTCTTCAAAAGGAGCGAGAGCAAATGCAGGCGGAACAAATTGAAGAAGCTAACCATCTCCAAACTGCTATTATCATTTTTGATGAACAGAATGTCACAGTGGAAGCAGCTGAAAGAGTTAAGAAAGCTCATGAAGATAAAATGAATGCTGTTCTTGAACGTATCAGGGAGTTAATAACTCCTAATAAGTGAATCTTTTTTTATTCTCACTTGTATCCAATGTTTTGATTATGAATGAAAACAAATAAGAATTCTTGATCTGATTTTTGGTTTTACTGTTTTGGTAATGATATAGAAAATATGTTCAGAGGTAAATAATACATGACACATTTCAATAGAATAGAATATACAAACTAACTTTGTAATTCTATCAGATGATATTAAACCAGAAATGAACTTAGTTTAATACTGATTAGAAAAAATAGAATTCAGACATAAAATATCTTTGAACTCGATTTTTCATGAACGGATAAACCGTCAGGTATTAATGAACGGATGAACCGTCGGATGAATATGATAAATGAACGGATGAACCGTCAGGCGTTAATAAATGGACGAACCGTCAGATGAATGTAATAAATGAATGGATGAACCGTCAAGCATTAATGAACGGGCGAACCATCGGATGAATGTGTTGTTTCATTATTTGAGGAACTTCTGTCTATAAATATAGCCAAAATCTAACAAGAACGAACACTTCTACTCTTCAACATAAAAATGTCGTCTGAAGAAGCATCCAAGAAGGCTAAAATTGTCTCGAAAGTTCAGAAGGACACTGAAGAATGCCCTGTCGATCCAGTTCAGCCGATGAAAGTAGAAGCAGGCGAAGGTTCGTCTGCACTCAAGCCGCCACGAGATATTCTGGACTTTCTGCTTGATCCAGGAAGGACTGAAGAAGAGGAAGCCATGAGGTTGGCAGCCTACAAGTTTCTCGTGGGCTCCAGCAAAGACGTTCTCAGTTCCTTTGCTGATCGCATTTTCGAGAAGGATGGCAGCGGTCCGCGTCCAAATGTAGAGAAGGATGATAGTGATCTTCCTTAATATCATGTACTATCATTCATGATTAAAATAAAATAAAATTTTATTTATAAACATGAATTTGTCTGCTGATTTACATTTATACATAATACTTTTTAAGAAATTTGCCATTAATAGGCATCATAACTTTACGACCATCAAGTTCTGAGAGTTGATAAGCTCCATTTGAGAATACTCTGCTCACAATATAGGGACCTTTCCACTTTGCGTCAAATTTGCCTTTGCTCATATGAGTCATAGTCATAGGACGTCTGACTATGCTCGAACTCTGACTTTCTTGTTAAAAGCTCTTGAAATTCTAGCTTGATAGAATTCAATATTCTGTTGAGCAGATAATCACTTTTCATCCAGAGCTTCTAACTCCTGAAGTCGAAGACGGTCATTATTCTCGGCAGTAAGTTCATTAGCGATTGCTATCCTTAAAGAAGGAATTTGAATTTCTAATGGAAGAACAGCTTCGCATCCGTACACCAAAGAGAAAGGTGTACATTTAGTAGCATTACGAACTGTAGTCCGGTAAGCCCACAAACACTCACCAAGTTTTTCGCTCCAATTACGTTTGTTAGTAGAAACAAACTTCTTTTTTAGAGTTTGATGGTCTTGTTGAAAGCTTCTGCTAATCCGTTAGCTGTCGGATTATATGCGGTAGAAGCCACATTGTTGATCCGATGATAGTCACAGAATCGAGTAAATTTCTGGCTGACGAATTGTGGACCATTATCATGAATAATACGTCGAGGAACACCAAATCTGTAGATGACATGATGTTTAATAAAGTTTATGATATTGGACGTCTTGACTTCAGATAACGGAATAGCTTCAGCCCATTTGGAGAAATAATCGGTTATTGCGAGAATAAACCGATGACCTTTTGATGACGGCGGATTGATCGGACCAATAATGTCCATGCCCCAAGCTTCGAAGGGCCATGATGCTGCTGTTGGATGTAGAAATTCCGAGGGTTGATAAATAAAATCTGCATGGATTTGACAAGCTTTACACTTCCTTGCATATTTGATGGCATCTGATACCATAGTGGGCCAATAATAACCCATACGTCGAATACGGTCTTGAAGTTTTGGTCCAGGCTGATGTGCTCCACAAATTCTATCATGTGCTTCACGAATGATTTGTTGAATCTCATCACCGGCAACACATCGAAGAAGTAAACCATCATAAGCTCGACGATATAAGGTTCTTGTGGTATGATTATAATAGAATCTGAGTGATCGTCGTCTGATAGATGCCGCTTCACTCGGATTATCTGGAAGAATATCATACAATACAAAATCTAAGAAAGGAAGTCTCCAATCTTTATCTGTATTCTGAGTCTTAGCTGAATTACTGAAGATGAATTCCATGCTAGAATCAGATGAAGATGATAATGATTTACGACTAAATCCAAATCCTCTTGTTCTGTTGACATCATGAGATGTTGATTCTTCAATATCAGCTGAAAGTCCTAGAGTTAGATTGTTTTCGAGATGAAATAATTCTCGATTGCAAACAACGATCATTTGTTGACGTCTAATTGGAATAGCCAACACCGCCGTAAGATTGGCAAGAGCATCAGCTTCTGTATTACATGCTCGCCTGACATGTTCAATAAAGAACCCTTCAAATGAAGAAGCCATAGATATAGCCGATCTATGATAAGGAACCAGATCTTGATGGCGAACTTCATAAGTACCCCTTATCTGATTGACAATGAGTTTAGAATCTCCATATGCTTCCAAATGTTGAATATTCAGATGTTTAGCGAGTTGAAGACCAATAAGCAGTACATTGTACTCAGCTACATTGTTTGAACATGGTTGATCGAGAGAATAAGCTCTTTGGATAGCAAGACCTTCTGGCGATACAAGAACGATTCCAACTCCAGCGACAATGTCACCATTAGGACCTATTCTTGAAGCTCCATCAAAGAATAGATGCCAAGTAGGATCTTCTTCAGCAATTTGGTTTGAATCTAGGACTTCATCTGGGATTTCATCATAGAGTTTTGAATTTTCTGGAATTGAATGAGCAGCCAGAAAATCAGCTAAAGCTTGTCCTTTGACTGATTTTTGAGGAATGTAGTGCATATCATACTGAGCAAGTAAGATTCCCCAGTTAGCCAATCGAGAATTCAAAACACTGGGTTTCTTTATCATGACCCGTATAGGATTGATCCGGGAAATGACATGAATAGTCTGACCAATGATATAATATCGTGTCTTTTGGACAGCGAACATCAAGGCTAGACATTCTTTTTCGACCGGTGAATATCGAGGTTCAGCTCCGGTCATAGTACGACTGAGATAGTAAATGGCTTGTTCATGACCATTTTGATTCTTTTGAGCGAGCAATGCACCCAGTAAATGACTCATTGCTCGGGTATATAAGAGGAACGGTATTCCTGAGACAGGAGGTACCAATACTGAAGGGCTCATCAGATATTGCTTTATATCATCGAATGCCTTCTGACATTCATCATTCCAGACAAAAGAAACACCTTTCTTCATAAGTTTATTGAATGGTCTGCAGCGTCCTGAAAGATTAGAGATGAATCTCCTGATATAAGCGATCCTTCCTTGAAATCCTCGTAGCTCTTTTAAGGTGCGTGGAGGACGTATCTCTTGGATGGCTTTGATCTTCTCGGGATCCATGTGTATACCTTTAGCGGTAATGACGAAGCCGAGAAATTTGCCACTAGAGACGCCTAAGAAGGACTTAGTAGGATTCATCTTTAATTGATGCTTACGCATTAGATCAAAAATAGTCTTCAAATCTTGGATGTGATCCTCTTTTTGTCGACTTTTGACTGCAATATCATCAACATAGCATTCGACTGTTTTCCGCAAATGTTCACGGAATATAGTGCTCATAGCTCGTTGATAAGTTGCTCCTGCATTCTTGAGACCGAATGGCATCACTGTATAACAGTATGTACCAATCGACGTTCTGAAAGAAGTGTGCTTCTCGTCATCTAGAAATATTTTGATCTGATTATACCCAGAATACCCGTCCATGAATGACATCCGTTCAAACCCATAGGTATTATCGATCATAACATCAGTGATTGGTAGAGGGAATTCGTCTTTAGTACATGCCATATTGAGATCGCGGAAGTTTATGCATACTCTGATCTTGCCAGTCTTTTTAAGGACAGGAACTATATTAGCCACCCAATCAGGATGTTGTTCCTCTCTAATAAACCCGGAGGCCATGAGTTTATTGACTTCAGCTTCAATTGCATCCATAATGTCTGGACGAAATCGTCGCTGTTGTTGCTTTACCGGTTTAGCATTCGGCATGATATTGAGTTTATGAGTTGCTATTTGTGGATCAAGTCCTGGCATATCTTCATAACTCCAAGCGAAGACATCGATGTATTCATGAATAAGTTTGATCATGTCTTGCTTATCAGTCTCTGAAAGACTTTCACTGATAAATATTGGTTTAGGGGATCCTTCTTCACCAACATCTATTTGAACAAGTTTGTCTTCAGTCGGAGGTTCTTTTTGTTCGAATCGGAACTCCCATTGATTATCTAACCTTTGGGCCCATTGTTCTGATTCAGGTGAGATTTCAAACCCATCTTCGTCTTCATCACTTTCTTCAGAATGGTCAATGGAGACCATGTTGGAAGACAGAATATTGCAGTGGAATTCACCGATACTTGTATCAGAATCCCAAGAGGTAGTACTAGAAGAATCGGATCTCTTATCTTCGTCAGATTCAAGATCTTCATGGATAGTATTGATAAAGGGAGTAGGAGCAATATAACCTAATCTGCATTTCGTCCTTCCATATTTTAAAGGAGGAATCCGAACAGGCATTCTTCTTCCTTTTCCATTACTAAGGCCAGTTCTGAAGTCATAACCCATATTTTTAATGATGTCTTTAGATTGCTGACTATAACGACGTAGTTGTAATCTTCCAGTATCATCGTTTTTGTCATCATCTTCAGGGTTAGAAGGATTTTGGGGTCCTTTGTAAAAGACTATTGGAATGTCTCATGGTTTTCTGTTGGGAACCAGAAAGTATGAAGTTTGTGCTGATTTTAGGGATACATCTGTATGGAAAGTCTGTACAACTCCTATGGTTATTGTTCTCAAGTCATCTAACAAATGTAAATAACTATGAACATGATTACACACATCAACATACTGCAAAGATGGAGACTTTTCATTAAATTTAAAAGTAGCAGTATTTACATTGGGAGAAGGCTGAGCCTTAGAAATCTTAGCCAAATCAATGACTAAAGGGGGAGAGGAAGAACGAGAAGAAGCTTTGTTTCGATTAAGATCGATAACAAATGGCTCAGAAGAGGTGAGCTCCCTTGAAGTTTGAGATGGAAGAGTAGTCCGCTCTCCAACTGGGATTACCAGAGTATCCTGTTTCATATATAAAGATATAGGAACTGTAGTACGCCCACTGATAGGAATGATCAGTGTATCTTGAGTAGACGACTGAGGTAATGGAGAGATCCGTCCGCTCACTGGAATAATGAAGGGAGCTTCTCCAGAGGGTTTGGGAGATTGTTGCTGAGTAGTTCGACCTTTAACAGGGATTATTAAAGTCTCACTTTATGAATCCTCTTTCTCCATAGCTTGTATCACCCTTGTATACTCTTCTTTGTACATCCGGGAATCATTGAAATAAGCTTCAACCCCATAGAAAGGATTTATATCAGCCACTTCTTTTTGTACTCTTCCATTGCTGTCAATGTATTAAAACACTGATGAAGAGTAGAAGGCACCACATTATTTTCATGAAGAAAGGGCCTCCCCAGAAGAATATTATAAGATCCCACGATCTCGATCACATAGAAAGTGACTTTGGATCTGAAATCGCCAATCTGAAGTTTCAAATGAATCTTTCCCAGAGGCTCGCTTCGGCTTTGATTGAATCCCAGGATAGTAGTAACCGTCTTGGAAAGCTTGTGAAGAGGAATTTTTAGTTCATCCAACAGACTCTTCGGCATTATACTTATAGCAGACCCTGGATCAATGAGGATACGATCTATCTTCATCGTATCGATATAACTGGTGTAGTAGAGAGGCCGATCATGTCGATTATCCTCCAGTAGCATGTCGTCTTGTGTAAAGGTAATATTTGGAATAATCTCCAATACACTATTGCAATGTAAGCAAGTGACAGGTTATTCACTTGGCTTCTTTAATTGTGCAAGACAAGAGTCTGCCTGAAGAAGAGCTTCACTTAACGTCTCCCGAGTCTCTTTAGAAAGACGTAGAAGTTCAAAGAGAGACATTCTAGCTGGAGTATTAGCAAGTTGAGCTAGAATGTCAAAGTTATAAGGTTTCTGAAGCCCAAGAGGAGGGGACTTCTTGATTGGCTTATCAAATCGAGCCTGTTGTTTGCCTTTCTCAAGAGCTGTGGGCTTGGAAGGAGCAGGTTCAACCGGTGCAGTCGAAGGAATAGGTGCAGTGGATGGTTCTTCTTCAAGAGGAACATTAGGAAAATCTTTGTCAGTAGGAGGGATATCAGGAGCATCTTCGGGACTTTTGGAATAATCCTTTAGATAAGGTTTCCCTGTTCGAGTAGCACCAGCAAGTGCTTCTTCTTTGTCTTTTGGCTCTGTGTCAGAAGTAGATCCGAGAGAAGTCATATGACATGACTTAATCTTTCCAGCCTTCTTGGACTTTCGAGAAGTAGTCTTTTGAAGATGAGGAGATTCAAAATCTGCCACTAGATCAGGATGAATCCACATTATTTCTTCTGTCTCCATAGTGATTGGTACTAATCCTTCAGATTGTGGAGGAGGAATATTCACTATCTCAAGAGTTGCCTTGGGGATAGGAACAATCCCGCTTTCAAGGAGTTGAGGGGGGAAATCTCCGAATTGCATAGAGATGACATTGGATGTGACGGTCTTCTCTTTCGGAGTAAGAGAGATAGCTCCAGATTTAATCATTTCTTGGATCTTTCCTTTCAGTACATAGCATGTACGAATTGTGTGACCCAACATTCTATGGTATGGACAGTATTTAGGATGATCTGTCTTACCAGCTTCATCAGATTTCTTGATTTCAGGTAATTGTATTTTATTACCTTTCAGCAGGCATTCAAAGATACCAAGAACATCATCGTCATCAAAAGAATATTCTTCTTTAGGGCGAGGTGCTCTTGGTTGTTGTGTTGTAGAGGCAGGGGGAGTTTGAACAGTCGATGCATCTTTGCTCTGAAGATTAACTTCAAGGGTTTCTTTTTCTTTGCTTTTATTGAATTTAGCATTATTATTATTGCTTTGACCTGTTTCTTTAGGATTCATTTGCACTCCTAAACCTTTGAAAGTTTCAGTACTAATCTCTGCGGCTTTGGCACTGACTATGAAGGAAGGCCAATCTTGAAATTGGGTAGATCCTGTCCACATGATGATGATTGGTAGCAAATTTGATTTGCATGTGTCGATGGTAACAGCATCAGGAGTTCCAAGAGGCATCTTCAGAGCTTCTCTTCGAAACCGTTCAATGAATTCCTCTGTAGTTTCATTATTTTTCTGCTTGATTCTTATAAGAGCAGACATGGTCATGTCATTGAGCCCTTCATAGAACCGTTCAAGAAACATTTGTTTGAAACCGACAAATAAAGTAATACCCCATCTGGGAGACTTCTATACCATTCATAAGCCGTTCCTTTGAGACATCCAACAAACACACGAGTAAGGAGGGCGTCGCTTGGTTGCAGCTGGTCAGTCATCACTTCAAAGTGATTAAAAAATTGACTTGGAGAAGTGGTTCCATCATAGAATGAGATAGTAGGAGGCTTGTATTTAGGAGGGTACGATACTTGCTTCCATTCTCTAGGATAAGGTTGCTTGATGCCTAACCTTTGTAAACCATCTTTCTGTTTGAATGCCTCAAATTGAGTTCGGAGATTCCTCAATTCTTCAGTAACAACTCCGGAGGATTGTGGAGTTGTAGCTTGTAGAGAATAGTTGAGAGGAGGAACAGCATTATAAGTACTACCCCCAGCTCCAGAGTGACTAGGAACTAGTTAAGCTTGCCCAGGAGTATTGGACTGGACTGCTGGAGGAACATGTACTGGACTGACACCAGTGTCAATTGGTATGGCTTCTGGTGCAGTCTGTCGATTTTGCAGTTGGGCTGCCATGAGTTCATACATCGACTTCATATTATCAGCCATAGACTTCATTTGCTGTTCCAAAGAAGCAATTCTTTGTTCTTGAGGAGTCATGGAAGAAGAAGGTTCATCAGTATTCCTATCAACCATATATGTTGTGACTGTACGAGGGATTATTGATGAACTGGTGGATGTTGTTTGTTCTGAATCACTGCTTTGTGTATCAAAGTCAGTTATAGGAGAACTACCCCCAGTAGGAAGAGGTGGGAAGTTAGATTCCCCAAGAAATTCAGAATCATCTTCAGAAATCAAAGTCCTTTGAGTAGAAGCCAGGACTCTTGATCTGGTGCCTCTATATACTCCATCTGGACTATCATTTCTACCTCTAGGATCCCGAGAGGTCATGTTGACAGAAGCATATAGAGGTTCATCTTCATCAGGCATAGGTTCACACTGAATTCGATTGAAGACAGATTGTCGTTTAGTTTGACATCTGCATTGCATTGTGACTCTCAGCTGGAAGTCACATTCATGATCAACATAGTTCTGATCCATTGATTGACATCTGCATTGAATTATGACTCTTGGCTGGAAGTCACATTCAGCATGGTCCATTGACACAGAATTATTCCTTCTCTTCTGTTGAAGATGTTCTCGTAGATCTGTCTGTGAAGATTAAGGTACATCAGAGAACATTCTTTGTGCATTTTTAGGAATATATTTCCGGTTCTTGGGTCTTGATGATTCTTGGTTATATAGAGAATGATTAATGTGAGCCACATAATTTCTAGCATACTCTGCATCTGGATCTCTTGCTTTTGTTCCCGATTGGTATGGTTTTTTGACACCAGAAGTGCTTCCTAAACGGATTTGATCAAGTTTTGATCTTAGATCAGTTGAAGGTAACACATTGGTTTTTGAAACTTGGAGTTTTCCTTCCATTGATCTGGATATTTGCAGAGAAGGAAGAGTTGAGCCATCCCCTTGATTAGGAGTTGGTAATAGACCCTCTTTTATAGACAAATTCTGTGCCCAATTCGAAGAAGTCGTAGAAGAAGACATTAAGGAATGTTTCTTCTTAGACTTATTCAAGTTTTGGGACATAAAATGTCTAGAAGGAAGAGTAGTCAAAAGACCATCTCCTTTTCTTTGACTAACAAAATTGTCAGTCAAAGCTGTTCCTGAAGTAAAAACTACAGGAGCAGAAGAAACAACTAAAGAATTGTTTCTTTTTGAAGGGACTTTGTGTGAAGGAGCAAGACCACCCCCAGTTCTAGTAGAACTTGGCAAAGACGAAGAGATAGCTAAAGAGCTATTCTTCTTAGAGTATGCTGGTGACAATTTGGCTAAGGAGCCAGTATTGTCTGTGTATAAAGTTTTAGCTAAAGAGCCAGATTTTGGTGAAATACACGCTGGAACAAATTTGGCTAAGGAGCCAGTGTTGTTAGCGTGACTTTTGAATTTATAAATACACGCTGGAACAGATTTGGCTAAGGAGCCAGTGCTGTCAGCGTGACTTTTGAATTTAGAAATACACGCTGGAACACGCTTGGCTAAGGAGCCAGTGCTGTCAGCGTGACTTTTGAATTTAGAAATACACGCTGGAACAGGCTTGGCTAAGGAGCCAGTGCTGCCAGCGTGACTTTTGAAATTAAGATTGCATGCTGGAATAGGCTTGGCTAAGGAGCCAGTGCTGCCAGCGTGACTTTTGGTTGCTGTTGTCTTCGAATACACAAGAGTGTGCGTGCTTGCGGTAGACTCCTTGCCAGTGTTAGAAGTAGACACTGTGGCAGAAAAGTCACCATTGGTTGCCAACTGATTCTTAGGGACGTAGACAGATCGTCCCTTCGACTTGGCAGTAGTGATGGAGGCTAAAGTGGGCTTGCCACCCTTAGCCCGCTGCATTTCTTCGTAGGCGAGTTGATCGAATTGGATCGATATCACCTTCTTCGTCGAGCCGACTGACGAAGTGTCACATTGAGTTGTTGCCATCTCAGAAGAGGAGATGGTTTTTCCCAGCAGAGTTGCCAATTTGTTTTCCATAAATAAATTCACTTTATTAATTGTGTATCTGGGAAAATTACAACTGTTGGAATCCGATCTAGAAGACGATCGCTTTATCCCTTGGACGATGCGAAGAAGAAAAGCTCTCAAAATTTTGACAGTAATTTAGATCACTATCTATCTGTCCAATGAATGAGAAAAGAACCCTATTTATAGAGTCAAAAATAACTGAAAGGATAACTGTCTTCACAGCCTGTGCATAGTTGAAAATCACGCAGGATCTAACATACGCAAGGTTGTGAGCAGTTACTGGACGTGGCCTGTAACTGTTGGACACATGGCAATCATGCATGAGTCGTGTGCAAGTTACAGGACACGCAAGCGATAGATCAGTGGCATGGCTGCCACGTACTCCAATTTGATGAAATCCACGCAGGCTCGTTGAGGACGAAATCCACGCAGACTTGGGTCAGAAAGCTTCAAAATCCACGCAAACTTGGGGCAGGAAGCTTCAGAATCCACGCAGACTTGGGGCAAAAAGCTTCAAAATCCACGCAAACTTGATGAAGGAACATAGAAGTTCAAAATACACGCAGACTTGAGCCAGAAGGCTCAAAATATACGCAAGCTTGAGGCAGGACTGCCAGCTGTCTTGATTTGATGTGCCTCGACTGACACAAAATCTCTGACAGTGATTACTTTGTCAGTCGCATTAAATGGCAAGAAACTCTTTTGCTACACCAACTTGATGAAGGCTGAGTCTTGTTGAAGAAGATTTCAAAAGTCACGCCAAAGTCGGCTGTGATCTCTCGAGTTCCGTTCATACGTGGCATACGAGAAGACATTCTTCGACTGTCGTACTGTCAGTCATAATGACATTTCTGACAAATGATGAGCTGTCTCTAGCATGATTTTTAAACATTTGTCTTGATCAACTCAGCATGACTTTGAGACTTTGTTCTGATCAACTCTGCGTGACTTTGAGACTTTGTTATGAACAACTCAGCGTGACTTTCATTTTTAAGGCCTACATACCTCAGTTATGATACCTAGAGTCTTCCATAGACATATTAGCAGGCATGGTGAAGACATAGAGTCTAATTTTGGATGTATTTCTCGAGTTGTAGGAATTTGTGATTTTTGCAGCTAAGCATGGACAATACGAAAATGTTAGATATCACGATTTTAGAGGTATGTACCTTAGTTACGAACCCTATGGTTTAGTGTAGCCGTACTTTCTGGCGTGACGAGGATTCTGGTAACATAATTCTGGATAGACGGATATGGTTATCAGATTAGATACCCTATAGATGGTACCCTAGTATATGGAGTGAGTATCAGTGTGGATGTGACTTGAGTATCATGAAGTAGAGAGAGGGAGCTAAGCCACCTGTGGCACAACGTCATGCCCCGCACCAGCAAAGGGAGATACCTAGTAGGACAGGAATTTTGCACTGAAGGTCGAGGAGGCCAACGCTACTGGTGATGGGTTAGTAGGTTTGTTTTCCTGTTCTTCTTTCATCCTTTCTATGATTGTTGTATGCTTCACTAGTACCTCTTGGATAATGTATGTGCTTTGATAGATAGTGTAATGACCCTGTTGAGACTATAAAATTACGACCAGTGGGACCATGATCTTGTGTGTTGCTAGATAGAATTTGACCTTGATTGATGGGGTTTGACCTATAGAAGAGTGTGATCAACTTAAATTTCGAGGATGAAATTTTCTAAGTGGGAGAGATTTATAACTACCACTTTTCTAGAACAAGAGTATTTTTGTCATTTTACAATTTGGTGATTTTTTTTCTTTCAATAAGATGGTTGTATTTATTAGTAGTCTAGCTATTCATTAGTCATGGTGGACACCATTTAGATTGACTTAACCAATTAGTTAGATTATTTAGACTCTATTCATGGTTAGGTTGAACACAAGCCTTAATTAGAGCCAAACCACTTAGCCCACTTAAGGACCTCCCTAATACTAAGTGTAAAAAAAGATTAGGGCTAGTCTAGAGCCTATTTAATCCCCTTAAACCCCCAATGGCAGCCACAACTAATTTAGGTTTCCATCCTTTCCTCCATTCCAAACTTCCTTAAATTTTATCTTCTTTCCTTTATTTGTTGGACAAAGGCTAAGGGAAGCTCAAGGAAGCTAGGAGAAGTCTTTAGCAAGGATTCGAAGGCTCCATCTCCATCCATCTTCGCCACTTTCGTGCAACTTTGTAAAGGCTCCTTCCTATATAGGTATAACCATCTAAACTTGTATTTCTATGGTCCAATTTCATGCATACATGTAGGAGACCATACCCATGACCAATAGGAACTAGATGAGGTCCTAATGACTCCTATAGTGATGGTTGGTTAGAGTTTTGTGTCCATTTGAGAAGAGCTACGAATTTGACCCCCAAGGTGTTTGTGAAAATGTCACAATAATGGTCTTATTTTCATATTTGTTGGCATGTCTATAGCTTGATTCTTCATTGATAGGTATTTATATGCTTCCTAAATGTTATATAGATGTATACATATCTATATATATATTGATGTATGGTTGCATATTGTATAGAGGGGGAGGTGTGATTGCATATGTTTAATGATAGTCTATAACATAGTGGGAGGATGTAATGAGAGAAACAGTAGTTGCACTGCAGCAGCTTACTGTTTTCATTAGGAGCACTTGGCTTTGCCTTGTTAGCCGATAACAGGGGATATTTTTCCACTGGGTTGGTCAAGCAGTGGCATGGGGCCTTGCTTGGACTGTCCATTGGCTAGTGTTTGGCTTAGGCCAATATGTGGCATTTGGCCACTTGGATTAAAGTTTTGTCCATTGGTTTTGTTAAGTTCAGAGATGGGGGAAACGTGGGCGTTAGCATGAAAATTGGGTTTTGATATCTTAGACTTGGGGTGGTTCACTGTTTTAGGTTACTTTGTGTTGGCTGTGGGTGTCCATTCATCACTAGCAGCAGGGGATCCCTTTTCCAGGATGGTCGAGAGCATTTGGCCATTTGGCCATAGCCCTGTGTGAAGGTGAGGAGTGGGTTAGAAACCTGTATCAAAGGCAGCAACAGGGGTCACCCCTGTAGACCCAGGCAGTAGCAGCTAAGGCTTGGGTCTAGCCTCATTGGCAATTGGTGGGGACTGTCATAGAATGTGAGTATGAGAGGTCAATGCTATAGAGTGGGTGTTAATTCAGTTAGGATTGGGGGTTGTCCATGTTCAGATGATAGGAGGAGTGAGTGTGAATGTTATAGATCATGTGAGTAGGAGCCTAATGTTCAGACTTAAAACACTGTATAAATATCACTTAATATTTCCCTTGGTCTAGTTCTGTCCATATTAGTAGCAATCACCATATGTATCTTAAAAGCAACCCATCTCCCTATATATTTGAGTTTGAGGATGCTTGGTATTAGATAACTAAGTATCAGTCACTTTACCTTACTATCCAGATATTCAAATTGGTATCAGCGATTCATCCCTCCTTTAACCTTATTGTGCTTAGCCCTTTCCTTTCTGCATTAGCCACATTAATGTTTAGTCTTCCTTGAACATTCTGAAATGCAGTTCTTGAGCTTAATGCTCATGGAGAGTGAGGGATTATATGTATATGGGAGTGTGGTAAGGATATGTATAGGTTCATGATGTAGTTGTTGATATATATGTATAGATATGGATGTATGTAAATGCATATAGGCTCTGAAGGTTAGGGTGTGTTCGTGAGGTGTTTTGGTTGATAGGGTGTCCTGGTATCATATAAGTGAATAGAGGCCAAGGGTTCAGCATGAGATGATAGAGTAGATAAGTGTGAGTATTAGGAAAGTGGTACCTAGGTGAGAATGGATATGTAAAGTATTTAAGTAATGTTCATGGATATAAGTATACCCATATGGCATAGGTAAGAGGAATTTGCCTAAGGAAATAGTGAACAGAGATTTGAGGGTCATGTGAACCTGGGTCAGTGAAGTGTTAGCCATATATGAGTGGTGATTTACCTATATACATGTGCAGAACAGTAAGATTAGGTGGGGGTCGGGCTATTTGGCCTTTGGCTTGAGCCTTAGCTCTTAGCAGCAACCATAACATTGCAGCAGCAGGGAGCTATGGCAGAGCAACAACATGTATGCTATAGTAGCAGCAGCATCAGGGCATGGCCCTTGGCCATGGGGGTGAGTGCTCGAGTAAATGTTAGTTTGTACCATAGTTTGAGTTGGTTAGCCTCTAGTGCATGCTAGAGTATCACAGATGAGTGGCCAAGTAAGTTAGTGATTGGGATATTAGGGTATTAGTTAGTTAGATATAAGGGGCTATATGTATTAGATTGGGTTTCAGTTAGTGTATCCAAAGAAATTTTTAGATGTTAGATTGTTAGTGAGTGTTAGTTTTGAGGTATCAATAGATTGGGTGTATTAGTAAATTTTTTGATGTAGGATGTTAGTATATCTGGTTATCCTATAGGATATGATTTTGATTAGATGTTAGAGCATATGTTGGATATTAGTTAGTATCATAGTTGTTAGTGTATAGATTTGGTTTAGTCTTGGGTTTGTGGTCTTGTATTGCACCTTATCTGCAGTAGCAGTAGCAAATAGCATTTCAGCAGCAGTAGGCCTTTGGCCTATGTTTTGTAGCATGGCAGAAACTTGCCTGGGAAAGTATTGCATTGCAGTAGCACTTAGCCATCTGCAAGCAGCAGGGCATTTGGCATTTGAGTGGCAGGGCACTTGTTTGCCTTGCATTTTCCTTGGCCCAAGTAGCATTGGTATCCATGTGAGTTAATTAAGTGTCAAGTGAGTAAGTCACTTTATTAGAGAGTGAATGTTAGGATGGGTTGTATTATAGATTGTGTTAGTGTTATAGTAGATGAGTTTATTAGAGTTTTGAGAGTATTAGTTGTTGGGTTATATTAGAGATGTGTGTTAGTGAGTAGTTCACCTAAGTATCAGAGGGAATCAGAGATAGTGTTCAGATTTTGGGGGTTGGGTTAGATTACAGAGCTTAGGCAAAGTAGAATATATTAGTATAGGATGAGTGAGTAGTTTAAGGTATCACTTAGCTTCATATCTTAGAGTATCCTTGTGTATCAGAGATTTGAGATGTGAGATTGGGTGTTTGGCCATCAGGCCAGTGCCATAGCTGTTACTGTAGGCCATTTTGGCTTGGGAGAATGGCCAAGATAGGCCAGTGTAGACTACTACACTTGGCACTGGTTCAGTGTGCAGTAGCAGAGGCTGCATTTGCAGCAGCAAGCCAAGGTTGGCTGCTTGGTTCTAGTATAGCAGGGATCCCTGGATAAGCCAAATTGGTCAGATTTCCTTGACCACTTAGGCCAGGAAGTTGGCCCATTGGCTACTGCAGTATGGTTGGGCCAATGTGTAGCCATGTTGTGTGGGTATCTTCAGTTGGGATTTTAGTTAGTTCTAGTGATCAGTTAGTGAATAAGTTATAGGGTTTACCTACCTATTAGAATAAGAGTTGAATTTACCTACATTGAAGTAGGATAGGTAATAGGAGATAACCTTAGATAGGCTATGAACTTTTCGGTATTTACCTACCTAGTAGAGTAGGTTATGTATGAAGAGTATTACCTATATCTAGGTAGTGTGGCATCGAATTTACCTAAATAGAGCATTATGATGTAGCGTAGAATCCTAGTGCCTCAAGGATTCCTTTTCTTTTCCTCTTCCCTCTTGGATTCCTTTTTCTTTTCTTTTCTTTTTTTGTAATCATATTTATGATAGGATTCTTATTTTGACTTTATCTTTTATTAGGATAGATTTTGTCTTAATTTTATTAGGATTAGGTTGTCACAAAAGCCCTATAAATAGGCACCTTTTGTATGCAATTGAGAACAACTTTTAATCAATAAAATTCTTCTTTAAAGTTTGATATTTGTTCTCTTATTTTCTTGGTCGTGGACTCGACTGTTCCGTAGATTTGGAAGGCCCTCGCTTGAGGTTTTCAAGCAACCTTCTTGCGGGCCCCTTACAAGGCCCTCCGTCGGAGTTTTTGCGACACCGCTTCGCTCTCACCAAGCAACGGTGGTCCAGTTATCGTCATCACCGATCGACTTGGCCATTGCCAAGCACGAAGGTAAGTCCATTCCGCTATCCCAATGCGTCAAGTGGTATTAGAGCCCCACAGATCGAGGATTCCAATTTGTTTGGAAACCTTTGGAAATCTTTCTTTCTCAAAACAATAATGGCAAAACCTGTCACACGTGAGGAGTTTGATGCCATGTCTAACAATATTAAAGCATTGTCAAAAAAAGTTGATGTCCTGTCTGACAAATTGGATGGAGTGCTGGGATTTCTTGGAATCAAATCCAACGAAGTCGTTGATATTAAGAGAATACCGCCTACAGAGACGAGAGACGCAAATGCTCGTCCTACTACCAGTCGTACACAAAAGGGTCCGCATTGTGGCCACAACAGTGGCGCCCCTCACATGGAATACTGTAAAGACAGCGACGATGATGATTTCAGCCTGCATGGATCCCATCGTCAGGGCCCCCAAACCATCTATATAAACCAACAATGACAGAGCCATGCATACCAACGATGGGAGCAAGGTGACTACGAAGGAGGAGGTGATTTCAAAATAAAAATGGATCTTCCCTCTTTCAACGGTCGACTACACATTGAAGACTTTCTTGACTGGTTCACAGAAGTAGAACGCTTCTTCGAATACATGAACAAACCTGAAGAGAGGCAGGTTTACCTTGTAGTCTATAGGCTTAAGGGAGGTGCCTCTGTTTGGTAGGAACAACTTGAGCACATCCGTACGAGAGTCGGCAAAGCTCCTGTACAGAGTTGGCCAAAGGTGCGACGACTGCTACAACAAAGATTTCTACCTCCAGATTATCAACAGATTTTCTATCGTCGATATCAAAATTGCACACAAGGTGCACAAACTATAGCTGACTACACAGAAAAATTCTTCAGACTTTCGTCCCATAATGATATGTACGAAATAGATCTTCAACATGCGATATGTTATCTTGGCGGCCTAAGGAAAGACATCCATGATCAACTATACCTGTAGAATATATACACACTCAGTGAAGCAATCACCTTTACAGAGAAGGTAGAACAAAAGATTGAGAAGTTTAAGAGTCCATAGAGCCGTTTCAGTGCTAACAACCATGGATCAATAATAAAGGATGATTGGACACCAAATCAAGCTACCAACTATTCCAAAAAGGGCAAAGGACCAGCAGACCCTAATTCTCTCTCCCCGTTCAAAAGTACAGGTCCAACAACAAGTTGCCAAACCTCAGCAAACTGCCAATCCATACAGCAAACCAAGGGGAAACAAGTGCTACTGTTGCAACGAAGTCGAACATCTGTCCAACAGCTGCCCCCTTAGAGCACAAGTTGCCTTTGCTGACTACGAAGACGAAGAGGGAGGAGAAGAACACTCAGAAGAAGAAGAGTTCCTTCCCGAAGATGATGGTGAACAACTAGTGTATGTCGTTAAGCATCTGCTACTAGCTCCAAAGATTGAAGAACCACCCCAGCGCCACAATGTCTTCCGAACCCGATGCAAGGTCAAAGACAAGTTATGTGGCATCATCATTGACAATGGGTGTACAGAGAATATTGTTTCAAGAGCAATGGTAGAGAAGATGAGACTGACCAAAGAAGCACACCCGGTTCCATATAAGATTGGCTGGATTCAACAAGGACACAACATGGTCGTCTCTGAAGTTTGTCGCATACCCTTCTCCATCGGAAAGACCTATAAAGATAAAGTCATTTTCGATATTATCGACATGGACTCTTGTCACATCATCCTCAGCCGACCATGGCAATTTGACAAAAATGTCACATACCGGAGAAGAGACAACACATATTCTTTCCTTCAAGATGGACGACGTCTCACTCTTCATCCATTAGCACCGGGTGATATTCCTAAGACCAGTCCACAACAACAAAAGATCGTAATGATTGTTGACGGTCAAGAACTTGAAAGCGGTCTTGAGAAACAAGAACTCTATGCATTGGTTGTATCGGGTAAAGCTGAAGTATTCCATACCAACATTACTGAAGTAGTCCAGCCTTTACTACAAGAGTTCTGCGACATCATGCCGAATGAACTGCCTAGCGAATTGCCACCAATGAGAAACATTCAACATGAAATAGATCTCATCCCAGGTTCTAGACTTCCAAATATTCTACATTATCGGATGAGCCCCAATGAATACAAAATCTTCCAAGACCAAGTTGAAGAATTGGTCCAAAAGGGCTTGATCAGAGAGCGCCTCAGTCCTTGTGCAGTTCCCGCCTTGCTAGTGCCAAAGAAAGATAGGTCATGGCGTATGTGCATCGACAGTCGAGCTATCAACCGCATCACCGCCAGGTATTGCTTTTCCATCCCTCTACTAGAAGACATGTTGGATATGCTTGCTGGGTCTACAATTTTCTCAAAGATCAATTTGAAGAGCGGATACCATCAAATCCGAATTCAACCTGGTGATGAATGAAAACTGCTTTCAAGACCCGTGAAGGACTCTACGAATGGCTTGTTATGCCTTTCGGACTTTTAAATGCACCAAGCACGTTCATGCGCCTTATAAATCAAGTTTTGAAGCCATTGATAGAAAAGTTCGTAGTCGTCTACTTTGACGATATCTTGATATATAGCTAGAGCCAAACTGACCATCTGAAGCACCTCAGGAAAGTTCTCAAACTTCTCCGAATTAATAAACTCTATGTCAATCTCAAGAAGTGTACCTTTCTTACGAACCAACTCATTTTCTTGGGATTTGCTATTAGCGCCTGCGGCCTCCGTGTTGATGAAGAAAAGATTAGAGCAATTCGCGGCTGGCCTACTCCAAAAACAACGAGTAAAGTACGAAGCTTTCATGGCCTCGCCAATTTTTACCGACTATTCATTCGTAACTTCAGCACTATTGTAGCCCCATTGATAGAATGCATGAAGAAAGGAAAATTCATATGGACTCCTGAAGCTGAAGCCGGTTTCATACTCATCACGGAGAAGCTATTTACGGTGCCAGTCCTATCACTGCCCAACTTTGACAAGTTGTTTGAAGTCGAATGTGATGCCAGCATAGTGGGCGTTGGTGCTGTACTAATACAAGAAGGAAGACCAATTGCCTTTCGTAACGAGAAGCTCAGTAAAGCTCAAGAAAAATGGTCAACTTCTGAGCAGGAGTTCTACTCGATCGTACAAGCCATCAAAGCATGGGAGCACTACCTCATCCAACGGCCATTTATCCTACATACAGACAATAAAGCTTTATCTTTCATAGACAATCCCCGTAAAATAAATCGAATGCATGCTAGATGGATTCAGTTTCTTCAGCGCTTCTCCTATACCATCAAGCACAAGGCCGAAGTTCAGAACAAAGTAGGTGATGCCTTAAGCCGTCGAACCGACCTCCTCATCACTTTACATCAAGAGGTCATCGGGTTTGAATACCTCAAGGAACTCTACCCAGAAGACAAAGATTTTCAACAAGCATAGGAAAATTGTCAACCAAACGGAGGTGCAAATGGATATCACATCCAAGAAGGCTATCTCTTCAAAGGAAATCATTTGTGCATTCCTCGTAGTTCCTTGAGGGAACATATTATTAGAGAGCTCCATGGTAGAGGTCTCGATGGACATTTCGGTCGAGATAAGATGCTAGTCATAACCGAAGAAAGAAATTTTTGGCCACAATTGAGAAAAGAAGTTGAGGGACGTGTCCGCAGTTGTCCTATATACCATGTTGCCAAGGGCCAAGAACAGAATACTGGTCTTTATATGCCTCTTCCAATTCCTGAAGGACCTTGGAAAGATATTTCCGTGGACTTTATTCTTGGCTTACAATGAACACAACGCGATGATGATTCTATCTTTGTCGTGGAGACAGATTCTCTAAGATGGCACACTTTATTCCATGTTGTAAGACATCCGACGCGACTCATATTGCTCTCATTTTCTTTCGAAAAGTCGTACGTCTTCATGGTGTGCCAAAGTCAATCACTTCAAATAGAGATACTAAGTTTCTGTCACATTTCTGGAGAATAATATGGAAAAGATTGGATATATCACTATAATATAGCAGTACTAGTCGCCCACAAATTGACGGACAAACAGAGGTCGTAAACCGCACACTTGGAAACATGTTGCGAAGCTTAGTTGGAACACGACCTAAGCAGTGGGATCTGGCTTTATCACAGACTGAATTTTCTTATAACTGCATGCCTAACAGATCAACTAGAAAAGCACCGTTTGCCATTGTCTACTCACATCAGCCACGATATATTTTGGACCTCGTCTCTCTGCCTAAGACTCCGGGTCGAGACATTGGTGTTGAGCATATGTTAGAGCGGCATCAATTAACACATAATGAAGCGAAACAACTTGAAGAATCTAATACCAAATATAAAGCAGCTGCTTATCAGTGCCGTCGCCGTAAGGTCTTTCATGAGGGAGACTTGGTCATGGTTTACTTACGTAAGGAACGTTTTCCTGCTGGATCCTACAACAAATTGGCGAAAAAGAAGATCGGACCATTTCAGGTTCTACGCAAGCTAAATGACAATGCTTATGTGATTGATCTCTCTGAAGACATGCAGATCTCTCCAACCTTCAATGTCGTCGATCTTTACGAATACTTTCCATCTGGCAAACCGCTTTATTCTGATAAGAACTCAGGGACGATTTCTCTTGAAGCAGGGGAGACTGATGTAGCATAGAATCCTAGTTCCTCTAGGATTCCTTTTCTTTTCCTCTTCCCTCTTGGATTCTTTTTTCTTTTCTTTACTTTTTTATAATTCTATTTATGATAGGATTCTTATTTTGACTTTATCTTTTATTAGGATAGATTTTATCTTTATTAGGATTAGGTTGTCATAAAAGCCCTAGAAATAGGCACCTTTTGTATGCAATTGAGAACAACTTTTAATCAATAAAATTCTTCTTTAAAGTTTGAGATTTGTTTTCTTATTTTCTTGGTCGTGGACTCGACTGTTCCGTGGATTCGGAAGCCCCTCGCTTGAGGTTTTCAAGCAACATTCGTGCGGACCCCTCAAAAGGCCTCCATCGGAGTTTTTGCGGCACCACTTCGCTCTCACCAAGCAACGGTGGTCCAGTTATCGTCATCACCGATCGACTTGGCCATTGCCAAGCACGAAGGTAAGCCCGTTCCGCTATCACATTGCGTCACATTACCTAGGATAGGTAATGGGTGTATCCTATATGTGAATATACATGGTAATGTCTAGGCTATAGGATTTATATGGTGAATATAGATAGAATATGACTTGACTTGACCAAAGTTTGACCAGTTGACCAAAAGTCAACTGTGAGTCAAACTTGACCTAGATTGGACCTAGATTGCATATCACACACTAGACAACCATGTTTAAAAACTATTTAACACCATTTAACATGTATATCTCACATCTAGGTTCTTATGACTCTATTTTGGACATCGATTCACATTTATTGCTCAGAATGATAGGCGAGTACATTCTTTGATAGTTTTTATTACTTGATATTTCTAATAATGCATGTTATACTAGTGTTCTATCTTGATTTTCGACATGATGGACTCCTGGATTGGTATTTTATGGATTCCTTGACTTGAGATACGTAGTTTTATGCCTATACTTGACTAATGAAATACTGGACTAATGTATCTACTCTTGACTAATGAAATACGTGTCAAAAACCTGGATCCATGTATACTAGTCGGGCGGGAAAATACCTAGAAGACATGTGAACATAACCATTCTATCTCTTGGTCTTACTGGAATAATAGTGACCACACACGGACGTGTATGGTTTGCCGGATATCACTCTCTAGCTGTTCACATGTCAACTTGGTATTTCAAATCACTGGTCTTAAATATTGATTTTCTGGATTGTCTATTGTATACCTTGCATGATTGGTTTCCTTTATTACATATCCGTCTGTTCTCATATTTCACATGTTCTCTATATACATCTACTTCTCGATATTCACGTGTCTCTTCCTTGTACATTGTCTCTATAAGCTGATCATCAAGTATTTCATTATTATTACATTTTTATAGTGCTTGTCAATTATTTGGAACTGCTAGAGGAGATGTGCTCGTTCCATCCTGACTGGGTACGTTGACAAATTTTGCAGATAATTTAGATAATTGTCCGACCTACTATGAGCAGGGGGTATACGAGGGTGGCCTAGATATAGTTTAGAACTTCTAGCCTTCATGTTGTATCGGATTGTTCCGATTGTTAGTTGAGACTTACTTATATTCAGGATATGTATTTGTTTGTGTTGGACATCTAAACTTGAGTTGTGATAACTTACTCTTGTTTCAGTTATTTCTTTTTATCTATTTTCATATCGTGCTTTATCTTCCTTAGACTTGTGATTAAGATTTTATAGATGTTTGTCATATTATTCCTCTGTGCAAAGATGACAGGTTATATACTTTATATTGTTAGATAATAGATATTGTAGACGACCTATACAACGTTCTACCGCCGATACAACGGTGTAGGATGGACGTACCCACGTCCTTGTGCCCCTAAATAGGGTGGGGGTCGTGACACTAAGAAATCAAGTCAAGTAATACAGAAAAATAGGTTCAGGTCATGTTCGAGTCAATTCAAGTAATACTCAGGTCAAGTCAAGTTCAAGTAACATAAATATAAGATCAGGACAGGTCACGCACAAGAGAAAAAATAAATACACAAGCAAAGTGTATCACAAAACAAATAGAAAACATAAGATATATGAGACAAATAATTATAGGGAAATAAACAATGTATATGCGATGTGAACCGTGTATAAAAATCATGTGACAATGAATGGCAAGAATATGACAATATGTATAAAGAACAATAGCAGAAAATGAGCATGTATAAAAATACTGTAGAAATCAGAAAGGTATACTTGCCTGTAGTCTAAGTCCCCGCTGAACCTGCGATCGCAAGCCCTATCAAAGTCCACACATAATTAAAGAATTATTTTAGTCTTCTAAGTACACATGTGCCACAACCCACTCCTGCTTTTCGGGATACGAGTACGTAGCCAATTTCAGACTATGTCGTAACATCTGCGGTAGTACGTTGTCTATACCTCAATGTCAACTCAAAAATAAAATCATATCTAATTGCTCATTCACGACAACTATTTTATTTACAAATCCAATAATACATAAAAATGACATTCGAGAACAAACCCGCTAAATATTTAAATAAAAGAACTATCTAACTTGAATCTAAGGTCGACCTTCAAGGTCTCTAACTTTACCCGTATGGTCCATAGCGCATAAGATAGCAAGTCACCTGCAACGATCCAGTCAGAAAAAGAGTAAAATATATCCCTATTGTAATAAAGTAACTTAATACAAAATAAGTTAGATAGTAGAGATGCAATATAGGAATATGTATATGAATTGGAAACTATAAACATGTACAAGAAACAACTAGAAAAAACATGTAAAATAACTAGCAATAAACATGTACAAGTAAAATAGACAGTGCATTTGAAACACCTTTCGACATGTGAACGGCTGGGCTAATACGGCACATCGTACATGGCTAACACATTTTTAAGGTACGACTAACCCATACGTGAGATGTATGACTTAGCTATCTACATTAGCATTCATTGGGGTTTGTTCACATATCTACTGATATTTTCCCTCCCAATTAACTAAACAATCAATAAACAAGCAATGATACAACAAGCCTATCGTGTCATGATCGTGTCTCAACTGGATAGTCAATAAAAGCAATAAAGAATAGCATTATAATGTAATAAGAACATAAAGCAATAGTATACTTGCCTCAAGTTAAGTTACAGTTGTTGTGTGACTTGATCATGTTCGTACAGAATAATCTTAAATGTCAAAACTACACAAGATTGCCTCTAACGATGGATCTGACCGTGTCATTGAGTCCAAAACAGTCCAAATAGCCTAGGGTAGATATAAGAAAATATGAATTAGCAAGAATATGAACACACAATTGGTCACGGTCAATATTCGATAATCGAAGGAAATTGCTAAATAAAAATATATATAACTTTTAGAAAATTAGGAATTCATATAAATAAAAATATATATAACTTTTAGGAAATATTTATAATATTGTAAAACTAAAATATTTTAGATGAATATAAAAAATTATTTTAGACCCAAAATCCTAATTTTGTCAAAATATAATTTTTAGGTCAAAACTACATTTGAAAAATAAATAGAAATACTATAATAATATTTTTAAGTCAAAAATTATAGAATACCATAAAAATACAATAATATAATTTTAGAGATATTATAATATATAGATTAATAACAAATACGATATTAATATCAATAAAAACTAGTGATAATAATAATAATAATAGTAATATGACACAATAATATTATTTATATACATGTATATATGCTAATACGTATACACATACTATACATATATGTATACATACTTAATATAGACTGATATAATCAATACACTAATAATAATAATAAAATTATTCTATACCTAGCCCTCTCCCCACTTCCCACAGCTAAAAGGAGAAATAAAAGAAGAAAGAGAACAGCAGCAGAAGAAGAAGAAATATATATATATATATATATATATATATATATATATATATATATATATATATATATATATATATATATATATATATATATTTCTTGTGTATTATAACTTTTACAGAAAGTATATATATGTATATAAAAGCTTATAAATTATCTATAACGTATTTTTCAGTTTTTGAGAGTTTAGAAATGTTATTAGGATTTTTAAAAGAGTACTTACTTGGTTTTAAACCTTTGTAAACAAAGATTTTAAGTATTATATATATATATATATATTTTATATATATATATATATATATATATATATATATATATATATATATATATATATATATATATATATATATATATATATATATATATATCAAGCTTCCTGTACAGGATTAACTTACGGGACAAAGTTAGGGGATCACTAAACATACACGTTTCTCTTCCAAATTTTCATTCTGTAGAAATTTTAAATCTCCCCCTTTTTAAAAATCAATCTAACTTTATCTTAAATAAACAAATTCTATCCATCAGTTTAATTTTTAAAATAGAGATGATCTTTTCTAAACAGAGATAGATAAATTTATATTTCTGTTTTAAGAAAAATATATATTTGTTTGAAAAAATATTATATCTTTCAAAACAAATCTATTTTGAAATATTAGTTTTAATTTTAATATTAATTATCAATGTTAATTTTAGTGTTAATTCTAATGTTTATTGTTAATTTAAATGTTAATTTCAATTATAATTTTAGTTTTAATATTACTATTAAAAATTAAAATTAAAAATCAAAACTAATACTAAGATTTACATTAAACTTAACATTAAAATTAAAATTAAAATTAATATTAACATTAACATTAACATTAACATTAATTTTAATATAAAATAAATATTACTATTAACATTAACATTAATATTATTATTATTATTATTATTTTTAAATATAGATTTGTTTTTTGAACATAGATTTAATGATAGATTATTTTTTAGATTTGATTCGAAAGATAGATTATACATTAGATTTGTTTACGAAAAAATTTAGATGCAAATATTAATTTATATTTAAATAGATTTGTTTTAATATTAATATTAAAACATGTATGTGTCTTTCTTTTCTCTTCGCTAAGAATTTTTTTTTTTAAACTATCCCGTAACTTTGTCCCGTAAGTTATTCCCGTATAAGTTATATATATATAAACAAAACAAAAAAAGAAATAATCCTACTTCTAGACTCGACCCCCCCCTCCCCCCCCCCCCACCGAACGGAACCTACGAAAATCGACACCCTGCTCGATGGATTGGAGTCCCTTATGGATCTATCAAAACTCCTTCAAACCTGGAAACAAAATCCAACATGATCCTTATCTTATTTTCTTCAAAGTAAACCTGAATCTAGATTTAAATTCCATTCAAAAATAGATCAGAAATTCGATTGAAAGTCTTTGATATATTAAGTTTTTCCTTCGGTCCTCATTCAAACCTATGAGAAAACATTCTCGATACTAACTCCAGCGCTATGCTGAAGAGTTCTCCCGACCCCCGATGACTCTAGGCCACCGCATGACGTTGGAGCATGGCCTGTTTGGCCGCTGCAGCCACTGAGACCGCCGAAACAAGGGCCTCTAGTTAGACAGAGTCAGCCCTGAGGTACGACACTTCTCGATCAAATTTCTCTTTATATGCACAATCGAATCTCGAGTAAATTGATTCTCTTAGAAGCCAATCTATCCATCCCCGAATCCCTTCAATTGGGTTTTGATATGATCGATTAAACTGCCCAGGAATGGACTTCAAAAATTGGTGGAAGACTGTTTCGATAAACAGTATAGAACTAGTCCAAGTACCAAAGTTCGATGCCACTTTTGCGATCAACGTGTTGCGAGTTTTCAAATTTTGATTTAACAATCTCATAGACAACCTATAGGGCTTCAAAACACTTATCATAGTTTCTGATTTCGTCCACTGTGCACCGAGAAAACAGATTTAGAAAATCCAGAAAAATTATTTATTAAAGACAGTATAGAAACTTAAAAAATCTTCCGATACGGCATGCATCCTGACAAACTGGACAACATGATCGCAACCCATAAGCATCAAAAGACGTATATGGATGTTGTCGACGTGTGGGATTCGACGGAACTCAATATCGTTTTGTGTGCGCGCAACGAAATCGAGGCATATCCGTCGAGATATCCCGATCGACCTCTTTACAAACTAGCCCATAAAATTGTGTACGTTCGTCATCTCAAGGCAAAACTTATGCCAACAGGACGGTATCATTTTTCTGGTCCTGTATGCCAAGTTTGGTCCGATTCTGAGAAGGTCGACCGAAACGCCCTTTTGGCGGGCCCGTGACCCGATTCAACACGCGAATGTATCCACGGCCGGCTGGAATCCAACTTTGGACATACGGTTGGGTTTGTCTCGTCAAATCGGACCCGTAGACATATATTTTGATAAATTTATAGACCGTAGATACTGACACACTTTTGGGTGCAAAACGGATCCAACGACGGACATCATTTTGATCCGAAATTATAATTTTGCCTCGGTGTCCAAAATTGGACTTTTAGACAGGCATTTTTAAATATTTCTTTTATGCCAAACATATTGGTGATGCCTGTTTGAGCATCTGGAGACTGTCATGCTAGTTGGACTTTTGTGTGGCATACTGAGTGGTTGGTATTATCGGTTTCACCGGTAAATGACCTCAGGCGAGTACATTTGTTGTTTGTTTTCAATATTGATCATTATTTTTTTTACTGTTAGTCATTCTATATTTGATTCTTATCTTTTTTATATTTTGTCGTATTTTTTACCTGTAGAGTCGGGAAGAAAAAGTACCAATAATCTGCGATCTGACCTTCACTACCAAAATATGTGGCTTTAGCGACAGCTATATCCATCGCCCATCTGTCGTTAATCCGTATTAGCGATGGATCACTGACGGATATTGGTCAAAAAAATTCATCGACAATCAGCTCGTCGCTAATATAGATCCGTCGCTAAGTAGTCGTCAAGCGACGGAATAGCAACGGTTTTCCGCCGTCACGATTCATTGCATTAGCGACGACTTACCGACGGTCTACCGTCGAATTCAAGTATTAAGTATCGAATTGTATAGACGCTTAGCGACGGATAGTCCATCGGTAAACCATCGTAATAGTATATTAGAGGGTATCGTTCCGTCACTATTCCGTCGAATGCCGTTGCTAACAAAGGACGGATTAGCGACGGATCCCTGACGGATAATCCGTCGACCTTGTTCTGGAAATGCTTGACAGTTCCAGAATCCTGACGACGGATTTGTCGTTGTGACTCCGTCGCGCATCCGTAGACATGGCGACGGATTAGTGGCGGATAATCCGTCGCAAAGATTCTGAAAATGTCAAGCATTTCCAGAACCATGACGACGGATATTCCGAGGCGAATCCGTCGAACATAATATTTCCAGAACCATGGCGACGGATATTCCGACGCGAATCCGTCGACCATGGCGACGGATCCCTGACGGAATATTCGTCGCTAACATTCTGTACATCTTCATTCCACCAGAACCTTGCCGACGGATATTCCGTCGGCAAGTCGTCGCCATGTAAGATATTCCGTCGGCTGGCCGTCGACGATCCGTCGCTAACTGGAAATATTTTCAATTCTTCAGTTAGCGATAGATATTCCGTCGACATGTAGTCGAAAACTGATGTTATCCGTCGCTAACCTGTCACTAGTCCGTCGCTAACTGAGATATTTAAAAAAAATTACAGAGCTTTCCCTGTTCCCACAATATCGGACTAATATATAATCACAATATACAATCACTGAGACCAATATATAATCCATTATAAATCACATACGAATTTAATGCACACAAATTATCCAAGAATCACATAGACCAATATATAATCACAAATATGCATAACCCAAACCAATATAAAATAGACACCAATTATCCTGAAATCATAAACTAATATCCATCGTTATAATCCAAAATTTTCACAAATATTCCAAATTTAAAAACTATTCTTATACAATACTTCAAGGAGCAGGAGGAGTTCGATTGTCCGGTGGTGGTAATCCCTCCTGCGACCGACGATAATACTGCTCCACTAGGTACGGCGGCAATCCTTCGAATACACTGCCCGAAAGTAGGCGTAGCTGCTTTGGCGACATGAGATCAAGGAGTGCCGTCACAGTCGAAGGCGGTACCAGAGGGGCAGCAGGGTTGAAAGAAAGATGACCGACGGAAGAAGGACCGGCACCAGCAGTCGACGGACCGGCACCAGCAGCCGACGGACCAGCACCAGCAGCAGACGGACTGGCAGCAGCAGACGGAGGCGGAAAGTACGTGGCAAATTGCTTCCGCAAGGACGACACCGCCTCGTGCAGCTGCGTAAGCTGCGACCTCACATCATCGTCTGCCGGGGCCGCGGGAGGAGGCGGTGTCGGTGGAAATATCTGAGTCGCCATGTGTAACGGCCCTAGGAAGCCGACTCCGTACATGTGTCCTTTTTTAAAGTCGCCGATGGTATCTACGAACAAGTCGTTACGAGCGGCCAAAGAAGAGGGCGTCCGGGCTGGTGTTGTTTCACCGACATCCTCGATATCAGTTAACTAAGCCCGACTAAGGGTCTCATGATACGCAGCTTATCAAATGAATGTGTTTATATTATAAGATTTACCTAAGTTATAATCTAAATCCTATGTTTCACTAAGTTAAGTGTGAATCCTAAGTTTACCTAAGTTATAGTCCGAATACTTTTAATTCTAACGTAAATCTCATAAACATAAGTACTTACATCAGTCTTCTTGGCCCTCTCGTCGACGAAGCTCCCGTCCTTCTGTCTCTTGTGCGTATGCTAGAACACGTCGTGCATGGAGACCAATTCTGCCGTCCTTTCCTCCTTCACCGCCCGTTGGGTCTGCATAAAAAATTTCCGTAGAATTTAATTAACTCCGTATATTAATAATACCTAATTCGATAGTGAAATAAATTGCGGTATCTCACCAGACCTGCAAGCACCGCTGCGTGGGGCCTTGATCCCTCCGTATGAAGCCCCACGGCCCGTCGGTTCGCATTCTCCTTCTCCGATTTCTCCTTGTACGCAGGAGTATTCATCATATCTAAGAGGTCCTCATAATAGTCCTGTCGGATCCAATTCGGCCTCGTCTGTCCCATTTTCAGGTTATTAATCATATCCCGTATCTTCTTCGAGGCAGCGCTTCTGTAGGTCCTACGGATCGCGTCCTCGCGATGGGGGGGCCACCAGAACGTCGTCTAACATATAAATTCAATTATCACATAATTTAAAAAATAGTTGATTAAAGAGTAACTAATAATTAAACAAAAGATATAGATATATACCCTCAACTCGTCGAGCCAGGCGTACTTCAAGTTTGGAGGCACCGAAGAAAAGTTGAGGTAGGGACCATGGAAGTTGGCCCTGATAATTTCTCCAAGAGCCCTGGCAACATTAAACGGAAAAAACCTACAAATAAGCAACGACTGGATTATTAACTTGAATAAATGAAAGAAATTTAATAAATTATCTTAAATTTACTTACGAGGTCCCCACGGTCCATAGCTCTCGTCGGAACTCGCCTCTTGGCCTCTCTGGTGCCGTCGGAGGATCCGCGGGTCCGCGCATGTACTCCCCAGTAACCGGATGGAATCGAGTACGGGGATACTTCGGGGCCCACTGTGCAGTAACTGGTGGATCCACTGGTGGATCCACTGGTGGATCCGTTGGTGAGTCCGATAGCGGAACGGATTTGCTAGCAGATCCTGACTCATGCCTCAGTGAAGTTGTCGATCGACGGCGGGATGCGTCTGTGCCCGGGGTACTCTCCGGGTCGGGCTCGCTGGATGGGGTTACTTCTCGGGAAGATTGAATGCGACCACGACCACCGGCACCACCACGACCACGACCACCCCCACCACCACCACCACCAGCAGCACGGCCACGGCTAGCCATCATGACCTGTAAATAGAACACATAAACATAATTGACAATATAAAAGTATAAATGAATATAAAATTCTAAACTAAAATATACATACTACCAGCAGGGAGACGAGTGCCGCCGCGACGAAAAAGATTAGGAGTGTCATCTGCAAAAAGAAAATCATACAATAAGTAAATGATCGAACGAAAAAACATAAATTCACGTAATTGCTTTTATGAGGTCAAACTTAATTCACATAATTGAAAGTGTTTTTAATATACAACAATATTTAACCTAATCATCGTCTTCGTTCTCATCCTCGGCCTCGTCTTCATCATCATCCTCATCCTCATCCTCATCCTCATCCTTATCCTCATCGTCGATTTCATCTGTATCCTCATCCCCATAAAATTTGTATTCTTCTTCTTCTTCTTCTTCATCTTCTTCTTCTTCTTCTTCTTCTTCTTCTTCTTCTTCTTCTTCTTCTTCTTCTTCTGCCTCAATATTTGGGACAAGATGCCTCTTTCTCCCCTGGTTAACAGCTAAGTCTTGTGTATCAACCTCTTCCTCCCCTCTACTTTCCTCAATAATATATTCAACATCCATTGTATCTGACTATTGTCCCAAGTATTAGGACTTTTAGATCTGGTTCTCTCGGTATGTTGGGTCTCCAACGTTGAATATATTTCTATTTTTAATCATGCATACTGCCCACCAGTCAAATGGATCTCTATGACGCATTGGGTAGCTTGTATAGTAGACTTGAACAGCCTGACTTGCTACCGCAAATGTATCAGACCCTCTATACCTCATGCAATGATTTATATCGACAAATAAAAATTGTTTATCGATTCTCCAACCGATATTTGGTGTCGTTTCGAACCACTCACATTTGAACATCACAATATGCATATCAAATGGACCACTATGTTGTAAATCTACAATATCTCGAAGCACTCCATAATAGTCAAAGTCCGGCTCGTTGTCATAGATGGTGCCTCTTATGCAAACACCGGAATCCTTGGTACTGATGCCGTCATTGATAAATTCGACATTTATAGCATTCTGAGTTGCCTTAAACCTGAAGCCATTAACGACATATCCTGGCCAAGTCTTTGTTTGCTTCTTTGGTCACAATGCCAGATAACGAACACTCTCGTTAGTGAGTGTTGTTTCAGGCAATAAAACCTGTAAACAAATATTTATAATTTAAATGTTTTAGATTATATATTTATAATCTCAGTTACTTACGTATTTTATAATAATATATAAAATCAACCTCAGTTATAATCTTAGTTACTTACGTATTTGCGAAACCATGACGAAAATGTACAATCAACCTCTCTTTGAAGTTGTAACGCCCCAGTCCCAAATACTTGAGACTAGATACGTATCATGCCAGCTGTATAAATACGAGTAAATATACGACTCGTGTATATACATAAGCTGTAAATGTAGAAAGCCAAGACACTAAATCTCATTCACAAAGATAAATAATAATATAAAAGCAACTTTGAGTTTGTCATGTATATAATTGTTGGACGGAGACAAAGTCCACTACCAAACAAATTAAATATGAAAAAATATACAAGGAACAAATTTAGCAAGCGAGAGCAACTGACGAGTCCAAGAGCAATCATCACAGAGGAAAGAATGGCCTTAGATAGAGCACCTACAAGAAATCACGAAACGCACACCTGGAGAGATCACCAGGTCCTCAGAGGGACGTAACAAGACACATAATATCATGCCGATAAACTGAATAATAAAGCTCAACATAAAAGTATGCATGAGTAAAGGTTCCTAACCATCCTACGTGATATGCATTTTGAGGACAACGTTCTACGCAGGGGCTGTAACGGATTCACGCAAGCAAGTAATAGAAAGTGGCCAGCAAGTAGCGCTCATCCGAGACGCTATCAACCTGGGCAGAAGGTAGTGCTCATGAGAGTCACCCTCGGCCCAAAATGTGTGTAAAAATAAAATATAGCCCCTACGCTAATAACTGTCCCCTCCCCCCAATGATACTATACATGCGTCGACTCCACGACACTGTTTAATCCTTAATAACTGCCAAAGTCTTCTACACAATTTATTAGCAGTTATATTCTAACGCATGCGCACGGGGGATCAGCCTACACGCAAGTGACCTCTATATAATACTCACAACTCTCACACACAACTCGTGTATAATCGTGACAAGTCAATGAGACACACTAAATTTGACGGTAGTCCCTTAACTCTAAGCCAATTTTATAAAATATTATAATTTGTATCTACATATAATTTAGAAAGAAACAACTTGAAATTAAACACAACATGCATGGTATTAAGCAGGAAATTTAAACAGTAAAGGCAAGGTGTCTTGCCTGGTGTGTCGTCTGGTGTGGTGCGATGATCGAGATGTCATGTTCTGTCCAATAGCCGAGGTCCATACGAACATGGCCTAAATTTATGAAAAATAGGAACGCGTGAGTAGTCGTGGTCAATGGTGATAACCATGGAGAAATTTTGGAGAAGAATATAGAGTTTTTAGAAAATAATAATTTAACGTAAATACTTGAAAATACTTTTTATACACAACTAGAAAATTATATTCTTATTAGTCAAATATTTTAAAGTAGTACTTTGCAAATCTAGAAAATTATTTTTAAGGAAAAACTAAATTGTAAAGATGAAATTTATAGTTCAAAAATCTTTAAATAAAATAGTAGGCAATAGTATATATTTATATATATTTCTTTCCACAATTATTTTTAAAATATTAATCAAATTATTTCATACAATTATAATTTCGAAAATAATATAGTCACTAATAATAGCAAATGGCAAAATACCATACCTATATATACTTTTAACATCAAAATAAAATATTGATAATAATACTATTAATAATAATAATAATAATAATAATAATAACAAGTGACAGCATTAATAATAATAATACTAATAATAATAATGATAGTACTAATAATAATAATATTAATGATAAGAATAAGATTAATGATAATAATATATTAATAGTAATTATAATAAATACAGCAGCTTTTTGCTGCTGTACTCCTGTATACGAAGTGAGTGCGAGAGAGAGAGAGGTTAAGGAGAGAAGAAAGTTTAGGAAAAAGGGTTTTTATCGAGGGTTCTCGCCGGAGTTCGGCTGGAAGGGCGGCGGCCGGCTGACAGGCGTCGCGGTCGTGGTGGAGAAGATGAGTGCGGGAGGCGGCCCTGGCGCTGGCAGAGTCGAGCGCACGGTGGGCCAGGGTTTACCAGCCGCGGAGAGGAGAAACGGCGCGCTCGGTCGAGCGCCGGCGGTCTGTCGGAGCGGGAATGCGGCTTGGCGGCGTACTGGTGGCCGCGAGGTGCTTCGACGGATGGCACTGGCGGCGGAGGAAATGGCGCCGGTGGTGGCGTAGATCTTGCCCGAAAGTGCGGCGGAGGCGCGCACAGCGGCGGAGGTGAGCAATTTTTGTCCTGCCCCTTTTATCCCTTCATCTGGTGGTGGTTGCGGGGTTTCTTCGGGTGGCCACGGTGGTGAAGATGGTGGTCAGGGGTGGAGATATGCCTGGTGGTGGTTATCCGGGTTGGGGCCGATGGTTTGGGGATGATGATGGCGGCGGGGGTCGGCCAAGGTGGTCGACGGGTGGTTGTAGGTGGCGTTGACGGAGAAGATGGTGGTCGGTTCCAGCAAAGGGGTGGTGCCGTAAAACTGCGAGGGAGGTGGCGGAACGATGATGGGGCGATGGCAATGGGACGGGGCTGTACTGGGGAGAAAAGTCGGGAAGACGCAATTGTAGGTTTCATTGTGTCGGGGGTGTATCCGACACAAAAATGATGTAATTCACTACACCAAAACATAAAATTTGTAACACAATTTTTTTATCATTGGTAATGGTTATTATTGTGACATTCTCGTAACGGTTATAACCATTACGTTAAGTAAATAACCGTTACTAACATTTTGATTATATAATTTTGTTATTTTTTTATTATTTGTAACAGTAAAAATTGTGATAAATTTGTAAGTTAGGATGTATGTGAAAAGGAAAGTATGGTTTTACAACCCTAAAAGAAAGCGTCACAGTCACAAAAGGAAAAACTCCCCCCAAAATTTTCCAAAGTTTCCCGCACATATTGTTCCATGGTTCCCTCCTCTCTCTCTCTCTCTCTCTCTCGATCTTCCTCTGATTTTTGCACAAAAGGAAATCTACTGCTATCCTCCATCACGAACGAAGCAGGCACCATCGAGTCAGCAAAGGTATGTCACCATCATACCTCTGTTGTCAGAGGTTTGATTTTAGTTTGAGAGTTGGTTTCGCAGGGCATCGACACCACCATACCTCTAGCACCGGTAGAAAGGACATCGACCCACCACACCTCTACCCACCCAAAGGTACTTCCACCATAATCTCGATTTTTTGTTTGAGAGTTTCCTTTTCAGTGTTTTGTTGATTTTAGGGTTTTATCGATTTCTGATTTAAGTGTTTTTATAATTTTTAGGGTTTTAGATTTACCAATTCTCCATGTTGTTTTCTATCAAGAATTGCTTTAGGTTTTGTTTATTTAAGGATTTTGTTAATTTTAGGCTTTCTAAAGTATGTGGATCTAGATGGTATGCACAAAATAGAAACTCTTGCCTAGTGCATGTTTAAATTGAAGGAACTATAAGAAAGTATTCCTTAAGTAAAGGGTTTGTTGCATGACACATGTTCGACACGACACTTTTTAGACACAACAAAAAGGATCATAATCTAGACTATACATAGTTATGCAGAGAAAACGAGGATCTGGCTTAAGATGTTATGCATAATCTATATAGATGATGATGTGATGATGGTTATCTGTAGTTTATATGCTGGTGGAGGTGGTTTTCTTTTTCCCCTTTCGCAACGACTATGTGGACATTGTGGAGAGGTTACAAAGATTGTTTTTGTTGATACTTCTGACACCAATTTTGTTCTGTTGCAAACATTGTAAACAATCTTAATGCTTTTATGTTACAAGTGTAGTTGCTGAACAATCTTAATACTTCTGACACGAATTTTGTTTTGACAAAGATCATGTGTAGTCTAAACTTGTGGCCTCTGGATTTTCCAATTGTTTTGACTCTAGAAGAGTTCTTTAATGCTTTTATGTTACAAGTGTTTGTTTCTTTTTTGGCATATATTGAAGAACTGAAGGAGCTATGTAGACGGATCTTTGAGTTAATCACGATTAGGAATGTTTTTTTAATTTGGATCTTCTATGAAAAGATGTGAATGCATATGAGCTTTTTGTTCTTCACATTTCTTATGAAAATAAACTAGCTTAAAAGTTGATTTACATAGGAAATTCAAAAAATATCATCAAGAATATCCAAGGATAGATCAAATTGCAATGTGATTGGTCCCATTTTAACTGTCAAATAAACTAGCTCAAATTGTAATGTGAATAACAAAGTTAATTTGCGCTGCTCCACCCTTCAATCTTCAAGCATCATACATTTTCTTATGTCTTTTACGACATAATCTATTTGCTCAAACTATTATACTTTTAGTGTCAAAGAGTAATAGCCTTTGGGGGTGGGGGTGGTTGGAGGGAGAGGAAAAATTGGGAAACATGGAAAATTCGACAAAAGCTACATTATATTGAAGAGTTTTTACAATGAATCAATATGTGGTACAAAAAATGGGATGGTTCAGTATGCTCCTAAATATTCTTTGCAAACAAAAAAATGATGCTTGTGAAGAGGAGCCTTCTTAACCACAGGAATAAGACTTGTAAAATAATACTCGAACATTATAATGCAGTAACTAAACTATGCAGTGTGGTTGTTAACATGACTTTGTCCAATGTATGACAACCTTGAGGATGCTGATAGGAGATGAAAACAATTATATTCATTATCCTCTTGGGAACCAAATTTCTTTTTTTGGCAACCACACTGCATAGCTTAGTTAAAAAGATATCTAAATGAAAACAATTATATTCATTATCCTCTTGGGAACCAAATTTCTTTCCTCCTTATTTTTTTGGCATCCAAACAAAGGAAATGAATCATTTTCCTTTCCAAGACTCCAATTCTGCAAACCAAACGTTACTTTTCATTAGTAGGCTCGCACTTCAAAACGTTTGGAGAGAGAACATTTGTTCATATAAGACCGTCTATTTCGTTCAGGAAGATTGTCCATCGTTTAATACTGTGGTGAGCAATCTCGTCGTTATCTTTTTATCATCGTACTTGAGATTTGTGAGGTTTGAATCTAAAACTAAATTTAAACATAGTGGTATCAATCTTGTATTGTTATTGTAACAGAGATTGAAAATTTGTATGGATGACGAAGTCACTACATATATGTACTTTGGATCTTGGTTGGCTCTCGCATAGCGGGTTTGTTGTTTTCGCTAGCTTTGTGAGAATTCAGTCAAAATTTCTAGTGCAAGGTGTGTATTTTCCATATATTTATAGAAGAGGTGAAAACTATAAATTTTTGGCAACTATACTACCTTTTGTGAGTGTTAGTCCATTCTTGTTGATTGGTGTGTATATATTTTTATATATCAAGCCATTATATTTTAGATTTTCAATTGTACAATTAAACCGTTTTCAAAATGATATAAAATCTTAATAATATTCATCTTTTTCGTTTGTTAGGTTGATTGTTTGAGAGAGGATATAATTTTTTTCTATCATGTCAAGAGCGATTCCAAAAGGGTGGATAAAAATTTCACATAGAAATAAGTCTGAGTACAAAGAGGGGGTTCAATTTTTTATGGAATTTGCAATGAAGCACTCACTCCTCGGACTTACAACATGTAGTTGCCCCTGTAAAATATGCAAAAATGCAAAAAGAGCTTCTTTTGAAGAAGTTAGAAGGCATTTGATCATTAATGGTAGGCTTCCGACATATGATATTTGGTTTCTTCATGGGGAAAAGCCGGGCATGGATATGACAGTAGGTCCTAAACAACAATTTGTTGAAGAGGATCATACCCATAATCAAGTTCTAATTGAAGATACAGGGCATCGATATGACGGGAATGCGTTGGAGATCCTGGTTGATGATGCTTATGGTGTACACAATGAGGCTCATGTTGGTGAAGGTGGTGGTGCGAATAATTCTCAAGCAGATACAGTGCCTGAAACTTCTTTTGCTTATGGTCTTGACCATGTCGACAAGTAAGATGGACACACAACTCTATATGTAATTGTAGAGTTGCATAACTTAAAGAAGAAGTACAATTGGTCGGGAAATAGTGTGACAGAATTGTTGATGTGTTTGACTGAATGGCTTCCTAAGGGGAACACACTCCCTCACAAGTATCCCATAATGAAGCAAATGATGAGAGATTTAGGAATGAAGGCAAAGTGCATCCATGCATGCGAAAATAATTGCATGTTGTATTGGAAGGAGAATACAGATGCAACTTCGTGCCCTCAATGCCAGACGCCTCGATTTAAAGTTAAAGAAAAAATGAAGCCCGGAAAGGTTAGGAAGGAATCAAAAGAACCGAGAAAAGTTTTGAGGCACTTTCCTCTGATTCCAAGATTGAAGAGATTGTACACAATACCATGGATTGCTAAAAAAAATGCAATGGCACAAGGAAGTAGAGCCTTTATGGGACTTAATGCGACATCCTTGTGATTCAGCAGAATGGAGAACACTTAAATGCAGGTGGCCGGAGTTTGCTGATGAGGGACGGAACGTTTGGCTTGGTATAGCAACCGATGGATTCAATCCACATGGTGTTCTATCTATTAATTACAGTTGTTGGCCTGTTTATGTTATTCCATACAATTTGTCGCCTTCATTATGCATGAAATCACAGTTCCAGATGATGTGCTTATTAATTCCTGGGCCCAAAGCACCAAGTCAAGATATTGATGTTTTCTTGCAACCCCTTATAGATGAGATGAAACAACTTTGGGAAGGAGTGTCTGCATTTGACATGGACAGACGACATACTTTCACTTTGAGAGCAATGTTGTTATGGGGTTACTTGCTCGGAATTGTTATTGAAAATTTTGTGGTTTAGTTATTGGTTTGGAATGGTTGAATTATTATGAAAGTAAAATATTATGAAATTGGATATGTTGTTTATTGTTTAGATACAAGTTGAATGTAGTTTTTTTTATTTAAATAGTCCAATTGTAATGGTTATAACTGTGACAATTAGTGGAGAATAGTAACGAAAAAAATAATGTAGTCACAGTAATAACTGTGACAAAACAAACTAACTGCCACATTAATAACTGTGACAAATGGAATATTGATCACGGTTACAACCGTCACATAAATGGACTTCTCTAACGGTTATAACCGTTACCACAAAAAACATTTGCCACGGTTATAACTGTTACCAAAACAAATATTTGTTACGGTTGTAACCGTGACCAAAACAAATATTTGTCACGGTTATAACCGTGACTAAATAATAACCACGCCCCACTAGTAACGGTTATTACCGTGACAAAAAATAATTGTCACAGTAATAACCGTGGGTAATCGCCTATTATGGTGTAGTGATTGTAATAGATGGAATAAGATAGTGGACTAGGAGGGAACACGGACACAATGCACGGATTTTTGGGTTGTGGAAATTTGTGGATGTAACAATTTATGGAGGAGTACCTGCCTAATTATAGGATGTGGAAATTCCCATTAAGATAGGGATTAGGATATTTTAAAATCCAAATTAGATAATTCATCTATTTATTTAAATTAATTCAATAAATCCGAATCCAATTCAAAATCCAATTCCAAATACAATCAAATTTAAATATAATTAAATTCTTGGTTTAAAATCAATGGGATAATCAAATTTCAAATGTTAACTATTTAAATAAATCCATAAATTCAAATCAAGATTTAAATCTCCACAAAAATTTTGAAATATATTTTCCAAAAATACTAATAATAATAATTTTAAAAATTATTATTTAAAATAATCTAATAGATAATTATGAAATATATATTTGTATACACAAATAATATTCGTATAAATATACCTTTCTAATAGAAATATTATTTTTTATTTATTACTGAAGGGCCTTTAAAATGAAAAAAATAAACTTAGAAATTTTTGTACGATAGCAAAGTATTTATTATATAATTCATTTTGAACTATAAAAATAAAATAAAAATATTTTTCTAAAAATATGTACGCTCGCACATATTCGCACTCGACGAGCAATTACGAAAAACGAAATTTCATGCACGACGTACAATACGACTACGCGACGTACAATACAAAATTTTAAATTCGTACAAATTTTTAAAAAAATATATAGTAGAAATTTAGGGGTTTTACATCCTACCCAACTTAAAAGAATTTCGTCCTCAAAATTAAGAATTTGCAGGGGGGTGAGAAGACATAAGGGGGTATCGGTTGGGAACAATCAATTATAAGGCTCAACAAATCATGTCGCAAGAAGTTGCGATTTAGATCATAGAAAAATAATACGAGTACGGTCGTGGGTAGTGAATGAGGGTCATAGTAGGGCCGAGAAGAAGGACGAGTAGTTTAGGACGAAGGTATAACAACTTTGAGTGGTAATGGTTCTATTCGATAGGGAGGCTAGAGGAAGTTCTAGTATACCGCCTTCGTTATTCTAAAATGGGTGAAGGCGAAAACAATAGAGAGTTCAAAAGACGATATTATCGAATACGAAAACATGGTTCAAAGGCGACTGAATAATTTCAAAATAATTTTCAAGGCAGTCGTAGATGAAATTCTAAGGAGAAAGTTCAACTACATCCATCCACGTAGATTGATATATGAAAAAGGCGAACCAAAGTGCACTATGGTTGATCAGACCATAATACGTCGGTTCTGATTAGACAATGTATTAGTGGGCGCCCACATTAAACATATGTCATGATTAAGCTTGATAAAGAATAAGCTTGCAAAACTAAGCTATTTTAGTATCATAGGTAGGAAAAATAATAAGTAAAGGGGCAATGATGAAAGAATTCAAATAGTCCAAGATCTTATAAAATCTAAGTTCCGCCCGAAATTTGGGCCTATGCAATCGGCTTGGTTGACTAAATAAGTTAGGGTCCACTGAATTCTATGGTCTAAGCGAACCTATCAAAGTGATTCAAAAATATTTGTTAAGTCGTGAGATATTCAACCCAACTTACAAGAGTTAAACTAGTAGTGTAAATGGGACAATGGGTCAAGCAATCAAGGTAAAGCGCAAGTCAAGCATTACACATCGGGTGGAAAGAATTGAGTCGAGGTCGAGTCTCATCTATAGTTAAAAAGTATATTGGTTTCATGGTAGGGATTTGAGTCCAGTCTGTTTGCCCCAAAGTCGCAATATGAAATTAGAGTACAAGGATACGTGTTCTAGTGGCACGTGATATACCTACATGAAGGTGGGCTCGTGTAGGTCTTGCTTGTAAAATTTGTGGGAAGGAAAATTCCAGTGTTGTGCTCCAAATATCAAAGTCACGGTAAAGGACACAAAAGAATTTAAAATAGAATGTGGGAGTTCATGAGATATTGATTAACGCACAAAATAAATGACCAAGCTAAGGCATGAAATAATGATAATCAAGGTAAAATAAGTTAGAAATACAGTTTCTAAAGATATGATAGCCACTTAGATGGAGTATTAGAAAATCACGATAAAATCTAGGTTTGAGGGAATGTCGAGTGAGTCAAGATTGAGATATCTTCACATAGTTTGGCAGATGACTTAACTACACTCGAGTACAACTATCATGGCAATTAATGAGGAATACTTGTATTCCATTAGGGTGACTTGTTTGCTTCTTGGTTCTCTATCAATATATGATCAAATCTCAAATTTCAAGTTCCTCAAAAGTTTCGAAATAAAATCTCAAGATACTCCATCAATTATTTTAATCATAAATTCTAATAACCTTCATCATATCTAATGCAGCACAACTAGACTTTCATAATAAGCCATCACTTTTTAAAATTTTCAATTTTCAAAGGTACCTCGAGATAAACTCATAGCCTATTTCATCAATCGCAAATCATGTAACTCAAATTAAATTTTCTTTTACCAAACTTTAAATATCCATAATCAAGCTTTAAACTCGAAATCTAAATAACTTCTTTAATCGTAGATCATATGACACAATTTAAAATTTTAAATTTTTTCTTCAAAGTCGCTTTCATATCCTCCAAATATTTAAACAAAATTTTACCATCATTTCTTCAAAATTTAACTTATAAATCGTACGCGCAATTTTTTTAAAAATCTCAAGTTCTCTCAAACTAAACCTTCGTCTTCTCTAGTTGTCTAAAAATCATAATTAAAACTTCTTAAATAATTTAGAGATAAACTTTATAATCAAACTTTTAAAGTTAACCGTAAATCATGCGTCACAATTTAAAACTTTAAGATATTTCTCAAATCGATTTCATCCTCCAATAAATCATAAATATTTCTAAATTTCAAAAAAATCATAATTCCAAAATTTGTTTTCTCGATCTAGCTATTCTCTTGTGTATACCACCTTATAATAACAAAATAAAATTATTCTTTGAAGGCGGTAATATGCTACTACCCAACTTGGAATTAACTAATCATTAAGATCATATCTCTAGAAAAAATAAATGCCTTTATACTCAAATATAATCTCAATGGCTATTAATTGTCAATATAATCCTTCTAGCCATAGGGTTGACCAATAAGTACATAGTAGTGTAGTCATCTTTCTAACCATGTTTAAGCACGAGATGATAGGGTGTTGGTAGAAAGAGTTCAAGCAAGATGCGAAAATCAAGGGAAGCCACGGGTGTCAGAATATGGAAATGAAAGAAGGTCAAGGAAGGTGATCAAGTATGTGGATGAGATTCCTAGATTCTAATCCTATATTGCAGGCCCGCTCGGTACAGTCATGTAACCGAAACGGCAAACTTGACCTACATGGGCCACCACAAAAATATGTAACGCCCCAGTCCCAAATACTTGAGACTAGATACGTATCATGCCACCTATATACATACGAGTAAATATACGACTCGTGTATATACATAAGCTATAAATATAGAAAGCCAAGACACTAAATCTCATCCACAAAGAAAAATAATAATATAAACGCAACTTTGAGTTTGTCATGTATACAATCGTTGGGCGGAGACAAAGTCCACTACCAACCAAATTACATATGGAAAAATATACACGAAACAAATTTAGCAAGCGAGAGCAAGTGACGAGTCCAAGAGCAATCAACACAGAGGAAAGAATGGCCTTAGCTAGAGCACCTGCAAGAAATCACGAAACGTACACCTGGAGAGATCACCAGGTCCTCAGAGGGACGTAACAAGACACATAATATCATGCTGATAAACTGAATAATAAATCTCAACAGAAAAGTATACATGAGTAAAGGTTCCTAACCATCCTATGTGATATGCATTTTGAGGACAACGTTCTTGTAGAAGCATGGAAAATACTAAAAAAAATGACCCATGCGGCCAAAGAACCCCATGCGGCTCAGAAAGTCCATACGGCTCACAGAGTCAAGCGGCATAAGGGACTATACGGCCCAAGACATCCCATGCGGCTCAGAAGACACGTGGCGGGACCGCCCTCTCCCCTGCCCTCTCGTATTAATTGTTTGACGGCTGACAACTCTGAAAAAGTGACAGCCCTGACACAAAAAGAAGAAATTATGACTCTGTCATAATGACAGACTTCTAGGGAAGAGAGAGATCTCTGACACAAATCCCCCAAGAGCCATAAAAATGCCACGTGGCCTTGCCACGTGGGCGTTCGTATGCGGCTCGAGCAAAGACTTCCCATGCGGTTCAGAATGAAGCCGTCCTATGCGGCTCAGGCCGAGACAGCCTCATGCGGCTCAAGCAAAGACTTCTCATGCGGTTCAGAATGAATCCATCCTATGCGGCTCAGGCCAAGACAGCCTCATGCGGCTCGAGCAAAGACTTCTCATGCGGTTCAAGAGGACCATTTCCATGCGGCTCAGGCGGATGTATCCCTATACGGCTCACAATGATTACCTCCCTGTGGTTCAAAGGCTCAAGGGAGGGCCACTACCCAGGCAGCCCTGACACGTGGCCCTAAACATATGTGGCCCAAAATCATATGCGGCTCACTCATCATGCGGTACAGATCCCCCTAATGGCTCCTAGGACACGTGTCCTAAGCCGATCAATTTCTCAGATTTATTGCAATCAAAGATTGGATCAAATCCCAATAATCTGGGACACGTGGCAGGAGAATAAATCTAATTTATTCGCAGACATCAGAAGACCATTATGAGGAAGATTTATTCCAATCAGCATTAATTGCTGATGGGATTTGGTGTAATCTACACTCAATGGCTCGGATTCGTCACAATCAAAAGCGAACGGCCTAGATTGACCAATCCACAGGCCGCCGCCATCTCCAAGAGACAATCATCGGCAACCCTAATGATCACATCCTACTATTATAAATAGCAAGGTGCCATTCCCTTGTGAAAAAGGATATACGGTCAGAGAAAGAGATACGCCCATACAGAGAGACTCCCCTAATAATCAGAGAGAAAATACACACAGAGAGAGAGAAGCCAGAAGAATAATAGAGGGAGAGCAAGAAGAGCATTTCTTCACCAGCGCCAACCACCACTTCACAGGAGCCAAGGCTGCATACCGATCGTCCAAGGAGTAAGGCAGGGCTGCCGTCGCCTTCTCGAGCCTCTATCGTCACCCCCCCAGAATCTAAAATAAAAAATTGCACTTAGACTGATGTACCTACGTTTTCGTCCCTAGGCTTTCTTTGTACAAGCGAGTTTGTAACGTGAAGTAAAAGTCCGGTCCTCCGATAATCGTTCTGTTCTTTTATATTTTATGGCAAACACGATGGCGACTCTGCTGGAGACAAACTTCTCCACGGCTGAGGAGTTGGTGACGCAATCGGATACAGCCAAGCTTGGCTCCACGCAACAGAAGATGGTCGCCCGGTTCGACCAACAGGCGTTCGAGGAAATGCTCTCCGACAAGAGCGCTGGCCCGGTCCAGAAGCGAGCCTGCACGAAGAAGGCCCGCAAGGAGTGGAGACCCCGATCCTTCGTTCCTACTAAAGTTCTTGCAGAGATACCCTCTGTTGTTCAAGACGGCGAGCAAGACCCTGCTGCGGCCCTACTTCAGACCGTAGGCAACTCTGCTGTCCCCAAGTCCAGCAGAAGAAAACACTATGATGCTGGACTTGCAGGGGCAAAGAGGAACTCTACGCGATCCGACCCGCATAAGGGTGCTAGCCGCATGGAAAAAGCTCATGCGGCCACATCCGCTAGCCGCATGAAAAAAATCATGCGGTCACATCTGTCAGCCGCATAGCTTATGCGGCTACAGTTGCCAACCACATGGATGAAACTTATGCGGCTATGGAAGTCAATCGCTTGTAGAAAACCCATGCGGCCACAATTGCCAACCGCATGCGGCCAGCCTACACGGTCGTGACTCCTAGCCGCACAAAAACAACTAATCCGACAGTAGAAGACAACCGCATGCAGACAGCCTGCACGGTACTCAATTCTAGCCGCATAGCGTCCATTCCACGCTTCTCTCGATCAGTCTTCGACCTTCTCTCGTACGGTCCTGACCCTGATGATTCTCTGGATGATAAGCCAGACTCTGTGGTATTCAACTTTTACTCCTCCTATTACGCACCCGCAAGTGCTAAAAGGAGGAAGTCTAGGGCAGCGCGGGCTCACCAAGCCCAGTCAGCTGCCCCAACCTCTGACCATTGGGGCATTTCGCTAATTATTACGCGGGCCTCTAATGGAAAGTTGTACAGAACTACTCGAATCCAGCCCCCGGCGGCGAACGGACAGAGTGGTTCCTCTGACCTGCGTGAGGATATCCTCCACAAGCGTAAGGAAAGAGACGAGGCTTCGGTGTGCAAAGAGTCCTCGTTTGGACGTCACTGCACCCAAATCATCGTCAACTGCTGTTGCAACAACGCGACAGTGACGGAAGATCGGCCGTCAGTCTTCCAAAGACTACAGCGTCCGAGCTCAGAAGACGAGGCACCTCCTGTTGTCTCCTGCAATTCCACTCAGAAAGTCCCCGCCGAGGGGAGAGGGAAGAAGGCAAGCATCTCCAGCCCGAAGACCTCAACCACTGCAACTAAAAAACTGTCGTCTAAGCGGTGCCCACCACCGGAGTTTTCCAAGGTACTCGCTCTAAGATGAAATCTGCTACAGTGGGAGGCCCGTCGTCCGTAACGCAGGGGATTGCTGGGGCTGGGGGTAGCACCCCTCCGAGCCTCCATAACAATCCAATATTCCAAGAAGACGAGCCAAGGGAGATAACTCTCCCATCAGATATAGCCGAGGCCGGCATCCCCGAAGACGTCCACGACTCTCAAGATGATGCAAGCTCTGAAGCCGGGGGTACTATTCCCTCCGAGTCCGAACCAGAAGAGAATATTCCCACATATCCTGATGACTTCTCGATACATGGGTATGACTCGGAGGATACATCCTCCACCGTCCCTTTCGTTTCTCATCATATAAGGACGGTGTTCATGACAGACAGCAATCAAAGGGGTTCCAGTGATCGCCAGCGCATCGACAATCTCGAAGCCATATTACTTGCTTTGGTCAAATCTGTAGATGAAATCAATGCGGCTCTTCCAACTCTGCAAGGAGGAACACCTGGCCAAACAAGCACGGGTCCCGCGGTCAATACAGACTCGAACTCAGTGGCATCGAACCCGTACAATAATCCTCCCAAAATAACAGCCCCTACCGTGACAGATGAGGCCCGAGAAGTAAGAAGAGAGGTTCAGGTACTCCGAGCCATGTTCCATGCCCGAAAAAACGCTTAAGACCTCAGAATACGGCAACCATGCCCTGCTGAATGGAGGGATGTTCCATTCCCACCAAAATATAAGCCGTTCAATATCAACCCGTATGATGGCAAGACCTCAGCAAGTCGGTATATCACTTACTTCGACGTCACCACCGACCATCTACCCTATGATGATGCTATCTTCACGCGATTATTCATCGGGGCATTGGAAGGAGTCACCTTCGACTGGTATCGCAATCTGCCTGACAACTGCATCCACTCCTTCGCCGGCTTCAAGCGCCTGTTCTTGGAGAGATTCTACGAAGTAGGACAGGACGTCACCATGTCCACCCTCATGGATGTCGTCCAAGGAGAGAAGGAGCTGACATGGAGCTACATTGAGCGGTTTCGCCAAACCGCCATGAAGCTGCCCTCCGGAAATCCAGATTCATCTTTAATTGAAATTTGCCAAAAGAGACTGCTTCCAACGATCAGTCTCTGGATGGGCGAAAGTCAATTCAAAGATTGGAAGACGTTCATCATCAGCGCTACGAGCGCCGAATAACGATTGAAGAAGGCTCGCCAACTGGGATTGCACATCTCGGAAGGAGAAAACAAGGGCAAGCGTCCCAACAACGATAATGGGGGTAGCCCCTCCAACAATCGGGATAGCAAAAGAAAGCAGGCTATGGTGGCCGATACAGCACAAAAACCTGAGCCGAAGCCAGCAGACAAACAATGGCCGCAAATCACTTACTCCTTCGAAGACGGTCACGTCAAGCCCATCTTGGACATGCTCATACAAGGGGACAGAATTTAGCTTCCTCCACCAAGACGGGAACCGCGGCCGACAGAGATGGAGAATCCAAAGTACTGCCATTATCATCGCTATGTTCATCATGCTACACACGATTGCTACCAGTTGAAACGGTACATCCAAAACCTCATCGACTCAAACGCTCTGGCCATCGATTTTGAAGAGAAAACCGTGGCGGCCAATATGGTGTCCGTACAATACGGCAGTTTTCCTCCGACGGAGACTCAAGACGGGGTGGTCCCCGTCCCTCTAGAGACATTGGAGATTACCAATCTTCCACCTCCCCGAGATCAGGCTGCCGGTCTAGTACCCCTCACCACATCACGAGGGAAGGTCATGTGGATCCATCCAGACTTGGTATCAGAAGTGACTCGGCCCACACCATCTTCCACCAGCAAGAAGAAAAGTGGAAAAGTCAGGACCTGCCACACAATCTCGGTAGACAACGAGGAAGCTACAGCCGTCGTCACGCGGTCCGAAGCATAATCCCAACCTGTGGTTGAGAATCCAGCTGAAAATAATCAACCCACTACAACTGATGCTCTGGGACCGGCTTAGCCTTCGACGACCGATAAGCCTAGGCCGGGGGAGACTCGCTTCGACAAATCCCCCCGAAAAGTGGCAGCCCAAGGGCTAGAGAGGCCCTACAACATTGACATCTTAGCACAATTGGCTAACACACCGGCCAAGTTGTCATTGTACGAACTCCTAAGGCTCTCCAAGGACGTTCGTATTACATTAAACGAAGCACTCCAAAATACCAATGTCTATCTGGCTCAATCCAACCTCACCGGGGAGGACTCACCCATGGATCTCCAAGACAGTACCTGCATGAGAGCAATGCCCAACATCGTCTTCACTCCGCAGGACATGCTCATCAAAACCAACCTACACGATCGCCCGCTATACTACACGGGATACATCGGCGACGTAAAGGTGGATCGGATGCACATAGATCCTGGCTCTTCCATAAGCATCATCCCGAAGGGTCTGCTACATCATCTCTGTATCCCAATGCATCGCCTGGCGTCTACAAGCACCGCCATCAGCGGTTTCAATTTGGGCAGGAGCTACCATATTGGGAAGATTCGTCTGAAGTGTCAAATTGGCGACCTCCAATCCGAAGTCACCTGCTACGTCATAGATGCAGACACTTCTTACAACATCCTCTTAGGGCGTCCACGGATACACGATTACATGATTGTGCCTTCCACGTTACACCAGTGCTTCAAATATGTCGACAAACACGGATTCGTGAGGACGGAATTTGCTGATATCGATCCCTTCAGAGGGGTCAAATCTTACTACTCAGACTCCTGTATATACGAAAAGTCGAAGAGGCACCTTGATGAAGGAAATGAACAAGCTGGTACCAAAACGGCCACAGGATCAGAAGAACCTCTGACGATCCACCTCCAAGCTCACAAACCGGGCAAGTCCGCACCCCTTACCGCCACTCTGCGGAAGGACACGATCAGCCTCTCGGCGCAGGAGGAGCAGATGATAATCCGGCTACCGAGGTCTGGCCAAGTGCCAAGATCCACAGCACAGCCATTAACAATCAGACTGCCGAGAGTCGGTCAGCCCCAAACGGGGAAGCTCAATCCCTCCGACAAACCGCTGACGATACGCCTTCCCAAGAAGGGTCGTCACCCCGATTCGAGGTCTGACACTGCTAGCGAACCAGCCACTCCTCGCCCCATATCGAGTACCAAACTGGGGGTCGCTAGTCTGCCGACAACTCTACGCTCTGCTCCATCAGCTGAACCTCTGACAATCAAGCTGCCCTGGGCGTCCTCTCAGTCTTCATTTACACAGGGGATAGCCGAAGAGGAACCGGAGCTAGCCAAGTATGTGGCTGCCCACACTGATGTTCCCTCCGCTGATGATGTAATCCCCCTAGAAAAGATACCTTACTTCATTAATAAAGGGTTATCTTTGAACTACACCGAGCTCAATAGGCTATGTACAATGTATGCTATGGAACACGGTATAGGCACTCACCTACACACATAGGTGACAAGTGTGTACACCGTAATCCAGCTTACTCCAGTAGAAGACGCTTACCGAATAATCGAGGGAGGGGATCATCCAATCATCTTCGGCCGGAAGGACGACCCGCATCCCTTCACCATAGAGGAAACCGACCTCGGGTCAGATGTCGGAAGACTGTCTCTGTATCTCTATAGCCCTCAATCCAAATATCTCATGTAGAAACAGGGGTATGATCTGGAGACGACGCCAGGTTTGAACTACGGTACTGGGTAACGATTACCTTTGAAGTCGCCAGTCCCGGCGGGCAAACCACGAGACTACTATAGCAAAACTCGATGCGGGTTGGGGTATGTAACGCCTACTACAACCCCTGAGAGTTCAGATGAAGAATGCAACTGGCAGTCACATTCAACCGGATCACCAACTTCGGACTCGGATACCAGCATCGGAGATGTGTTCAGACAAGTCATGATAGTCAACATGGCATTCGCCGACGCTTACGAAGAAGACGAAGACATCCCCGAAATCTTCGAGCTAGAGCCATGGGCCCAGCAATTGGATGCACAATGGGAAAAATGGTTCAAACTAAGAGAACCTCTTACTGAAGATGAGGTCATACAAGTGGATCTCGGCAGCAAATCTTCTCCAAACCGATTTTCGTCAGTAAAAGCTTAGCAGACGAAGAGCGAGAGTCGCTGCTAGAACTTATCAGAGAATACATTGATGTGTTCGCCTGGAGCTATAAAGATATGCCAGGGTTAAATCCCGACATTGCTCTTCACAAACTCAACATTCGGCCAGATGCGAAGCCAGTCAAGCAACAACAGCGACGCTTTTGCCCAGGCATCATGGATGCAATCGAAGCCGAAGTCAGCAAACTGATAGCCAGCGGTTTCATTCGTGAGGAATAACATCCCGATTGGGTCGCCAATATAGTGCCCGTCCTCAAGAAGAACGGGAAGATTCGAATCTGTATCGACTTTCGCAATTTGAACGAGGCATGCCCCAAAGATGAGTTCCTCTCCCTATCACGGACATCATGATTGACAATACCTGCAGTTTTGAACGTATGTCATTCATAGATGGCTTCTCGGGGTACAACCAAATCAAGATGTCTCCTGACGACGAAAAGCATACATCATTCCGAACACCGATTGGCACATACTGCTACACAGTTATGCCTTTCGGTTTAAAAAATGCTGGCGCCACATATCAAAGAGCCATGACCATCATCTTCAGGGACCACTTACGCAAGACAGTGGAGTGCTATGTTGACGATATAGTAGCCGTTAAGAGTCGCTGCAAGGGAGACCATCTGCAGGATGTAAGGACGGAATTCGACCTAATGCGAGCGCACAATTTGAAAATGAACCCTACGAAGTCCTTTCTGGGCGTATCCAGCAGGAAGTTCTTGGGATTCATCATCACTGCACAGGGTATCCATGTAGACCCTGAGAAGACGAAGGCAATCATGGAGATGGGTCCCCCGAGAAATCTCCGCGAACTCAGAGGCCTTCAAGGGAGGCTAGCTTACATCAGGAGGTTCATTTCCAACCTCTCCGGGCGATGCCGACCGTTCACACACCTCATGAAGAAAGGAGTCTTATTCGTATGGGACGAGGAATGTCAGCGTGCTTTCGACAGCATCAAAGAATATTTGTCAATGAAAACCATTCCTGCTCTATGTACGAGCAATGGAACGTTCCCTCGGGGCTCTACTTGCATAAAACAACGATGCAGGCCATAAGCAAGCCATATATTACCTCAGCCGAATGATGATTGGGCCAGAGCACCGATATACCGCTGTGGAGAAGGAATGCCTCGCCCTGGTGTTCGCTATTCAGAAAACGCGGCACTATGTCACCGGACAAACGATATATGTGATCTCACGAGTCAACCCTCTCAGGGTCCTCATGACTAAACCAGGGGCACTCAGCTCTCGCCTCGCTACATAGGCAATATTGTTGTCCCCTTATCATATGATCTTCGTCCCCCAAAAGGCAGTCAAAGGTCAAGCCCTGGCAGACTTCTTAGCAGCCCACCCAGGCTCGGAGTCCTCCAGAATATATGAAGAGATCCCAGATGAGGTTCCGACTCGCATGCAACCTCTCACGAGGCTATATGGCGAATGTTCTTCGACGGTGCTTCGAGGATCGGACCTAAAGGCAATATAGTCGTCGGAGTCGGGGTAGTGCTGGTCTTCCCTTCCGGATTGGTGATTAACCGCGCTTATTCCCTCACAGAGCCATGCTCTAACAACGTTGCCGAGCATACGACGATTCCGAACGCTATGGTCATTGGCCTCCAACTTGCAAGAGAGCTGGGGGTAGAATACCTTAAAGCATACGACGATTCCCAACTAATCGTCAATCAGATACGGGGCTCGTATGAGGTCCTCCACGAAGACATGATCCCTTATCACCAAATAGCGATTGACATCATCTCGTCGTTCGAGGGGTTCTTCATCGAACATGTCCCCAGACTCCGAAATATCGAAGCTGATGCCTTAGCTGGTCTCGCCGCTTCCCTAGCAGTTCCGAATCATAATCGCCAATCAGTGGATGTGATAGGCCACGAACTGGTATGTCCCAAGAACAATGTGCAATTTGTGACGAGTTATTCCGCACAGACGATCGATGATGCCCCAGATTGGAGATAACCATTCATCGACTTCGTCGTCTACGACATCCTGCCCGAGAACCCAAAGGAAGCCACTTCCATCAGACGGCGTTCTCTCAGATTCTTCTACGATACAGAGACGAAAATACTGTATCGCCGCTCCTACGACGGATTACTGCTTCGGTGTCTATCAAACACAGAAGCCAAAGAAGCCATACGAGAAGCTCATGACGGTGTCTGCGGGGCCCACCAGCCCAGTCCCAAATTGCAAGACCGTCTTCGACGAATGGGCTACTATTGGCCCACGATGGTGGCAGATGCGATAGATTATGCTAGAAAATGCAAAGCCTGTCAAGTCCACGCGGACTTCATTCACCAACCATCCAAATTTTTACATCCGACAGTGGCGTCCTGGCCATTCGAAGCATAGGGGATGGATATCATTGGTCCAATCGCCCCACCTTCCTCCCGAGGATATCGCTTCATACTTGCGATCACTGATTACTTCTCCAAATTGGAGAAAGCTGTCCCACTCGCAGAAGTTAAGACTTCAAATATGATCAGCTTCCTTAAGCATCACGTCATCTACCGCTTTGGACTGTCCCGAAGGATCATCCATGATAATGGTCCGCAGTTTGCGAGTTACGCTTTCTATCGGTTTTGCGATAAGCACCATATTCAGAATGTCGCTTCGACACCGTAAAACCTGGCGACAAACGGGTTGGCAGAGGCATTCAACAAAACAATCATCAAACTCCTCAAGAAGTTTGTCTCCTCCAACAAATGCAACTGGAACGAGAAACTCGGCGAGTGTTTATGGGCGTACCGTACTACAGCCCGAACAGCTACTGGGAATACACCATTCTCTCTAGTATACGGGAGTGAGGCAGTTCTCCCATTAGAGACTCAAATACCCTCACTCCACGTCGCCCTCACTTATCAACTGACGACGGATGACAACTACCGACGTCGCCTACAAGAGTTGGAGGCCTTAGATGAAAAGCGCCTCCTAGCTCAGCAAATGATCGAGCTATACCAAGCACACATCTCAGGAGCCTTCAATAAGAAGGTCAAAATCAGAACATTCCAAGTGGGCAATCTTGTTCTGGCAGTCCGGAGGCCAATGGTCATGACTCACAAGACCGTCGGCAAGTTCCAGCCAAAACGGGAAGGTCCATTTGTCATCGAGGTCGTGTTCTCCAACGGTGCTTACCGCCTCACTAAGCAAAACGGAGACTTGCTTATGTTGCCCGTCAACGGCAAGTTCCTGAAGAAATATTATGTCTAAAACAAAATTCTCCAGATTATTGAGTCACGTACCCGCTGGTACCACTGAACTCACCCCCATAGTTTTCCAGATTTTCGAGTCATGTATCCGCTGATACCACTGAACTCACGCTCATAGTTTGTCAGATTTTTGAGTCATGTACCCGCTGGTACCGCTGAACTCACGCTCACCATTCCCCAGATGCTCGAGTCATGTACCCGCTGGTGCCTCTGAACTCACACTCCGGTCACTCTTTCAGATAGAAAGTTATGTATGATCATACCTCTGAACTTCCTTCCTGGAGGAGATACTCCCTCATGATCCAATACCCGTACTTCCAGTGCACAAAAAAGGGTAAGCGATCCATAAATTTCTAAAACGGTCATGTCCTCATTACCTCTGAGTCGTTCCACTTCCGCCAAAAATAAATCACCCCTTACATAGAACTTCCATGTCCTTATTACTTCTGAGTCGTTCTATGTGCCCTCTTTCATTGAGCCCACTCCTGTCATGTCCTCATTACCTCTGAATGGGAAGGCTCCGTCGAAGAAACCTTCATACTTGCCATGTCCTTATTACCTCTGAGTAAGTATGATAATCCCCTTTCGACCTATTATCTGTACCCACAACCGGAGTACGCCAAGGGTAATAGGCCCACAAATGTACTCTGTTGACCACAAATGTCCTCTGTTGACCACAAATGTCCTCTGTTGACCATAAATGTCCTCTGTTGACCACAAATGTCCTCTGTTGACCACCAATACCCTCCGTCGAGTTCGCTCCTGCCATGTACTCATTACCTCTGAGTAGGAAAACTCTACATCTAAAAAACTTGCCTGCTTGCCATGTCCTCATTACCTCTGAGCAAGTATGTCGGTTCTCCTTCATCCTATTATCCTTATCTTAAACCAGGGTACGCCAAGGATAATAGGCCCACAAATATCCTCGGCTAAGTTTCTTAACACAAACCTACCATCTCATCATGTCCTAGGAGCCCAGCTGCTCTACGGCATTCCTTTTCCCAATACCAAGAGCACCCATGACCACTTTGCCATGGCTGCTTCAGGCATCCTGACCAAAACTTGTTATCTGTGCCTAAAACCAGGGTACGCCATGGGTAACAGGTCCACAAATATATCCCCTACGCGGGGAGAATATCACCACAATATCACAGATGCAGTAGGCGATACAAATAAAGGGTAGAATTGAAAGCACTCTTTATTTGAAGGAAGAAAAAAGTATTACATATTTTGGGATCATGTCCCTTTCAGAAAGAAAGAAAACAAAAAAACAAAACAAGAAGAAAAGACTGACTACAGCTCAGCACTACACAATTCCAGGAGCCGGTTTCTCACTGAGGTGGTCCCCCGCTCAATTCGTTGCCGAGCACGATGCTCGGCCTCCTGGAGTAAGCGCTCCTCATTGTCCAAGCCCAGGAGCGCCTGACAGTCATCGTCCAATTTCATCAGGGCAGTCTCCAGGTCAGTCGAAGCTTGAGTAACCCTGTCAGCCTCCTGAACAATTAGCCCCCTGTCATTGCGGGCAGCCTCGAGTTTAGACTCCAAGAAAGTCAACTTCTTCTGAAGCGCAAGGAGTTGCTCCCGCGTCTCAGTAATCTCACGAGAGACAGACTCCTCCCGAGCCGTGACATTTTCATTCGCGTAACTCAATTGATCATACCGGTCAGATAAGTCGCTGAGATCCTTCAGTATGGCCGATCTGGTCTTATCCCGAGCAGCTCTGGTCCTCTCTATAACAGCGATAAGGGAATTCCGCTCCTCGTTTATAACAACAGACAGATCAGCCTGCCACAATACTCGAAGCTCGGCCACCAGCTGATCAGCCTCCAACAATTTTGCCTCCAGAAGCGAAGCCATCCCTGCATCACCAGGAAGATCCCTAAGGATATTTACTTGACCCTGGGCGCATTGTCGGGCCAAGGTGAAGGAGGTCCCTCTTTTCACAGCAGCCTCGATTCCCCTATTCAAATGACGATAAAAACTGGCAACCACGTCTTGTAACGGGTCGTCCAGAACTTCAGCAGAGGTTGGCGTCAGGGGAAGCAGGGACGGCAACGTCGGAGAAGTAACGCTAGAGTTTGCCACCGGGGGAACGGAGTCCGAGTAGCACGATGCATGAATGGCGACCAACTCATCTTCCGCTGCCCGGAGAGCTTGGATACTCGGTAGGGCAGAAAGGTCGATTCTCGGAGCCACCGGAGCAGAGGATGACGCAGGGACCATCGTTCCCTGTCCCGGTAACTGGCCCGCTAAACTCGAACCCCCAGAAGGCCCATCAAGACAAGTCAGACGGTGAGGGGGTACACCCCTCTCCACCAGTGCCCCTTCGGCCGGGTTTGTCTCAACAATGTCCATCCCCGGTACTGGAGAGGCATGACCTGTATGCCCAGAATAACAATCAATCGACGTAACCTGAAGAACGTGATGATAGAGCAGATAGGCTTCCTCACAGGTTAAGATTCGGCTAATCTTACCAGGGGAGGGGCATGAAGGCTGCAGCTCATCCACAACTGGCATGGTCCCCTCACCCGCGATCCCCGAGTTAAACCCAGTCACGTCCTCCGTCCCCGTCACCTTGAAGGAGGATACAAATTGATCTACGTCATCTTGAAGAGGAACAGGCTCACGGGAGTCCCCGTCATCCTGGGTCACCACCTCGGCATCTTGAAACTCTTCTTCTTCTCCTGACTCCTAAAAGAGGGAACGAAGACGATTAGAATTGAAGCTCGAAGGGAGGAAGGAAGAAGGAATCGAGAGCGGTTTTGTTACCTCTGACGCAGGGTTGACTTCTTCTCCACTTTTTTTTATGGCTAGCGGGCGATGCCTAGTCGCAACCAGCTTCCGGGATCGAGAAACACCGCCAAGAGGAGAAACTTGCCTGCTACGTTTCGGAGTAGGACCAGACGCAACGAGGGACTGATCCTCCAACATCTCATCTGACAAAATAGGCGGCTGACCCACCTCTGTGTCTGCCACTGGAAGGATAGAGTCACCTCTATCATGCTCGTTGCCTTCATCACCCTCAGCAGCAAAATCCGAATCTGGTACTCCGGCTCTAGTCCTTCTTTTCTTGGCCCCTTGAGAGACTTCCTCCAGACCGGTACCAACAATAAAACTGGTACCTGGGTTAAAACCGACCGAGAGTTTGTTCGCCATAACATGATACAAAGCTGCCATATACAAGATCTCTACTGACTCCTTAATCGCAGGGACTGAGAAAATGGTACGAGTATGGAATGAATCATAATATTGCCAAGCCCTGATACCATCAAGAAGGCTACCTTCATAACCCAGACACGAACTGGGGCTGTCTAAACAAAGTTGGCTGTATCCAAACTGCCGGGCAAACCTGCTAGGCAGATAAGGCTCCAGAAAGACAGTATTGCGGATACGATACACCAGATGTGCGGGACGGATGTTACGTAGCCATAGGAGCAGCTGGCCATCCAGAAGCTGAGGGGGCGCAATACCGTCAAGATGTACAGCCTCTATGTCCCTGGCAGTAAAGCGAGGGACGGATACGAAAATATGATACTTATCTGCCCTTGCCAATGCCATCCGGCAAGCCCGCATGGTCTCACATTCGCAAGGTTCGTCACGATAGCGGAAGATAAATGCATCATCATCAGTCACACCGTCTTCAGAGCCCGGCCTCATCAATGACGGGTAATGTATCAGCAGCCACCCCATCAAATAGTGATAGGGTAACTCAGTTCATTCAAAATCCTTGGTCACGTCGCGAGCAATGACTTTGGATATGAAGGTACGAAGGCCACGGTGTATGCTGCACACCATGGCCGGGAGGAGAGCAAGCCAGATTCGCAAAACTAACTTCACAGCCGGAAGGATAAAGTTACGACTAATTCTCTCAATAGAACCGGCTCCTCCCGAGACTACACAATTTCATAGCTAGATCATCAAAAATCCCGCTAGAAGCGCTTTCTCGGACAGCTCTTGAGTATCCTGGTAAAAGTAACCAAAAGTGTCAGTCTTGCTCCCGAATCTGTCACTGGTAGTGGCCACTCTCCTAGCCGATGACACCAAGTCCTTAACCGCTTCCCGAGATCGAGGGCGACGAGAGGTAACTTGACCTGAGGCATCTGTCGGGAAGAGATAGTGCACCTAGTCCTTGGTGTGGGGAGCATTCCCTTCCGAGTTACTATCCTTTCGGGTTATCTGATGACATGTGCTATAATGGCACAATATCTCTTGGTAAAGAGCCATGAAGCCAGGATACCGTCGTTCCAAATCTTCGAGTTCCTCATTAGTGGGAGTATACGCTTCAAAAGCCTCGTCCCCCCAAGAAAGCTTGGAGACCGCGTGCATTTTATGGAGCGCGAGTCCCATTTCCCCTACAGGTGTGTAAAAGGTACCCGTACGGCAATTATACATCTCCAGCAGAGACATGAACAACTTCTTATTTATGGACAAGCCATGACTGGTGCCTCGGATAGCGTGGTAAAGGCCAATCTCACACAAGAAGGCCTTATACTTCTGCAAGATCCAAGTAGACAAATTGGTCCACGAGGGAATAGGGTGTACCCAACCAGGGAACATCAACCGGCCAACGGGATAGGAGCCCTTCCGAGCACGTTAATTTATAAAAGTATCGGAGGTAGAAAATGTAAAGTTAGGGCCCGCCATATTCATGAAAGAACCTGGGACCAACCCCGTCACAGAACAGGTAGTATGCACCTTGACGGCAGTCACGGACTTCAGATTGTTATTATAATGGATGTTCCCCACGAACATCCCACTTCTGGTAGGGGTTAAAGTCCCCTCCATCTTCCGGTCCAATGGGAGCATATTGAACCAAGATAATGGGAAGTGTCGCTCCATCTGGGGGATGCGGATCGCCATCCCGTTAGAGACAAAACTCCAATTCTCCGACATCTCCAGAACATGATTGTTCTCCACGGTCAAGGCGTCTCCAAAAAAGAATACAGGCTTCAAATACTCACCTTCAAATTTCCCGGAGTTCATCATAGCATTAAGGAAATGGAAAGACTGATTCTTGATGGCATTTAATCTAGCCAGAGGCTCATCGCTCGAAAACTGGTTCGTCATATGCTGAACAATATGGTCGTACCTATAGCCGAGAGCAGCTTGGGTGCTACCCACCAAGAGTTCTCCAGCAGCGTTAACCGGCAGATTCACTGAAGAAAAGAGAGAGAAAGGTAGGTTAAACGGATGGATAAAGAGAGCTGATTGGGTGCTTTCAAGCCTTATACGGCTCAAGAAAACATCCATGTGGCTCCATGAAGTCTTATGCGGCTCCAAAAAGCCTCATGCGGCTCAAGCTCAGAAGAACACTTATGCAGCTCCGTGCGATAAAAGTCTATGCGGTTTAGCGTCGCTTGTGCGGCTTCGCCGACGAAGCGCTTATGCAGACACGGTGGTTTTTTTATGCGGCTCGCAGCTCAGCCGTAGGGCGAACATGCGATTTGCAAAGACTCGTGCATAAAGTATGCAACGTAGCCATGGCAGTTAGGGTTTTTTAACTCATACATTGTCCTTACCAGTAATGGGGGGGTGAACTTCAGGATGAACATCAGGTATGATGATCGACGGAGTAGCAGCCGCAGTCGAGGCGGAAGTAGAGGCTGCCTTCTTGTCCTTTGCTGCCACGGTCTTCTTGGGAGCCATTAATTATCGAAGAGGGGAAGGGCAATCGAGATAGGAAAGATTCGAGGAAAAAGAAAGAAAGTAAAGAAGCCCTTTCTCTCTTCAAACTCCTCCTATTTATAGAAGGACGGGAGAAGGAGGACACGTGGGCCAATGACCGCCTCATAAAAAGCAAAACCGACTCCTCGGATTTTGTCTCCAAGATTCGCCCAGGGCGTAAAATCTGAAAGATTTAATGAGCTGACCCTTGGGATTCTCCCCTACAAAACGGCGCTGAAGCAAATTTGAGGCAATTAAAGACCCGCACACGTAGCGAGAAGCTATGCGGCTGAACAGTCCCCTGCGGATGAGACACTCCTGCGGCCGAACAATCTATACGGCCAAAATCTCTATGCAGTCAGGGTTTCATATGCGGCTAGAAGAACACAGCCATGCTTCTTATTCAAAGTATTTTAATTTTGCAAATTGAAAAATTTGAAGGGGGTCTTGTAGAAGCATGAAAAATACTAAAAAAAAATGACCCATGCGGCCAAAGAACCCCATGCGGCTCAGAAAGCCCATGCGGCTCACAGAGTCATGCGTCATAAGGGACTATGCGGCCCAAGACATCCCATGCGGCTCAGAAGACACGTGGCGAGACCGCCCTCTCCCCTGCCCTCTCGCATTAATTGTTTGAAGGCTGACAACTCTGACAAAGTGACAGCCCTGACACAAAAAGAAGAAATTATGACTATGTCATAATGACAGACTTCTAGGAAAGAGAGAGAGATCTCTGACACAAATCCTCCAAGAGCCATAAAAATGCCACGTGGCCTTGCCACGTGGGCGTTCGTATGCGGCTCGAGCAAAGACTTCCCATGCGGTTCAGAATGAAGCCGTCCTATGCGGCTCAGGCCGAGACAGCCTCATGCGGCTCAAGCAAGGACTTCTCATGCGGTTCAGAATGAATCCGTCCTATGCGGCTCAGGCCAAGACAGCCTCATGTGGCTCGAGCAAAGACTTCTCATGTGGTTCAAGAGGACCATTTCCATGTGGCTCAGGCGGATGTATCCCTATGCGGCTCACAATGATTACCTCACTGTGGTTCAAAGGCTCAAGGGAGGGCCACTACCCAGGCAGCCCTGACACGTGGCCCTAACCATATGCGGCCTAAAATCATATGCGGCTCACTCGTCATGTGGTGCAGATCCTCCTAATGGCTCCTAGGACACGTGTCCAAAGCCGATCAATTCCTCAGATTTATTGCAATCAAAGATTGGGTCAAATCCCAATAATCTGGGACACGTGGCAGGAGAATAAATCTAATTTATTCGCAGACATCAGAAGACCATTATGAGGAAGATTTATTCCAATCAGCATTAATTGATGATGGGATTTGGTGTAATCTACACTCAATGGCTCGGATTCGTCACAATCAAAAGCGAACGGCCTAGATTGACTAATCCACAGGCCGCCGCCATCTCCAAGAGACAATCATCGACAACCCTAATGATCACATCCCACTATTATAAATAGGAAGGTGCCATTCCCTTGTGAAAAAGGATATACGGTCAGAGAGAGAGATACGCCCATACAGAGAGACTCCCCTAATAATCAGAGAGAAAATACACAGAGAGAGAGAAGCCAGAAGAATAATAGAGGGAGAGCAAGAAGAGCATTTCTTCACCAGCGCCAACCACCTCTTCACAGGAGCCAAGGCTGCATACCGATCGTCCAAGGAGTAAGGCAGGGCTGCCGTCGCCTTCCCGAGCCTCTATCGTCACCCCCCAGAATCTAAAATAAACAATTGTACTTAGACTGCTGTACCTAGGTTTTCGTCCCTAGGCTTTCTTTCTACAAGCGAGTTTGTAACGTGAATTGTAAAAGTCCGGTCCTCCGATAATCATTCTGTTTTTTTATATTTTATGGCAAACAGTTCTACGCAGGAGATGTAACGGATTCACGCAAGCAAGTAATAGAAAGTGGCTAGCAAGTAGCGCTCATCCGAGACGCTATCGACCTGGGCAGAAGGTAGTGCTCATGAGAGTCACCCTCGGCCCAAAATGTGTGTAAAAATAAAATGTAGCCCCTACGCTAATAACTGTCCCCTCCCCCCAATGATATTATACATGCGTCGACTCCACGACACTGTTTAATCCTTAATAACTGCCAAAGTCTTCTACACAATTTATTAGCAGTTATATTCTAACGCATGTGCACGGGGGATCAGTCTACACGCAAGTGACCTCTATATGATACTCATAACTCTCACACACAACTCGTGTATAATCGTGACAAGTCAATGAGACACACTAAATTTGACGGTAGTCCCTTAACTCTAAGCCAATTTTATAAAATATTATAATTTGCATCTACATATAATTTAGAAAGAAACAACTTGAAAATGAACACAACATGCATGGTATTGAGCAGGAAATTTAAACAGTAAAGGCAAGGTGTCTTGCCTGGTGTGTCGCCTGGTGTGGTGCGATGATCGAGATGTCATGTTCTGTCCAATAGCCGAGGTCCATGCGAATATGGCCTAAATTTGTGGAAAATAGGAACGCTTGAGTAGTCGTGGTCATTGGTGATAACCATGGAGAAATTTTGGAGAAGAATATAGAGTTTTTAGAAAATAATAATTTTTATAATAATTTAACGTAAATACTTGAAAATACTTTTTATACACAACTGGAAAATTATATTCTTATTAGTCAAATATTTTAAAGTAGTACTTTGCAAATCTAGAAAATTATTTTTAAGGAAAAACTAAATTGTAAAGATGAAATTTGTAGTTCAAAAATCTTTAAATAAAGTAGTAGGCAATAGTATATATTTATATATATTTCTTTCCACAATTATTTTTAAAATATTAATCAAATTATTTCATACAATTATTATGTCAAAACTAATATAGTCACTAATAATAGCAAATGGCAAAATACCATACCCATATATACTTTTAACATCAAAATGAAATATTAATAATACTACTATTAATAATAATAATATTAATAACAACAAGTGACAACATTAATAATAATAATAATAATAATAATAATAATAATAATAATAATGATAGTACTAATAATAATATTAATGATAAGAATAAGATTAATGATAATAATATATTAATAGTAATTATAATAAATACAGCAGCTTTTTGCTATTGTACTCCTGTATACGAAGTGAGTGCGAGAGAGAGAGGTTAAGGAGAGAAGAGAGTTTAGGAAAAAGGGTTTTTACCGAGGGTTCTCGCCGGAGTTCGGCTGGAAGGGCGGCGGCCGGCTGACAGGCGCCGCGGTCGTGGTGGAGAAGATGAGTGCGGGAGGCGGCCCTGGCGTTGGCAGAGTCGAACGCGCGGTGGGCCAGGGTTTACCAGCCGCGGGAAGGAGAAACGGCACGCTCGGTCGAGCGCCGGCGGTCTGTCGGAGCGGGGACGCGGCTTGGCGGCGTACTGGTGGCCGCGAGGTGCTTCGACGGATGGCGCGGGAAGCGGAGGAAACGGCGCCGGTGGTGGCACAGATCTTGCCCGAAAGTGCGGCGGAGGCGCGCACAACGGCGGAGGTGAGCAATTTTTGTCCTCCCCCTTTTATTCCTTCATCTGGTGGTGGTTGCGGGGTTTCTCCGGGTGGCCGCGGTGGTGAAGAAGGTGGTCGGGGTGGAGATATGCCTGGTGGTGGTTATCCGGGTTGGGGCCGATGGTTTGGGGATGATGATGGCGGCAGGGGTCGACCAAGGTGGTCGACGGGTGGTTGTTGGTGGCGTTGATGGAGAAGATGGTGGTCGGTTCCGACAAAGGGGTGGTGCCGTGAACCTGCGAGGGAGGTGGTGGAACGATGATGGGGCGATGGCAATGGACGGGGCTGTACTGGAGAGAAAAGTCGGGAAGATGCAATTGTAGGTTTCATTGTGTTGGGGGTGTGTCCGACACGAAAATGATGTAATTGTAATAGATGGAATAAGATAGTGGACTGGGAGGGAACACAAACACAATGCACGGATTTTTGGGTTGTGAAAATTTGTGGATGGTAGCAATTTATGGAGGAGTACATGCCTATTTATAGGATGTGGGAATTCCCATTAAGATAGGGATTAGGATATTTTAAAATCCAAATTAGATAATTCATCTATTTATTTAAATTAATTCAATAAATCCGAATCCAATTCAAAATCCAATTCCAAATACAATCAAATTTAAATCTAATTAAATTCTTGGTTTAAAATCAATGGGATAATCAAATTTCAAATGTTAACTATTTAAATAAATCCATAAATTCAAATCAAGATTTAAATCTCCACAAAAATTTTGAAATATATTTTCCAAAAATACTAATAATAATATTTTTGAAAATTATTATTTAAAATAATCTAATAGATAATTATGAAATATATATATGTATACACAAATAATATTCGTATAAATATACCTTTCTAATAGAAATATTATTTTTTAGTTATTACTGAAGGGCCTTTAAAATGAAAAGAACAAACTTAGAAATTTTTGTACGATAGCAAAGTATTTATTATATAATCATTTTGAACTATAAAAATAAAATAAAAATATTTTTCTAAAAATATGTACGCTCGCACATATTCGCACTCGACGAGCAATTACGAAAAACGAAATTTCGTGCACGACGTACAATACGACTATGCGACGTACAATACAAAATTTTAAATCCGGACAAATTTTTTTAAAAAAATATAGTAGAAATTTAGTAGTTTTACAGAAGTCCCTCATTGGTAATATTGGGTGTCCTCATTTTGACTTCATCTCTAAATACACTGTTAGAGAGAATAAGAATATATAAAGGTAGTCACTTACTTCATCAAATTAGAGATTATAACAAGTGCAAGTGTACTGACCTACTTCTCCAAATCTCTCACTTCTTGTATGTCACAGTTTAACAAGACATATCGGTGAGCGGCATCGTACTCGTCGTCAGTTAACCACTATTTTTTGCTAGCCCCAACAGGCTTGCCCCTTACATTGAATATACCTCCATCCTCAACGTCCTCGTCATTCCTTTGAGGTCCATTTCGATTTGTCTTAACATGAGTATCGAAATAAATGGAGCAGAAGTTTGACACCTCTTCGATAAGATATGCTTCGCATATCGAAGCCTCTATATGAGCCTTGTTGTCAACTTTCTTCTTTAGATGGTGTAAGTATCTAGAGAGACAAATTATCTTGAGAATTAAGAATGAATTTTAAAACCCACTGAAATTTAACTTAAATTATATCGATTTTTATGTACCTTTCAAATGGGTACATCCATCGATAATGAACAGATGCACCGACACGGACTTCATATGCTTGATAAATCGGTAGATGCTCCATGCTGTCGAAGAAGCCAGAGGAAATATTTTCTCCAACTAGCAAATTGTTAAGATAATCTTCTCCTCAAGTTCAACCATGTGTTACACAGTCAACTTAGTTGAACAAATATCCCTAAAGAATATAGATAGTTCGGCCAACGGAACCCATATAACAGAAGGCAACAACTCTTTCAAAGCAATAGGCAGTAATCTTATCATAAATACGTGGCAGTCGTGACTCTTCATTCCCGTTAGCTTGCGTTCATTGAGATCAATACATCTAGACAAATTCGACACATAGCCGTCGAGAAATCTTAAAGTAGATACCCACTTGCAGATTATTAATCTATCTTCCTTGCTCAATGTGTATTGTGCTATCGGCTTAGTTAATTGTCCACCAGCTCCCCTTTATATCAAGTTCAGATAAGGACGCTTGCATATCTCAGCAATGTCTTGTCTTACTTTTGGATTGCCCTTCGTCTTTCCTTTAATATCCATGACGGTATTGAAGACATTATCGAACACATTCTTTTTGATATGCATAACATCAAGATTATGCCTTATAAGATTATCTTTCCAATAAGGCAAGTCCCAGAAGATACTCCGTTTGGTCCAGTTATGGCTTTGTCTGAACCCATCAACACGATTGTTCGATGGATCTTCCATTACAGTGGGCAAGTCCTTTACATCTTCCCAAATATCGTATCCCGACAATCTGGCAGGCGGATGAAAAAATTCTTGTTTTCCATCTCTGAACGCGTCCTTGTTCTTTCTCCAAGGATGACTCGCGGGCAGAAATTGACGATGACAATCAAATAAAAAAGTTTTTCCTCCATGCTTAAGGCGGAACGCCTTACTATTTTCCATGCATATCGGACAAGACATGGTGCCGTGAGTACTCCATCCCGATAATATACCGTAGGCGGAAAAATCATTGATTGTCCAGATCAGTGAAGCTCTCAACTGAAAGTTATGTTTCCTGGAAATATCATAGGTCGTGACGCCGATCTTCTACAGCTGTTTCAGCTCATCCACCAACGGCTGTAAATATATATCGATATTCTTCGTCGGATTTTTGGGACCCGGTATGATAGCTGTCAAGAACATATAAGGAGTCTTCATACACATCCATGGTGGCAGATTGTAAGTGATCAGAATGACCGGCCAGCAGGAGTATTGAGATCCCGACTGCCCGAATGGGACGAAGCCATCAGAGCATAGCCCCAGACGTACATTTCTAGGCTCTGCAGCAAAATCTGGATGACGCAAATCAAAATATTTCCACGTCTCTCCATCCGAAGGATGTGACAATTCTTCATCGTCCTTTGTGCGTTCTTCGTTTTGCCACGTCATCTGTTCTGCTATATTCTGAGACATATACATCCCCTGCAAGCGCTTCGTGATCGACAAGTAATGCATATACTTGTAAGGATATCGTTTTCTAGTTGACTTTCCTTTTTCCCTGACTGGCTTGTAACGATCCGCATTACAGAAGCTATAACTTTCTATATTCTCGTTCTCCTTGTAGTACAACATGCATCCGTTGCGATAACAATCTATCTTCTCGTATTCCAGTCCCAGTTGTCGGACCATCAACTTTGACTTGTAGAAATTTTTTGGAAGCTCTTTTGATTCCTTTGGTAACACCTCCTTGATTAGTTGTATAATCCTATCATAGCAAGTTTGTGGCAAGTTAAAATCGGACTTTATGTTCAACAACCGCATCGTCACTGACAGTACGGAATGAGGCCCACAATTAGGATATAAAGAAGTTTCTGCATCCTGAAACATATCATAGACCTCCTTCGCCTCGACATTAGGATCCTCCGGATCAAAATTAGGTCCTGCCACGTCGTACACCATATCTCGTGCAAGGTTCTGCAGGTCTACATAATCAACAGAGCATTCGTTGTCTTCGACGACAAAATTCGTTGCAGCATTATCATCAAAAGCATAAGTAGCAGCATTCGCAACCTGTCTTTCCGTATATAGTTCACCTTGCGATGACCACAGGCCGTAATCACGTACGAAATCCTTACGGGTCAAATGATCTCTTACACTCACCACTTCTTCGTAACGTCTATTGCGACAATTACGACATGGACACTTGATTTTGTTACCGTCCATATACTGAGCTTTGCTCATGACATACTTAAGAAACACTTCCACGCCTACTTGAAAATTGTCACTCACACCTATTCTGCTGTCATGTTGTCGTTTGTACATCCATGTACGATCAAAGAAATAACGATCCATCACAGATTGGCTGTGAAAATCTGTATCGTAAGACAAACTAAACAGAATTAGTATATAATCATGTAACTGGTGGATCCGTTGGTATATAGGCCGAATGTACTTAGTATCGACCGCATCATATTAGTATCGGTCTATAGGTTTGATATAGGCCGTATCAAATTGGTATTGACCTTAGCGAATTAGTAGCTAGCTCGAAAAGAGAAAAATCTAAGTACAGTTGTTACTAAACCTCTTGTAATGGTATTCTAACTCGAGAAGAAAAAAAATCTAAGTACAGTTGTTACTAAACCTTCCACCATGCTAATCTGATACGGCCGATACATATCCGATACGGCCGATACCGAATCGATAAGGCCAATACGAATCCTAGCTATACGGCCGATACATATCGGATAGAATGATACCAATTCGCTAAGGTCAATACCATCCGATACGACCTATACCAAACAGATATATCGATATTAATCTGCTACGATCGATACTAACTACATACGGATACCGATACCGGTATCGATAGTTCGATACCGATACCGATAGTACGATACCGATACCGATAGTCCGATACCGATAGTACGATACCGATAGTTCGATACCGATACCGATAGTCCGATAGTCCGCTAGCGATACCGATAGTTCGATATCGATACCGATAGTCGGATAGTTCGATACCGATACTGATAGTCCGATACCGATAGTCCGATACCGGAATCGATAGTGCGATACCGATAGTACGATCATATAATGTTAGAGTACATATCTAACTTGAACACATAGTGGTTGTGTATTAACAAGGGCATGTAGAGATGTGCATTACATTACAATTTCAGCATCATTAAAGTGGGTTCAGATTCAGGATTTAAAAGGTAGGGTTGCTAGGTTCAAATTATCAAGTATTCAACCATGCTAGTATATGTGTATAACAGTCAATGCCATGCATACCACTGAAGGTACATGGCATATAACTAGTATAACATTTGCATTTAACAGCCCCAATCAAACCAGGCTCATCCTAACATTGTATCAACTCAGTCCCGATAGTCCGACCGATAGTCCGATAGTCCGCTACCGATAGTTCGATACCGATACCGATAGTTCGATACTGATACTGAGTTCTGGATACCGATTCCGATAGTCCGATACCGAAAAAAATTCGACGCTAAATAACCGTAGCTAAATATTCGACGGTAATCCGTTGGTAATCCTATACCAATACAACACTAGGGGTAACAGATACATACAACTCATATGGCACATCTATACCAGCTAGTATAAGACACATAGCCTATAACCAAAACACATAGTTATGTGACAAGCCACACATATATGTCACATAGCTAACACCCAAAACCAATGTACATCCAACACAAGCACATAAACACAATCAGCATATAAATATAGCTAAATGATACACACATATATATATATATATATATATATATATATATATATATATATATATATATATATATATATATATATATATATATATATATATATATATATATATATAGGGAAAGAGGAAACAAATGTGGGTGAAAGAGTGAAGGGGGCAGCCCCCGCCACCCACAATCCTTCCGCCGCCGCTCGCAGCCCCCGCCACCCACAATCCCTCCGCCGCCGCTCGCAGCCGTCGCCACCTACAATCCCTCCGTCGCCCCTCGCAGCCCCGCTACCCCTCGCAGCCCCCCCACACTCTCTGCCCCAACCAACTGCCCCCCAAGCCACCCACAACCTCCGTAGCCCCCGCCACCCATAACCTCCTGCCGCCCCCCCCCCCCCCCCCCGCCCTCCGTCCCCCACAACCCCCCTCCCGCCGCCCCCCGCAGCCCCGTGCGTGCCACCCTCAACACCTCGTCGCCCTTCCACCCCCACCTCCCCCACACCCCCCGCCTCTCCACCCCCGCCGCCAGCCTCCGACGCCCCCGCAGTCTCCGCCGCTCCGCAGCCCCCGACGCCCCCGCTGCCCCCCCGACCACCGTGAGAGAGAGAGAGAGAGAGGGGATTACCTTTGGGAGAGAGAGAGGAGAGGTCGCCGATCACCGAGAGCCGCGAGAGAGAGGAGAGATAATGAATTTTGGGGGGAATAAAAAGTTCTCCCCATCGTTTCAATTTAGGTCTTGGGCGTATATTTAGCGACGGACTAGCGACGCTACGCCAACGCTAGATTGGAAAACTCCAACGGCCTCTCCGTCGCTACGTAGTCGAAAATTTGTCCCGCCACTTCTCCCAACATTTTCTGCCAAATAGTCGACAGCATAGCGACGGATATGAATCAGTCGCCATATTGCCGACGCCGTGGCGACGGACTGGCGACCTTTTCTCACCCTTAAAATAAAAATAAAATAATATCGACTTATCGTCGGTACTCCGTCGGTGATTTGTGGCAAATCCGTCACTAATTACTACGGAAAGAATCCGTCGCTAAGCAGCCGTCGCTAATTGACTGTATTTTGGTAGTGCTTATACATTGTAGATATCATAGACATTGTAGACATTATTTATTTTATTGCAAAGTAGACATCGTAGATATTGTTTATTTTATTGTAAAATAAATATCGTAGACATTGTTTAATTTATTGTAAAGTAGACATCGTAGACATTATTTAGACATTGTAGACATTGTGGTGTAACTGTCCCTAGACCGATCACATATCAAAAAGGCAATTCAAACACATAGAAAGTATTTTTTTTGGTTTATTCATTTTTTGTCTATTTTTTTCATGTCTTTTTCCTAATTATTTCTAAATCATGTATTTAATGGCTAACCTCTGATTTACAGTCGTTATCATATATTGAAACTGCACTCAATAAATTGTACTCGTTCCATTTCTGACAGGAAACCAACATTTTTCAAGTTACCATGACTATGCCTAGCATTGGGGAGAAGGGTGTACTTGCAGGCCAAACCTAGAAACTAGTTAGATAGTAGAGTATGAAGAACAGATGGCAACTCTAGAGGGGGTGAATAGAGTTTATAGCAATAATAGCCAATTAAAAAAATCAACTATTTTACAATCTAAAATTAATCAGAGTAAATGTGGAAGTAAATAAGGAGCAAGAGAGTATACGCAAACACAGCCGATTTTAATCCGGTTTCTCTCGTGGAGGACTAGTCCAGGCCTGAGAACTCTAGCTCAGGATTAAATCCACTATTTGTGAAATAGTAGTTACACCCCGTGCCTTTTCTTCAGAAGAGCACGTCAACTTCTTACAATGGATCGCAGTGGCGATGCTTGGAATTTTTCAAGCTACTTCTTGAACTCTTGCACAAGACTCTTAACTGAGAGATGGTGAGCACTCGAGACTTAGAAAACTTGTGGCTAGTAGATGAAGAAGGGTATGGCTTATATTGAGCTTAAGAGAGAAGAGAAGAAAAGATTGGATGAATGAAAATGAGAGAATTCTTGGCCTATTTATAGGGTTTTAACAGGCAGAATTCGACCAGAATTCTGGTAGGAATTTTCAAATATTTGGCCGTTGGACAACTAGCAACCAGCCAGCCCTAAAAATTAGGGTGCTAATTTTTAGGGGACAGAGTTCGGCCCGAACTCTGTGTGGAGGTAGAGTTCGGTCCGAACTCTGTCTCCAGAGCACAAAATGGGTCCAAGGGTCCAATGTGCTGATTTTGGATGTAGAGCTTTATGGATATGGGTTGAGTCTCAAGAACCCAGCATAACTCAGCTTACAATCATTCTAGACTCAATAAATATAAAAGTACAGACTCGAAAGACGACTCGCATTTGCAAAACTGAGCTGTCGTCTGGCTTGAGCTGGATGTAGTCGTCGTGTGTCGTATTGAATTATCTCAAGTATTATTTAGTCAATGTTATCAATATTTGGTTGACTGTGACTTTGTGTCAACAATCTCTCCCATATTGATAATTGACAAAATAATATTTGTATATTCAATATCCATACCTGGACACATATAACGACATAGCTCCCCCATAATTAGTGCCGAGCTTAAGAATAGCTCCCCCATAAACAATACTGTGAATCTTGTTGGCCTGTTAATAATATTCTTCCAAAAGCACATATAAACCAAACAGAACAGAATATACACGTATCTTCCCCTTTTAGCATTTAGTAATATGAGATATATAAATAATAACTGGCAAACACACCCAAAAGAGAAGAAACTGCATATAAACTAAGATAATAACCAAGAGTCATAATAACATAGAAACTGATATAGAACTGCCAAAGTCTCAAAAGCACAACTCATAATAAGTCTACTACAAAGCAAGTGCAGAAAAGCAACTAAAGCAAAATGCAGAAACATAATCTAAGATCCTCAGTAGCAGCATCAAAAGTAGTGCATATCCATCATCGAGCATGAGAGGGCCCGGCGTCGTCCGAAGCATCAGTAAATGAGCGACGTGGGTCCACAAATGCCGCATCCGGATCCATGTAGCGACGAACCCAAGGGTCATCATACGGAATCCCTCACGACCTGGGTCTCGCTCCATAAGAATAGGCATGGAAGGATGACGAGACATGGAATACCGAATATCATGCAGCGAGTTGCTGATAGCACTCATCTGCAAGGTGGTCCGATAATCCAACTGAGTCCATCGATCGTCCTCCAAAGTAAAACGATCTCGGAGCATAGTCTGAAGAGACTCGAGAGTGGCAGGAGAAGGAGGAGGATCCGAGGGACATCTGGCTTATCATCAGAATGCTCAGATACGACCGGTGAGCCAACGGCCGCATGAAGCCTCCTTGCCTTAGAGAGGAAGGCAGGGGTAGGTAAGAATGGACACTCATCAAGCGGTACATGGAACGCACGAAAGATTATAGGAAGGTATAATGCATAAACCAAAGATCTTGGTTTCTTCCTACAGTTGATCATCCAATCCATCATTGTACGTGGAATGTTAAAGGAAACATGGAAGTGGAGATGGTATAAGGCCGAGATCTCAAAATAAGTGACTTCATTGGTAGAACCCGCTTTGGGTAGAATGGTGTTGAAAATGATCCGATGAAGTTCATAGAAATAGGGATTGAGGAATTTTGCCAAAAGCTTACGAAGACGTGTGTTAGGGCTACACAGGTCGTCCTTGAAGCTTTCTAGTGAAATTCCTTCGGGAAAGATAAAGGATCTAGCCTCAACAAGCTTTTTCCAAGAGTTTGGCTCTTGAAGTTCAAGATATTCGGCTAATTCAAAATCATCAAAGGAGATATTAATTCCTGCAACTCGTGAATAAATATGAGTGTCATCATGGGTTAAGTTGCGATAAAATATTTGAATGGCACTACGATAAATGACCGAATTTGTGGTAACGAGTTCATCAAGGCAAAGGTCATTAAAGAGTGCATCATGTTGTGAGAATATAGTAAAGTTGATGAGGTGTCCTGCAAATACTGGACGTGTCCAAAAATTACTAAACCAATCATTTGAGGCGTCTAGTGATACAAAAATTCGGTCGTCGTAAGTATTTGGATCATGGGGACGTGGAGGATTGAACAACGGATGGATTGGTGGTTGTTGTTTAATGGCCGGTGCAACGGGTGGTGCAACGGACGGCTCAACGGGAGAAGGAGCATTCGACGAGGATGCGCCCTCAGTCCGAAGTCTCTTCCCGCGGTTGAGCAATCGTGGAGCCATAATACAATAGATAGAAGATGATAAAAGAAATTTGAGATATAGAAAAGTAAAGAATTATACCTCAAACTAGTGATGAACTATGGAAGAGAATTGAAAAATAAGCCTTCTCCTTGAGTTTGGGGAAGAATGAAGCACAAAAGAGGAGAAATTAGGGTTAGGGTTTTGAGAGAATTGTGTTTGAGAAGGTGAAAAGGTGGTAAGAAAGAATGAGAGGGAAGAGAAACCGAATATAGGGGAAGGGTTTCTCTTGGTCGGACCTAATCATGGCCATTGGATCTAATTATTGATCAACGGCTGAGACTATTCCCGGTTCTGGAACAGTCGGGCCGAATTCGGTCCGAACTCTGGTAGGAGCAGAGTTCGGCCCGAAATCCGGGTCCTGGTCACAGAACAGGAATCAGGCAGAAACAGAAAAATATTGGTTAAGTAATAGACAAACTAATATAAGATATGAGTATAAAGATAGGAAAGATCCAATTAGTAAACAAAAGAATAACAGAAAGTGAGTTTGAAGCAGCAATATGAAATTGAAATCATAGTATTTCAGCATGTGATAAATGAAAATAGACCATATAATAAACAAGGAATTATATCATAATTTAATATTTTGAAGCTGCCATGGGTTAGCTGCAGGGGCCGGATCCCAGCTAGCGGTAGTCCTGAGGACTAGTGCACCGTGTCGCTTAGGCTTTTACGCCTTGTTGTCAGAAGGGCCCTTTCGGCTTGTACCCATAGCAAGTTCATCATAAGAGAATCACGATATATTCGATATTTACGCAGGTTGATTTTAATTTATAACAGCTTCATCTAAAATTTCAAGTTTACGACAAAGAAAATTGAAGCGCTCTTCGGATAATGGTTTTATGAAGAAGTCTGCTAACTGATGATCAGTGTCAATAAATTCTAAGTTAATCGTGCCATTTTGCTGATGATTACGCAAAAAGTGATGACGAATTTCAATGTGCTTCGTGCGTGAGTGACAAATGGGATTCTTAGTCAGATTTATAGCACTAGTGTTGTCACAAAAGATTGGAATATGCATGAAAGATAAATTATAGTCTTCAAGGGTTTGCTTCATCCACAGAATTTGTGCACAACAATGCCCAGCTGCGATGTATTCAGCTTCTGTTGTGGATAGTGCGACAGAATTCTGCTTCTTGCTAAACCAAGAGACTAAAGTTTTTCTTAATAAATGACACGTACCGCTCGTACTTTGACGGTCGACCTTGCATCCCGCGAAGTCAGCATCAGAGTAACCAATGAGGTCAAATGATGTTGACTTGGGATACCATAGGCCCACTGTAATCGTACCCTTAAGGTATCGAAAGATACGCTTAACCGCGATCATGTGTGATTCCTTAGGATTTGCTTGACATCTAGCACACAAGCAAACGCTAAACATAATATCAGGGCGACTTGTAGTAAGATAGAGTAGACTGCCTATCATACCTCGATACTTATGTTGATCTACGGGTTTGCCACTATCATCTGGTTCAAGTTTGGTTGAAGTAGCCATAGGAGTGCTGATTGGTTTGACGTTGTCAAGGTCGAATTTCTTCAGCATGTCCTTTGTATACTTCGACTGACAGATGAAGGTTCCATTTGACATTTGTTTGACTTGTAGCCCAAGAAAGTAGTTGAGCTCCCCCATCATGCTCATGTCAAACTCGGTCTGCATACACTTGGCAAAATCTTGACAAAGAGTTTCATCAGTAGAACCAAAAATAATATCATCTACATATATTTGTACTAGAAGAATAGTGTCTTTGAAAGATTTTATGAAAAGTGTAGTGTCAATTTTTCATTTTGAAAAACCTTTCTCAAGCAAGAAATTGCTTAACCGTTCATACCAAGCTCTAGGGGCTTGTTTAAGGCCATACAGCGCTTTCTTTAGCTTGAATACGTGGTCGAGAAATTTGTGATTTTCAAAGCCAGGGGGTTGTTTTACATAAACTTTCTCCTTAATAAAACCATTCAAGAAAGCACTTTTAACATCCATTTGAAATAATTTGAAAATTTGAAAATTTGCAAATGCATAAAGCATCCAAATGGATTCTAATCTAGCAACAGAAGCATACGTCTCATCGTAGTCCATACCTTCCTCTTGGTTGTATCCTTGGGCTACTAGACGAGCTTTGTTGCGTGTGACTGAACCATCTTCATTTACTTTGTTTCTAAAAACCCATTTAGTACCAATAATCGAGTGATTAGCCGGTCTAGGAACGAGTTTTCATACTTGGCTCCTCTCGAATTGGTTGAGTTCCTCTTGCATAGCAGAAATCCAAAATTCATCATTGAAAGCTTCTAAAATATTTTTAGGCTCAATTTTTGAAATAAAGGCAGTGCTAGCAATAGAGTCTCTTAATGATGATCTAGTAGTTACTCCACGTGAAACCTCACCGATTACCAAATTTTCTGGATGTGATGGCTTGAAAGAGAATTTCTTTGGCAAGCTCTCCAGAGAATTGGTTTCGATTGTGGTGTTCATTGGAGTAGACGTTGATGGCTCAACATCATCATCAAGAGTAGCTGCTGCACTGTTATCTTCATCAAAAGTCACATTTGTAGACTCTTCCACAATTAATGAGCGTTTGTTAAAAAACTCTATATCCCTTGCTCTTGGCAGCATAGCCAAGGAAAATACCATCGTCAGCTTTGGCATCAAATTTGCCTAAGTTGTCTTTGGTGTTAAGGATAAAACATCTACAGCCAAAAACTCTAAAATAAGAAACATTTGGGGTTCTCCCAAACCAAAGCTCAAAGGGTGTTTTCTTCGTAATAAGACGAATAAGTACCCTATTTAAAATGTGGCATGCTGTACTGACAGCTTCAGCCTAAAAGTATTTCGGAAGTAAAAACTTGTTCAACATGACTCTAGCCACATCGCCAAGAGTCCTATTCTTCCGCTCCACAACACAATTTTGTTGAGGGGTTCTTGGACAAGAAAACTCATGATCAAAACCATTTGAATCACAAAACTTTTCAAAATTAGAATTTTCGAACTCGCCTCCATGATCACTTCGGATATGAGTAATCATGTAGCCTTTTTCGTTTTGAACTTTCTTAACAAAAATCTTGAAAACTGAAATAGCATCACTTTTATTTGCAAGAAAGAAAACCCAAGTAAATCTTGAAAAGTCATCAACAATAACAAAGGCATAGAGTTTTCCACCAAGACTGGCTACTCTACTAGGGCCAAATAAATCCATATGGAGTAGTTACAAGGGTCTAGTAGTGCTTACAGAGTTTATGGAATGAAACGATGACTTGGTTGCCTTATTCAACTCACATTCAGCACATACGGTGTCCTTTTTGAATGTGATGTCGGGCAAGCCTCTAACTAGCTTCTTGGTCGATAGCCTGAATATAGTATCCATATTGGCATGACCAAGACGCTGGTGCCATAGTAACCGTTCATCTTTATGAGCATATACATCTACCTGCATTGTTAGTATTTCTAGACAGATAAAACATATAAATATTATCCTCTCTTACCCCTTCAAAAGCGATGTCTTCCATTAACCTATCATAAATAAGGCATTTATTTTGTCCAAAGTTAATGTCATATCCATGGTCAGCAAGATGAATGATGCTGAGCAGGTTATGCTTTAACTCGGTCACTAAGCAGACATCCTTTATTATGGGAGAGGGAGGATGACCAATATTACCGTTACCTATAATATAACCTTTTAGGTTGTTGCCGAAGGATACATATCCTTCTCTCTTCATCGATAGTGATGCAAAAAGATTTGCGTCTCCCGTCATATACCGCGAGCATCCACTATCGAGAATCCACTTACTCTTAGTTGAGGAGGGAAGGTCCACCTACATCAAGAATAGATGTGACCTTTGGTACCCAAGTTCTTGAGGGTCCTGAAAAGTTAGTTTTTGGAAACCATGCATATATCTTTCTATCTACTAATCTTCTAATTCTACATTGTGGTGAAATATGTCCATGTAAACCATAATAAGTACATGTAGCATTCCTATTTACATTAGGAGTATGCTGATGATGTCTATAAGCAGAGTAATGAGGAGAAGTGTGATGATATGTAGATTCAGCATGGTGATGATGACTATGTGGAGTGGCATGGTGATATTGTCTATATGGTATGGCATGATGATTTCTATATGTAGAGTGATGTTGATTGTGTCTTTGTGCAACATGGTGATGATTGTATCTATGTGTAGCATGATGATTTTGTGACATATGATAATTATTTCTACGTGCATGTGGTTTGTGTCCTTTGTGAAAGTGTGTATATATGTAAGCATGGTTACGTGTTGTAGGTGGATGACGTGGGTGACTAGTATGAGAAGTATCATGCTTTGTGTGTGTCTCATGATCTTGGGTTTGAGGTTGAGCAACCTGTTTTTCCAATTTAGTCTCTAGTTTCTTAGAGACAGCTTGCAGTTCAGTAACCTTAGCATTCAAGCCATGCATCTTAGTAATATAAATCTTGTGTCTACTCTTTTCTTCTGCAAGCTCCGTGTTCAGTGCTGTGATTTCTTGTGTTTGTTGTTCAATACATGCTTCGGCATCATGTAAGCTTATTTTAAGCTTAGATACCTCATCAGTGACATCCGTGGGTGAAGTGTCTCTAATGTTATCAAGTAATAGAGAAAGTCTTTGTATTTTGACTTTATGACTTTTGATTTTGTCCTGGGCATGTTTGTATTTACCAATGACCTTTTTGTGATCATTAAGTAAATCGGTGAAAGCATCGCCAAGTTCATCAAAAGTGAAGTCGTCAAGAGTTTCGTTTGATACCTTGTCGGACGTCGCCATTAGGCACACATTAGCCGTATCTTGAGGAGAGTCCTTTTCTTCCTCGGAGTCACTAGCTTCGCTTTCAAGCCAAATGCTTGTGTTGGCATATTTCTTTGAGGAGGTCTTCTTGTATGGCTTCTCATAGCGGTTGCTCTTCTTCAAGAATGGACAGTCTTTTCGGACGTGTCCAGTCTTCTTACAACCGTAGCAGGTTGGCTCTTCTTCGCCATCTTCTTGTGGTTCCTTCTTTCTTCGATTGAAGCGAAGGAATCTCTTGAAGTTGCGGACCATGAGAGCTTGATCATCATCTTCCGAGTTGTCGTCATCCGTCTCTTCGGGTTCAGCCCTCCGTCGGTGAGCTTTGAGTGCGATCTCCTTAGCCTTAGGAGCAGGCTCTTCGAAGTCCTTGAGGTCAAGCTCATGAGTCATTAGCTTTCCCATCAAGGTCTCTATGGACATGGTTGTGAGATCATTTCCTTCTATGATGGCTATCACCTTAGGGTTCCAAATTTTTGGTAGCCCCCTAAGTAGCTTGCGAATCTTCTCGTGATTTGAATATTGCTTGCCGAGCGAAGACAGGGGGTTGATGATGTCGAGAAATCTTGTGAACATTTGCGTGATCGTCTCGTTTGGCTTCATCTTGAAAGCCTCGTATTCTTGAGTGAGACGGCTTATCTTTGATTCCTTGACTTGGGTGGTTCCTTCATGCGTCACTTCTAGAAGTCTCCATACTTCGTGAGATGTGGTGCATGTAGATACCCTGTTGAACTCATTCCTGTCTATAGCACAGAATAAAGCATTAATAGCTCTCGCGTCTAGACTTGCCTATTTCTTCTCCTCGTCAGAATATTTGTCATGTGATTTCTCAACGAGATCGCCATTGACAACTATTCTGGCGGACTTTTTGTAACCGTCAGTGACGATAGTCCACAGGTCAAAGTCTAGCGACTTGAGATAAAAGTTCATCCTTGTTTTCCAATACTTGTAGTTAGTTCCATCAAATAGGGGAGGCCTATGAGTGGACTGTCCTTCACCGTGATTGGAAATCAAGGATTGTGTGGTTGCCATGGATCAGCTCTAGGATGTAAGTCCTTGTAAAGAGAACAGAGCTCTGATACCAATTGAAGAACAGATGGCAACTCTAGAGGGGGGTGAATAGAGTTTATAGCAATAATAGCCAATTAAAAAATCAACTCTTTCACAATCTAAAATTAATCAGAGTAAATGCGGAAGTAAATAAGGAACAAGAGAGCATACGCAAACACAGCCGATTTTAATCTGGTTTCCCTCGTGGAGGACTAGTCCAGGCCTGAGAACTCTAGCTCAGGATTAAATCCACTATTTGTGAAATAGTAGTTACACCCCGTGCCTTTTCTTCAGAAGAGCACGTCAACTTCTTACAATGGATCGCAGTGGCGATGCTTGGAATTTTCCAAGCTACTTCTTGAACTCTTGCACAAGACTCCTAACTGAGAGATGCTGAGCACTCGAGACTTAGGAAACTTGTGGCTAGTAGATGAAGAAGGGTATGGCTTATATTGAGCTTAAGAGAGAAGAGAATAGAAGATTGGATGAATAAAAATGAGAGAATTCTTGGCCTATTTATAGGGTTTTAACTGACAGAATTTGGCCAGAATTCTGGTAGAAATTTTCAAATATTTGACCGTTGGACAACTAGCAACCAGCCAGCCCTAAAAATTAGGGTGCTGATTTTTAGGGGACAGAGTTCGGCCCGAACTCTGTGTGGAGGCAGAGTTCGGCCCGAACTCTGTCTTCAGAGCACAGAATGGGTCAAAGGGTCCAATGGGCTGATTTTGGATGTGGAGCTTTATGGATATGGGTTGAGTCTCAATAGCCCAGCATAACTCAGCTTATAATCATTCTAGACTCAATAAATATAAAAGTACAGACTCGAAAGACGACTCACATTTGCAAAACTGAGCTGTCGTCTGGCTTGAGCTGGATGTAGTCGTCGTGTGTCGTATTGAATTATCTCAAGTATTATTTAGTCAATGTTATCAATATTTGGTTGACTGTGACTTTGTGTCAATTATTCAGTTATTCTTTATAAATTATGAGACATTGTACCCTGAATCAAATGTAAATCTTTGAATATTGTAATTTAATTTAGTTATTATGAATGAGCATTTATTGTGATTGTGAGCATTGTGGTCTAGACAACGTTCTATCACCGACTCTGCGGCGTAGGCTGGCTTGCGCACGCACTCGAATCAGAAAAGCGGGTGCGGGTCGTGACAAAGTACAACCCCACGAAATGAACATGTAGAATGTAAAATTGCAATACAACAATACTGATATGGAGTAACCTGTAACTGGACAATGATACAATAATTGAAATAATGAACAATTAATCAAGTCTAATGTGTGACCAGCTGGTAAATACAATAAACAAAATAGTACCATGGGTACAGTTCGGTTTAGCCACGACTATCCATCCACAATATCACCAAAAGGGAGATTGATCACATATAGACTAAATATGTTTTCAACCCCAACTCACAATCAATCAATGAACAATGGGTACAATCAATGCACAATAATCTATGTCAACAATGTGTCCAGAAAGGAAACAGTGCAAGACCGAATCACAAATTAATATTCAAGTCGTAGTGTACTTGCCTTTTTTCGAAGAGTTGCCAATGTCTTGAAGTCCTCCTAGAATGGATTTAGAAAGTAGGGTTAGGCTTCTAGTCCAAAACATTCTATAAACTAAGTAATTAATGACCTAAACTATAACTATTGGCTAAACTATAACAAATTCTATATTTAGTATATACTAGAATATACTAACAAAATAGCTCGTAAAAATATTAATAATTAACATTAGCTAAATATGTTAATTTACACTATAAATATTTACTAACTCTATATACATTAAGATATTAGTAAAATAGTTTATAAAATAGCTAACATTTATTTGCTAGTAAGGATTATTTACTAAAAGTATAACTAATTATCGATTTAGGAAATACTAAACATTCCGGTAAAATAACAAATTTTTATTAACTCAAATTCTTTACTAAAGTTAGAATAATAGTTTAGAAAACAATTCTAGCAAAATGCAAGATAATAATTTATCTAGATACAAATATTTAATAGATTTATTAACTAATTACTAATTGACTATAATACAAATTGTATAATAATTATCAGCCCGACCCAGTGTCAATGGGCTCGGCCCATTTCTTCCTTAGGTTCAGATTTGTGGACTCCAAGTCTGGCCTGCTGGCCCATTCCAAAACATCCTCATTCTCTCTTTCTTTCTTTTTTCTTTGCCCTTTGGACTCGGCCCAAATCCGGGCCCAACCCATCCTATACAAAGCCCCCTTTCCTTCTTTTAGCCCCTCGCTCTCTCACTCACGCACCCTTCTTGGAAGCTTCTCCATAATTGGAGAATCAGAAAAAAGAAGCAGCAGCAGCTTGGGATGAAGAAGGTGCTCACCATGGTGTCGGTGGCAAGAGGAGTGCGGCCAGGCGCTGGCCAAGATCCTATCGAGGTCTCATCTATGACCCGGCCGGAGAAAGATGGCGGAGGCAGACGGTAGCAGTTTGGCCGTCTGCAATCAAGAAGATGAAGGAACATGGCCAGGAACGATGGTGGCGGTGCTCGTGACGAATCTGCGCGCGACGCGGGCTGAGCGCTCGAGACGGCTCGGCGCAGCGGCGGATGAGCACGGCGACTCGCGGCGGAGGAGAACCATGACTCACAATGTCTCCGGCTTCTCAGGCGAGGCCTCGACGAGATGTGGCAATTAAAACCCTTCCGAGTGGTGGTGGTGGTGCAGGCCGAGATCTGGACACAGTACCGGACACAACAATAGCACCGAGCAGAATTAGGGTTAGGGTTGGGAGTCTGTACGTGTCCACAGGACACATGGTTGATGGGTGGGCTGTGTCGGGGTGTAATTGCTGTGCCCAGAGTTTAGGGTCGGACCCGACTCTGGAGGGACACGGATAGGGGAAGTGTCGGTACTGTTGTGGCTTATGTGGATTGTATCGGACACCCCCGGGGTTGGACCTGGGGAGCAGGACACGGCTATCTGTTGTGGACACAATGATATTTGGGTTGTACACAAATCTGTTGTGGACACAATGATATTTGGGTTGTACACAAAATTTTGTGGTGGACACAACATGACACATGGAATGGGTTTGGCTTGGGCTTGATAATTGGTAGTGAGGTAGATTAGAAAATAGTTGGGAATGAAAATGAATGAAAAAAATGAAGGTAATTATAGGCTTGGCCCCCGTCCATGGGCCCATGAATCACATGGGTTAGGAACTAGGGATGAGTAAATATCGACCGATACCGAAAAACCAACCGAATATCGATTAAAAATATCCCAAAAAATCGAACCGAAATTATGTACCGATATCGAATTGCCGAACCGACTAAATTACGGTATAATGGTATTGGTAACGGTTTGAGTGTAATACCATACCGAACCGAACCGATTCACACACACACACACATTTTTTAATGTTGTTCATGATTAATTTTACACTACTCATTTTTATTTTTTATCTTTATTTTGGTTGGTTTCCTAGAACTTGGAATGGATTTTAGTGGACTTGAATTTATGTTAAGAATGCTAAGAATTGAGTTTTTGATATTTTGAACTTATGTTTTTGTGTTCTCATAGAATTTTGAAGTGAATTTTGGTTACTTAAACTTATACTAAAGATTAAACTTAGTGACCGCGCTTGATATTTTAAGCTCATTTTTAGGTGTTTGCTACTTGTTATATATTGTTCTAATAATTTTGATTAATTGTTTGGTTGGTAGAGGCTTAGCTTTAAAATTAATGCTTCCAAAAAAGTAAAAAATATATATTATAGGTTAAGAGGTTCTACAATATTAAGTGTGTTAATTGATCAAATATTAATTGATAAAATACCGATACCGAACAAAAACCGACCGAATGCCGATTTAACCGAAACCGAAAAAACCGATTCTAAATGGTACGATATTGGTATTGATTTTTCAAATACCGATTTTAAAAAATACCGAAAAAATCGACCAAATACCGACCGATTGTACCGACGCTCACCCCTATTAGGAACAGTCTAGAATTAGTTTATTACAACTAACTAAAGAGCAAATGCAAATTAACATAAACAACATAATTAACCAGTTTCAACCCTCCTATAAATAATTAAGAAAAATCTAGAAATAGGTTGTTACAAATAACTAACTACTACATGCTAATTAATCATGTCCAACTAATAATTTCTATAAACTTCCCACCTAGAAATGACTAAATATTAACTAAACTTGCCACTCCCTTTTTACAAATTACTAAATTGCCCTTTCCTCTCTACTAATTACCAAAATCCCTATCCTCTTTTACTAAAATGACATCCCTCTTAGCTAATTACCAAAATAACACTAATTTCTAAATAATTTATAAAAGATAAAATTAGAAAATTGAAAATAATAGAAAATTTGGGAACAGAAGTTACAAATCTAACCACCTTAGAAAAATTTCGTCCTCGAAATTTCAAATGGCACGACTAAGAATAATCAAATACAAAAATTGAAAATTGTATGATCAAAATCAATTAGGCACGATCTGGATAGAATCAAAAGTCACAATTTGACACTCTCGGAAATAGAGTCAAAATGGTTTAGTTACGATCAATTTTGCCTCATTATCTAAGCATGGTCATGATAAAAAAAAAAAACCCCTAGGCACGACCAAATGTAGAAATGATATGATTGGTACAACTAAACAAAAATCCAAATCATTTAAGCATGATCAAGGTTATGGTCAAAATTATTTAAACACTATCTAGTTACGGCTAACGGGATCAAAATTTGCCTACGCACTATTTAGGATTGATCAAAGTGAGGATCGAAATCTAGTCACGATCAATAGAATCAAAAATCGTATGAGCACGACCTAATAATTAATCAAAGTTGTCTGAATACGATCGGAGATCATAATATAGGCATGAAAATAAATATAATTAAAATCATATAGTCATGATCAAAAGTGATATCGAAACCAAATGATGATCAGGAAAATCAAGTCATTAATACAAGAATAGGAAAATCAAACGACGATTTTAAAGAACAAATAGGCAACTCTAGGGGGGTGGGGGTGAATAGAGTTTATGACAATAATGTCCAATAAAAAATTAAACTCTTTCACCAACAGTAAATAATCAGAGTAAATACAGAAATAGTAAAGAGCAAGAAAGCATACGCAAACACATCCAATTTTAACCTGGTTTCCCTCATGGAGGACTAGTCCAGGCCTGAGAAATCTAGCTCAGGATTAAATCCACTATTTGTGAAATAGTAGTTACACCCCGTGTCTTTTCTTCAGAAGAGCACGTCAACTTCTTACAGAGATCGCAATGGCGATGCTTGGAATTTTCCAAGCGACTTTTTGAACTCTTGCACAAACTCCTAACTGAAAAGTACTGAGCACTTTGAGGCTTAGGGAGCTTGTGGCTAGTAGATGAGAAGGGTATGGCTTGTATAAGGCTTTAGAGAGAAGAGAAGAGAAGATTGGATGATTAAAAATGAGAGAATTCAAGGCCTATTTATAGGTTTTTAAGTAGGCAGAATTCGGCCAGAATTCTGGGTCAAATTCAAAATTTTGGCCTTTGGACAACTAGCATCCAGCCAACCCTAAAAATTAGGGTCCTGGATTTTAGGAGGCAGAGTTCGGCCCGAACTCTTTCTTTAGAGCACAGAACTGTTCCAATGGGTAAATAGGCTATTTGGATTTTTGTGGGACTTTTTGGTTTGAGGTATAGGTATAGGTTAAGTCTTAAATTGCCCAGTACGACTCAGTTTACATATGTCTAGACTCAATAAAAGTGTAAAATACAGACTCAAAACATTGAGCCGAGCAGGTGCGAGCTGTCGTCCGTCTTGTACTGAGTTCAGTCTTCATGTGTCGTATTGAAATATTACAAGTATCATGTTGTCAATTGTATCAATATTTGGTTGACTGTGATTTTGTGTCAACAATCTCCCCCATCACTACAACAGATATGGGATATGATAGCGTGCGTTGAACGCTGTAGAATGCATATTATAGCAGATTCTGCCCGCTATATATGCCCCCGCTATAATAACCCCATGTACAAGAATGCTATAAAGTTATAGCGTTCACGAACGCTATTCATGGATTATAGCGTTCATTGACGCTATAGACTATGTATAGCGTTTTGAAACGCTATATGATAGTTATAGAAATTAGGAACGCTATAGAACTTTAATAGCATTCATGAACGCTATTAATTTATTGTAGCGTTCATGAACGCTATACACAAGATATAGCACTTACAAACGCTATATAGTTTACATAGCCTTTACGAACGCTATAGTTCATTAATAACATTTGTTAACGCTATAAATGTGTTATGGCGTTTATGAACGCTGTTTATTTTTAATTGCGTTCATGTATGTTATTGTTTGTTAATAGCGTTTCGATATATATCTGCTTTTTATAGCATTTTTTTCCTGCTATTATATGTGCAACAATAGCATGTCAGAATGCTATTGCAGAGTCAAAATTCTGTATTCGAAAATTTGCAGAATGCAGCACATCAGAATACTATTGCACACCACAGTTACACAAAATGCAGGTATTCAAAAATTTAAATGCGAATCAATCACATAATGAATTCCGAACATAAGTAAATTCATTAATTTCACTGTCTAATATATGTAGAACAACGAAGTAGTACCAAACATTCAAAATCCTTAATTTCTCCATGTAGAACAACGAAGTAGTACCAAACATATGTCCAAAAATTAAACATTAACAGTGTAGTCAGCTATATCCCAAAATGTTGACTATCTAACATTTAGCTCCCTTCGAGCTTATCCACAACCAAAACTCCTCAGAAAGCATCCTCTTCCTTCATCCAACCTACACAAAAATAGGGGGTAAATCATTAGTGTAAAGAAAAAACTAATGAAACAAAAAATAGGGGGTAAAGTTCAGTAAGTTATCAAAAGAATTATTATTTATTTTTAATGTAACAAAAAATTAATTTCTATGTATGGAGGAATATTGACTTTAAATTTTTCAATAGTTTAGGGTATTGATTGATATTAAAATTTAGAGAATTAAATTGGAGAGCTACTACACGAAGAACCATATCTGCACCCTTATCAAACTTTACTAATAGAATAAAGAAAATTCCTAGTAATTCACTTCAGGAAAGAGCTCTTCAAGAAAATAACTTTCATGCTAAAAAAACTGACCAAAATTGCGTTTCCTTAAACCATAGTATGTGTGATATTCTCTAGATATGCTTATCTATATGATTGCTCATTCGACTTGATATATTTGCAGGAAAGATAACAAGCCAAAGAAGAACAAATTTTTCCAGTGAAGCGTCAATCAACAGAGTTTAGAGAACTTCACCGGGATCAAGATTTCAGGAGCAAAGAAAGCAACAAGCCCAGATTGTCAGTCCACTAGTACCTCTATCAAGATATCCACCTAAGAACATCACAATTCTAATAGAGCAGGTGCAGAAGGGTCAATCTGATAAATTGGGTCTAGGTCCGCGAAAAATCAGCTGATTATCAAATAGGCATAAAATAGGAAAAAGAACAAAGTTTGAAACATAGTAAAAAAAAGAACAAAAATATTTAAGTTTCATGCTAAAGCAAACACCAATTGACAAAAATATTTAAGGTGTATTACAAGGTTCAATTAGAGTTGAACTAGATACAGCTGAGTACCAATTGAACTAGATAAAAGCATATGCCTACCTAATTATATAAACACAAAGTCTTTCAAAATTGTCCATATAGAACCTTCTACCTTATGCTTCTTAACTTCTTCCATTGAAATGTGCCTTCTCTTTCTACAATAGATACAAATCAGACTCGCCAAATTTGTATGTGTTGGTATAATGTTGTGCCATATATGCATCAGTGCAACAGAGAATAGGAACAAAGCAACAAATCAATTTCATTTGTACTCTGGGATTAGAGGTTCCTAAAAAACAAAGGGTTAAAAGTTCAATCTATATTTAGTTCACAACAGGTGCAGCATTAAACATTTCAATGATCCAACATACAATAGAAATAACTAAACAAGACAATTTAGTTCATAACAGATAGTAACAAGCTTTGATATCTTTACAAAATGTTGTAGACATATATATATAGAACTTCAAGAAAATAGGAAATTATACCTGAAGCTTCCTTAGTAGTCTTAACAGATTCTCAATTTGTTTATTGCGCCTAAGACAATAAAAAAACATTAAGCTTCATCCAACTCAGTATAATTAGGTATCTAGATCAATTAATTCTAATTTTATGATAGTAACCTGAAGAAAGAAGGCATGGTGACAAATTCATTTTAAAAAAGTTAACATGAAGATGCCACATTCTATATTAAAAAGACATTACTGCTCACATTGTCTGCATCTGGAAGTTCTCTAAGGCGCTGCAGTAACAAAGGAATTCCAGCTTCAAATTAAGGCAGGACACATCATCCCCAAAGTAAAATCTTTCCTGTGTACATCACAAAACTTACCAAGAACGAGGAAAACAAATACCAAGGGAGAATATACAAATTAATGTTTTTGCCCTTTTGATAAGGACAACACCCAACATGGAAAAACTTTACTAATAGAATAAAGAAATACATCGGCTCCCCCAACTTTCCCATTGGTCCACCAATGGATCACCACACCTCACAAAGAAAGAATACAACTGAGAGTGCAACGAAAATACCGAAGTCTAGAACTCGAAGACAAATCGATGTGGTCTTCTCGAAATATCTCCTCTGGACCGATCCACAAACTCTCTCCTGATTCCTTATTCCTCTTCTCGAAGTTGCACGGCTTCCTTATGAAATTATCACACCTCTATATTTTTTTTGAAATTGGGTCAGGATTCAGTCATATACCCTTTCCTAATCTTGCAATAATCTGAACCATTGGATCCGATCAAAATACTCGATCTCAAGGGAAACTGCCTTAATTTCAAAGGAAACTAGACCCGACTTAACAGATGAAAAAATAAGCAAAGAAATTCATCCCCGCACAGCTCACACAGCCAAGTAGACATTTTGGGCTTGCATACTCTTCTAGGAAATTGTATGATTGTTGTTTTGTCATTATCGTAATTTATATTTCCTCGTGATCTCTTTTAGATCATCTTCGTGTAGCAAACCTTGCAATATAGACCGAGATATAAGTTTCAGATCATCACCTACAAAGATGCATGTCTACTCTCATATAAATACATGACAGAGGAAAGTAATGGTGCACATATGCAGAAATGTTCCTCTTCTGTTCTCTACATTAGGATAGAGCGGAACTAGACCATTTTGCTAGTTGTATGAAATTGGTTTAATATATTTTTCATTGCAAATGGAAAATTTGCTATGTAGCTGTAGTATATGGTCGAGCACTTCTATTACGACAACCAAAGTATACAAGATGTAAGACCATCAACATCAACTCATAGAACTTAGCATAAATGAAGTATCATTTATATTTCACCATATATGATATTTGATTGTGCAATCCAGATAAGAAGAATTTATTAATTAAGACTAACCTCAGCTTCACTTGGAGGATTAAGTTTCTTTACGAGGTACTTTTGGATGAAAGAAATAGGCAAGTTACCATCCCTAACAAAGGATAAACAAGAAAAATGTAAACTAGTATTCATGCCAATAAATAAATATGAATGTAAAAAAAAATTGCTAAACTATGATCAACAGAACACTCATCACTAATCGTCCTACAAATTGTGACAGCAATGGACTGATTTAAATCATACCCAAGTCATCATCTTGTCTTGATGTTTTATGCCAATATTAGTTATGCAACCTTATCAATTAATCGTTTTCCCCTGATGGCTCATGCTGAATTACATCTATTTGCAGGTAGGTACTAGTACATTTGGTAGTAAACCAAGAATGAACATAACAAATATTGGGGAAAGAATTTTTTTGGTACGACAAGTCTTATCATTTAGCATCCTATCTTCCTACATTCCTTAGTAGAAAATCTATATTGTAAACGTAATACATACCTAAATTTAAAACTGTAATGTTATTTTCTACAGTGAAAGAATTGCAGTACTTATAAAAGAAAGAACATATAGGGTGCGAAGTTCTGTAAGGCTTCCAATATTTCCACTCAATGAGCCATGTTAAACAATTTCCTGCAGCAATGAGATTTGGTAACAAGAGAGCAGGGTTGTAAAGGGAAGATGATAAGTTTGCAGTAGGGACTTACAGTTCTACCACTCTAGAATTGTTACAAGTTCATCCATGAGGATCGTTTGATTTCTCCCAACTCGGGAAGAGTAGCAGCTAAAAGAACACCAGAGCCGGCTCGAAATTTTCAACGAGAAGATGACGATTGAAGCTTTACTACAAAACAAAATTATTGAGGATAGATTTTACCCAGGTAGCATCAAGAAATTATTGAGGATAAATCTGGCTCAAAAAAATGTCCCACACGCACCGGCTTTGTCATCAATATCCCACACGCACAACATTTAGACTAGCACAGAAGAAGATATCAATCCCGAAGTATAAACGTGTAAGTTCCTTGTTAGAGGAGCCTAACCTTCAGTACACCGATCACGTTAGTATACTCCATTGGTTCGATAAGCTCATCGTCGGGATCGTACGCGGTAGCCCACCTCACGTTCTTGTTGATCTCGTACGTTTGCTTCCCCCGCGGGGACGTGAGGACGTCCACCTGGACGTCGGGGTACTTGTCCTTGATCAGCTGCACCACCGGGAAGTACAACAAAAATAAAATTAAATCACTATAAACCCTAAATAAAAAGAGAAAAATTGGTGAAAAGGGATGCAGACTATGGATTCATATAGAATGACCCTAGCCGTACGGGATGTCGTTGCCGGTGCAGTGACCATCCTATTTGTATCGAAAAACTCCCTCACCTCCCTCACTGCCCTCTTGTCCAGCTTCCCTTTCCTTGCGACCCTTTCCTCGGAGTCGACGGTCGATGACGACGACCGCATCGGTGACCTTGACCCCCTCGATGTACATCGACGGCTCGAGCACGGCGGTCTCGAGCACGGAGCACGGAGACGGCGGTCCTCGACGACGTGGTCGGTCTAGCAGGGGCGGAAGCATCTCTCAATGGACTTGGTGAAAGGAGATGAAGGATAGGAGGGTTTGATAGGAAGGGGGAAAATTTTGGTGAAAGAAAAAAATGAGCGCCAGATCGAAAAAAATAGAAAAGTGAGCGGGCTGAGTGGGCTGTCCAGTTTGGTAAATAGATTTCTATAACTTCTTATAATACTTGAGTTTGAAATCGATACATCTCCCTTAGGGCTTGTTTGGTAACCGAATTTCACTATTTGGATTTGGATTTGAAAATCTTCCAAATTCAAATCATGGATTTCAAGATTCAAATCCAACTCCAAATCCAACTCCAACCAAACATAGAATTTGAATTTATGATTAATAATTAAATTATAGTCATGATCAATAATTAAGCTATTAATTAATTATAATTAATTATAGTTATTATTATTTATAAAATTAATAATTAACGATTAGTAATTAATAATTGACGACTAGTTATTATCAATTATAAAATTAATAATTAATGATTAGTTAATTTTTAAATAAATAACGATTAATAATTAAAGATTAATAATTAATAATTAATAATTAATAACTATAAATTATAATTAATGATTAATAATTAATTATTAATAATTGATAATTTTTATCAACGATTAATAATTATAAATTATAATTATTGATTAGTAATTAATAATTAACAATTAACGATTAATTAACTATAAATTAAATATTTTAAAAATAGTAATTATAAATTAATATTGTTATGATTAGTAAATTATTAATTAAATTATTATAAAATATGATTCTAATTGCGATTAAAATATTATTAATTAAGATTATAATAAAATAGTTATTAACAAATTATTAATTAATATTATAATAATACTAATAAATTATTAATATGATTATAACAAAATTAACTAATTAACTAATTTTTTAATTAATAATACTAAACATAGGATATGATTATTAATTAATATTATAATAATACTAATAAATTATTAATTAATATTATAATAATAATATAATAATACTAGTAAATTATGATTATTAACTAATTAACGAATTATTAATTAGTATTATAATAATACTAATAAATTATTAATTATGATTATAACAAAATTAACTAATTAACTATTTTTTTAATTAATATTACTATTTTTTATTAATTAATAATACTAATAAAATAGTTGGTTTTTTTATTGATTAACTAATTTTTAACAAAATTATTAAAGAATAAATATTTTTAACGAAATTATTAAAGAATAACTAATTTTTAATTTACTAATTTTTAACAAAATTATTAAATAATAAATATTTTAACGAAATTATTAAAGAATAATTATTTTTTTCCTCCAAAATCCAACCAAATCCAAGTTTTGGATTTTGTCATACTTTCCATATCCAAATCCATCTCCAACCAAACATAGAAGTCCATGGATTTGTCTCCAAATCCATAAAAATCCAAATCTCACCTCCAAATACGGTTTACCAAACACACCCTTATACGTAAAAACAGCTATAATGTACCAAAATTTAAAATTTTCCTCTACTTAGACAAGAATATTTTTCCTAGCCGTCTTAGTTGTCTTAGTTTTATTCAGTTTTTGGACCGAAATCCGAACCGAACCTTATACGAAACGTCTATATAAAGTTCATCCCTAGACATACGGACATAGCAACGTTCAGAAAAAAGTATACTTTTAACAGCGTTCATAACACGCTATATAAAGTTCTGTTAACAGCACTGCATAATGATATTGATAATGATATTCTAATAGCAGGGTGGCTTCAACGTTATAGATAAACTGCTATTGTATGAACGTTTAATAGCACTTTAATATGAACGCTATGGATGATTATATTATAATAGCAGGGAGGCTCGAACGTTATAGATAAACTGCTATTGTATTCTATTTTAATAGCACTGCGGAAGGAACGCTATTGATGATGATATTCTATAGCAGGGAGGCTTGAACGCTATAGATAAACTGCTATTATATGCCCTATTTGTTGTAGTGCATATTGATAACTGACAAAATGATATTTGTATATTCAATATTCATACCTGGACACATTAAAGAGCAGTAGCGTAGCTCCCCCATAATAAATGCAGAGCTATCAATAGCTCCCCCGTAAACATTGCTCTGTTCCTGTTGTCCTGATAAAAACATTCTTTTCCAAAGCACAGATACACAAGGCTAGAAAATATGATATGATGATGAATATAGCAAAATATTTCTCCCCCTTTTGGCATTTATCAAACAACCAGAAATAAAAACTGGCAAGCACACCATAATAGACTGCATAAACTGATAAACGGCAGAATAAAATGTCGCAAGAGTCACATAGAGAGGTCTAATACAACCAAAGAGCAGAATTAAACAACTACATCAACTAAAATGCAGAAAAACATAAACTACGATCCTCAGCAGCGCAGCAGCAAGTAGAAATCTACATCTATTACGGAGCTCGTGAAGGTCCAGCGTCGTCGGATGGACCAGTGAAGGAACGACGAGGGTCCACGAAAGCCGCATCCGGATCCAGGTAGCGGATAACCCAAGGGTCATCGATACGGTATCCATCGCGAGCAGGTCCTGCTCTACAGGAATAGGCATAGAAGGATGCCGGGACATAGAGTACCGAATATCGTGCTGTGAGTTGCTGATGGCACTCATTTGCAGGGTGGTACGGTAGTCAAGCTGAGTCCAGCGATCATCCTCTAAAGTGAATCGATCGCGAAGCATAGTCTGTAGTGACTCAAGAGTAGCGGGAGGAGGAGGCGCATCCTGTCCAAGAGGAGGTGCGTCAGGCTCATCGTCAGAGTGCTCAGACGCAACAGGTGAGCCAATTACCGCCTGAAGCCGCCGTGCCTTAGATAGGAAGGCATGGGAAGGTAGGAATTGGCACTCATCAAGAGGGACACGAAAGGCACGAAAGACCGTAGGAAGATAAAGAGCATAAACCAAGGATCTTGGCTTCTTCCTAGCATTAATTATCCAGTCCATCATGGTACGTGGAAGATTAAAAGGAACATGAAAATGTAGGTGATACAAAACAGAGATTTCAAAGTATGTAACCTCATCAGTTGATCCCGCTTTGGGCAGAATCGAGTTAAAGACAATGCGATGAAGTTCATAAAAATAAGGATTGAGAAACTTGGCGAGAAGCTTGCGAGGACGTGTGTTAGGAGTACACAAATCGTCCTTAAAGCTTTCTAGGGATGACCCATCGGGGAATTGAAACTTGCGAGCTTCAACAAGTTTCTCCCATGAGTTTGGCTCCGGAATTTCAAGGTATTCGGCCAAGTCAAAATCGTCAAAAGAAATATCAATGCCCGCAACACGTGAAAATAGATGTGTATCATCATGAGTGAGGTTGCAATAAAATATTTGGATGGCATTGAGATAAATGATGGAATTGGTTGTGACAAGTTCATCAAGACATAGATCATGAAATAAGGAATCATATTGTGAAAAGATGGTAAAATTTATAGAATGACCCGCGTACACGGGACGTGATCGAAAATCACTAAACCACTCATTGGAAGCGTCTAGTGATACAAATATCCGGTCATCGTACGTGTTGGGGTCGAGTGGACGAGGTGGGTTGAACAAGGGTGAATAGGTTGCTGGTTAGGTTGTTCAACGGGTTGTTCAACACGAGGAGGAGCATTCAAAGAGGACGCACCCTCGGTTCGAAGTCTCTTCCCTCTATTGAACAACTTGGGAGCCATGAAATAATGAAAAAAATTAAGAAAATTGAGATGGAGAGAAGTGTGAAAATATACCTCAATTTGTTGATGAAAGAGAATGGTGAGAGAATCCTTCTCCTTGAATTTTGAGAAGAAAGATGCACTAAGATGGAAGAACTAGGGTTAGGGTTTGAGGAGGAGTAGTTTGGAGAAGTCTAGAAGGTGGCGATGGAGGAGAGAGAAGAGGAGAACCCGGTTTTAAGTGTAAAGGTTCGAATGGTCGGAGCAATTTTGGACCATTAGATCAAAAGTTGATCAGCGGCTAAGCCTGGTTTCGGTTCTGGAAGGACCAGACCGAATTTGGCCCGAACTTTGGGTTAGGCAGAGTTCGGCCCGAATTTCGGGTTCTATGGCCAGAACAGAAATCAGGCTAATTAATGAAGTTGAAAAATAAGTGAGACTAAAAGGAATACAATAATGGATAGATGTAGATACAAAAATTTAAAAGTCCAAGGAGAACAGCAACAAGAGAACGCTGAATCAAAAAAGAAGTTTGAAATTTTGAATTTAGCATGTGATAAAAGTATACCATATAATAAACAAGGAATAATGCCACAATTCAATATTTTGAAGTTGCCATGGGGTAGCTGCAGGGACCGGATCCCAGCTAGCGGTAGTCCTGAGGACTAGTGCACCGTGTCGCTTAGGATTTTACGCCTTGTTGTCAGAAGGACCCTTTCGGCTTGTACCCATGTCATAACCTTAAATTTCTATTTTAATATTGGTAGTTTAATTATTTTTCAACCATTCAAAAATTATTTTCCTATAAATTATTTCTCAAAATATATAGTGTAAATTAGATAAATCAATTTTCTTTCAAAATGCTCCTCATGCAAAATTTACTTTTGCATTCTTGCTTAGGGGATTATGTGGCATGCATGCATAATAGAGTGCCAAATGGCACTCATGGCTCATGACAATTCTCTAAGGGCATTTTAGTATTTTCTATTTAATTTCATTTCAACTCTTTTAAATGAATAGGGATGAAAGAGAATATTCATTCCCATTCTCTTCTTTCTCCAGGTGATTTTTCTCTCATGCTCCTCATTTCCATTTTTCTTCTTCTTCTTCTTCTCCTTTCTTTCTCCCCCCTCCTAATTCTAAATGCTGCTGCTGCTGCCGTCGTTAGCTGCTGCCGCCGGCGCCACCCGCCGGCCGGCCGGCCGACCGTGCACCCCCCCTTCTCCATCTTCTTATTCTTCTTCCTCTTCCTTTCTTCCAATTCCTTTCCCATTTTCTTTTATTTATAGGTTTTGTAACTTCAACCCCCATTTCTAATTTGTGCCCTAGGTTTCTGATTTGGGTTCTGAAGAAATTCTTCTAGAGGGAAGATTGACCACAAAGCCAAGGCAAGCCCTCTCTCCCTATTCCTTTGAATTTGTCCCATGTTAAATTATCTAGTATTCTTGTATTTTTACATGATATATATATATATATATATATATATATATATATATATATATATATATATATATATATATTCTGAATTTTGAAAACTATTGGTAATATCAACCAAATGCAATATAATGTGCTTACACCTTGTTGTGATTAGATATATTTATATATATACATATGCATAGAGGTAGATATTGATGTTTCCTTAGAACGAATTTATGCATAAAACCTATATATATGTATGATTGCATATACATAGAAACCATGACACGATGAAACTTCTTGATTGCCCCATGCAATGCAAACTTGTAGATGCTAACCTTTCATACAATGGTATGTATATATATACGTATGCTTATAAGATAACTTCATGAACTTAGAAGCCAATAATGTTGTCTTCACTAAAGTATCCCCAAATGACCTCAAACAAGAAGTTGTAAGCCCATTTCATTATTATTTTACAATAATTCACTTATGTCCAGCTTTTTAATTTACACTTAAATGACTTATTCATCATGATTAATTAGCCAAAATAAGTTTATTTAGGTGTCGGTATGATAAGGTTACCCTAACGTTGAAATTCTAAGTCAAATGACTTTGAAACACATTCTAAAAGCATAATTAAAGTGTACCGTAAGTATGGATTTACTTTGAACTCGTAGAGTTGATTTTGGGAAATCTATTCTTTTTAATGGTTGTGTTGAGTCACTTCTCCGTATAGTTTCCACAAAGATTTATATGCTTGAACTTGTGAAGACCCAAGGGATGCCTTAAACTAACTTTGAGATAGGATGATTATTACTTATTATTAGCAAAATGTTCAATTCTGTCCAGAATTTTAATTAGGCTTAAAATCACCTTTTTGATCTTGAAAACATGGTTTAACTTGATAATTTTGTATACCGGTCTACTATGGTAGCTACGTGCTAATTTTACATGTCTTAGATTACTTTTCTATATTCTCGATGAGTTAAATACAATATCTAGTCCATAGTAGTTCCCTAAAATCATTTTCATTACTAAACAAAGTCGTTATTGTTCTTGACATGCTTAGCATTTTGTTAAAGCCTTGCAAACCAAGAATAATTGCACGCTCCCTTGCCTGCTAGGTAAGAAAGCTTTATTTTTGCATAGCTTTATATATTGCGTGTTGCCGGTGTTGAGAGTTGCTCCACCGAAGGGGTCGGCGTACCCGGTATTATATTTGCGTGTTGCCGGTCTTGAGGGTTGCTCCACCGAAGGGGTCGGCGTGCCCATTTATTATTTCTTTGTGTTTATATGTTCTAGAATATTTTCGGGTCAGTAAATACAAAGGAGACTCTGCCGAAATTTTTGAGAATTTCCAGAGTTAGTCTATTTTTCGACAAACTCGGATTTCTTGGAAATTTTGACTCTAGTTCTAGACCACCTGAACCATCCATCTCCGACCTATAATATCGGAGGGATTTTTAGAATCATGTCCAATTGAATATCTTGGAATTTTTCCTTGGTTCCAATATTTCTCTGACTACTTTAGTTTCGGAAAAGACGAAACCAATATTTGAAAGCAACTTAACTTCTAGGACTCCCGTTTGGGAGATATTTTCTCTGAAGTCTAATGTTTAGAATTGGTTGCATGGGGTTTTGGGAGAGAAACCGTTGGATCACACCCGACTGACTTCTTAGTAATATCATTTTTCATTTTCGTACTGATCAGTCCCTGATACGATGTTCGTGCGGCCGTGCGAATATCCGGGGTGAGGCTTAGCTCACTTTCTTGATCGCAATTGGACATCCAGGCCCTGAGTTTCAGCTCAGCTATCCATTTGCACATTACCCTGAGATTCAACTCAGAATATTTGTTAATTCATTAGATATCCAGGCCCTGAGTTCAGCACAGCTCTCTAATGAATGGGTTCGATATTCTTGGAAAGGTCCAAGTCATACGAACTTCTTGATTATAACACATGATACGATGACTCGACCCAGATGATTCGGAAACCACTCATGATGTTATCTTGCTTGTAATCACATCAATATGTGATAGTACAGACGGCTGGAGAATCTAAGCACCAACCCGTTTTGTACGAGCCTGATCCCGGGCAAATGGGGTTATTGTTGAGATGCTAGGCGAGTGTGTGTGATCCAGGAGTTTCTCTAAATTGTATTTAGGTCTAGAAAGATCTTGGCGTGCCCTTGTGACATAATTGAGAATCACTTACTTTTGACTAAAATCAAGGTATGAGTTTAATCACTCTAGATACTAAATCTTGTTCACTTATCTTATTATTATGTATTCATACTTCTTCTTTGACTGAGGGCTTGCTCGTCGTATTGACGACCTAGTTTTGTTCACTAGGGACTGAAGAAGATCATGATGTGGATCAGGCGTACACTGAGGATGATCTCTATGAATAAAGTGGAACGGATGGAATGTAGTTTCATTTTGATAATATTTTCAATTATGTAAATTATGTGTTGAAGACTATGAATCAATCATGTGTTTGAAGACAGTGAACTAAATATGTAAAATATGTGTTTTGATGAATTCTAGACCAAGTATGTAATATTTATGGATAAATGAATGTTTTGAAATTGTGGAATTCTGTGATTATCCCTTTTATCTATGCCTATCCCGGACCTTACAGGCGACAATCGCAGGGTACATTTCGGTACTCATTGTACAGTTGCGTAGCCGGGGAAGAAGTATCACGTGCCTCATGTCATTCTGGGAACCGGGGCGTGACACGTCTCTTTTGGTTGGTGGCCCATGCAGGTCTAGTCTTTAAGGTTAGTGTATAGGTTAAGGAGAATGTATAGGTAGATAATAGATACTCTAAGGACTCACTTGAAATACCCCAGGATAGAAATGTTTAAATTGAAGATTGAATTTCCTAAATTAAAGAATCGAGGAATATGTAAGAATTTGGGATATGAATCTTGATTAAACTTTATTTAAACATTGATGATGCATTATTTCTTGTCATAGATTTCTAATTCGAGGATTTTTGGGTATAGGTCATGGCCCCATTTATGCCGAGCATCTTTTGGGACGGGAGTGACAGAACCTTTTACGGTTACGAGCAGTTCGCTCGGAAGGCCTGGCTAGTGGTAGACGATGCGGAACTCCCAGTATTCAGAGTTTACTTTCATCGCCTGCGTCCCAAGATCTGGGACATTGAAGATGGAGCGGAAGTTTATTATGAGAAGGAATTGCATCTGATGTTCTTCCTTGCGAAGGACGGTCCCTCTCCCTTCACTTATGGGTATGATGGGACCATCAGCGAGTGGGAAGAGACCAACCCCTACGATAAGATTTTAGAGATCACTTACTTGAAGCTGACTAGGGGTTAGTCAGGATAACTGGGAAATAGGGTAGTTTTTTTTTGTCTGCTGTACAACATTTTAACGGATCAGCAGATATATGTATATGTAGGAAGATATGTTGTGGAGGTGTAGAGGGGAAATTTTTTGTCTGTTGTATTATATTTTGGAAATTACAACAGATGTATATAGTTTTGTATAGGGTTAGAGTATAGAAGTCGTAAGGACTTCTTTGTGAAGCATATTGTAATCCTGTTTTGTGCAATGAATGAAATATGCTTCTTTTGTCTTTAACTATCTTAATTGTGATTGCCTTTTTTCCTTTCGCAATTAAGTTCTTTAAGTTTCTCCTTTAAATTTTGCATTAAGAATTTTCCCATCCTTAATATTTAGGAAATGTCTTCTTCACCAAATCCCGACACATTGCAAACGGAAACCACCGAGATGCGTCCGACAGACGCTATGGAAAATTTTCAGAAAATCTTGGCAACCAACACCCAACAAATCCAACTTTCCCAAGCTGTGTCTGCAAAGCTACTGGAAAGACTGGATGTCGCAGCTGCTCCTAAAGCTGGGACCCTTTCGGATTTCAGGACGATTAAGCCCCCAGAGTTTAAGGGGACTGAAACTCCTATGGAAGCAGCACAGTGGATTAGGACCACAGAAGGGTTGCTGAAGGGCTCGAAGATCCCGCCAAATGACATAGTATCTCTTGTAAGGATTCAACTGAAGGACGTTGCCGATATCTGGTAGAGCTCCTTACACCCGGAAGAATCAGATGAGATTGTATCATGGGAGAAATTTAAGAAAGAATTTGAAGAGAGATTCTTTCCCCCTAGTGCCAAGTTGGAGCTGGAAAGGAGATTCCTATATCTGAAGCAGAATAAGACATCTGTCGATGTATACTCGGCGGAATTCACAAGACTAAGCCGGTATGCTTCAAGCATGGTGACTACGGAGAAGGCAAAGGTGGTCCGATTCATGGAAGGGTTGGACGATAAGCAGAAGATGAAGGTTGCCCCCTACAAATGTCAGACTTACGCAGAAGTGGTCGAAGCTGCAAGAGACAAAGAAAGGATACAAAATGATAAGAACAACTCGAAGGCGGCAGGACAAAAGCGGAGTCTGGAGACCAGCTCACCTCAAGAAAGGACCTCGGGACAAGGACAACAGAAGTGTGCTCAGCATGAGCAGAATAGAGTCACACTAAGTTGTTCATACTGCGGAAAGTCCGGGCATACAAAGAATAACTGCAGAAGACTTCAAGGGAAGTGCCTGAAGTGTGGATCCTCCAACCACCGGTTGAACCAATGTCCCCAGAACAATAGAAGATCTGTAGCACAGAATAATACACAGGGACCAAGAGCTGCAAACCAGGGATTTCAACAAAGGCCTTTCTTTCAAAACAATTAGCCCAGGTTTAATGCTGCTGCAGCACCACAAGCACAAGGTCATGCCCCTACAGGATATCAGCAAAGACCAGCATTGACACCACAGGCGCATCAATTCTATCAAGCTCAAAAGGCTAATCAGAATTACAACAACAGAAAGAAGAAGAATCACGGCCAAGCCTTTATGATGGATAGCAATGAAGCTGGAAGTACGGAAGACGTGGTGACAGGTACTATACTCGCTTCTTCCAGCCCTGCATCAGTATTGTTTGATTCTGGAGCTACTCATTCCTTCATATCTGCATCATTCATAACTGAGTATAATATTGAGACTCAACCTCTAGTTAGAAAATTGAAAATCCCGACGGGCAATGGTGTGGTAGAAGTGAGTCGAATTTGTAGAAATTGTCCAATCAAGATGGAAGGAGCAAGCTTCCGAACTAGACTATTAGTCTTTTCCATGGACAACTATGATATAGTATTTGGAATGGATTGGTTAATAGCAACCCCAACAATCATTGATTGTGGTCAAGGAAAAGTTCAGTTTTTCTTACCTAGTAGGAAGCTGCATGAATTTGTTAGAGCCCAGAAGTAGTTTGACAAAGAAGAGTTAGAGAGGTTTGAACTTAGGAGTCTCATGAACCAAGTAATGGAGGAATGACCCAGGGTTGTAGATGAGTTTAAGGATGTATTTCCTGATGAATTACCCAGATTGCCACCAAATAGGGCAGTTGAATTTAGCATTGATCTAATTCCTGGAGCAGCCCCAATTGCTAAGAAGATATATCCAATAAATAAGGAGGAACTAGCAGAATTAAATAAACAAATCAAGGAATTGCTAGCTAAGGAGTTTATCAGGCCTAGTGTTTCTCCGTGGGGAGCGCCTGTTCTATTTGTAAAAAAAAAGGATGGAAGCCTGAGATTGGTGATAGATTATAGAGCACTGAATGAACTGACAATCAAGAACAAATATCCACTCCCTAGGATCGACAAATTATTCGACCAACTTGGAGGAGCAACTGTATTTTCCAAAATAGATCTCAGATCAGGCTATCACCAAGTGAAGATTAAGAAAGAAGACATACCAAAGACTGCTTTTAGAACTAGATATGGACATTATGAGTTTCAAGTCATGCCTTTTGGATTGACAAATGCTCCGGCCATATTCATGGATTTGATGAATAGGATATTCTATCAATATCTGGATAAGTTTGTGATCGTATTCATTGATGACATATTGATCTACTCGAAGAATGAGGAGGAGCACGAGGAACACTTAAGGATAGTACTTGAGACTCTACGACAGGAGAAGCTGTATGGGAAGCTGAGTAAGTGAATTTTGGTTAAAGAAAATTCCTTTCTTGGGATACATAGTTAGTGGAGAAGGCATTATAGTAGATCCTAAGAAGATAGAAGCAGTTAAATCATGGCCTACTCCCAAGAATGTAGCTGAAGTTCGAAGTTTCGTTGGTTTAGCTGGATACTATAGAAGATTTGTGGAGAACTTTTCCAGAATAGTTGAGCCGCTTACTAGATTGACTCGGAAGAATGAGAAATTTGTTTGGACTGATAAATGTCAAGCAGTATTTGAGGAATTAAAGGAAAGACTTGTCACAGCACCAGTACTAGCTTTACCCTCAGGATCAGGAGGTTACAAGATTTACAGTGATGCTTCTGGCAAGGGTTTGGGCTGTGTACTGATGCAACACGGAAGGGTTATCGCGTATGCTTCGCGGCAGTTGAAGGTTCATGAGAGGAACTATCCAACACATGATCTGGAGTTAGCAGCTGTTGTGTTTGTACTGAAACTGTGGAGGCATTACTTGTATGGTGAACAGATTAAGATTTACACAGATCATAAAAGTTTGAAATATGTGTTCACCCAAAAGGAGTTAAATATGAGGCAACGTAGATGGCTCGAGTTGCTTAAGGATTTTGATATGAAGTTGGAGTATCATCCAGGCAAGGCGAATAAAGTGGCTGTAGAAGCATGGAAAATATCAGAGTAATGGTCCATGCGGCTCTGGGAAGAAGCCCATGCGGCTCATATAGGAGCTGCCTTATGCGATTCAAAGAAGACTCTCAGTCTCATGCGGCTCGGGAGTGTATGCGGTTCAGCAGGAATATGCGGCCCGGTCGACGCCATATCCCCCTTTGGGATCCCTCCCTACAGCTGGCCATTTGAGTAAGTGGCCTCATTTAATGCTCTGACACGACTCGACTACTGTGACGGCTCTGACATAAAGTGTCATAATGGTTCTGCCATAATGACAGACTCTTCGGGAAAAGAGGAAAATCTCTGACCCGATCCGTCAGAAGTCCCAGGTTGCCACGTGGCAATCAGCCATATGCGGCCCACCAAGAGTCCAGTCCCTGCGGCCTAACACAACGTTGTACATGCGGCTCCCTGAGAACTCATTCCCTGCGGCTCAAGGCAACGCTAGTTTTGCGGCTCGCAGAGACTATGCATATGCGGCTCATTGAGAGTTCATCACCTGCGGCTCAATAAAGCATTGTCCCATGCGGCTCATGAGGAGTATCTCCCTGCGGTTCAAGTGTCGCCCATCCTATGCGGCTCTGGCTGGACCCACGATTAAAATACGTGGCATCGAATCAATCGAGGATCTAACCGAATCCTAACAAATATATTTGACGTCATCCTCATAATTACCGAGATCAAGGCATATCATTTATCATAAAGCCAATAGGACATGTGGCGAGCAATCGGACATTGATATAATCAATCATGAAGATTTAAAGCAGTTAACATTAACTGCTCACAAGATTCGGTGCTATCCGCATTAATGGCCTAGATTCATTGTAATCAGGATCAAGGGTTCAGATAGATTGAGGGAGCGCCGACATTCCAAACAAATGATCATTAGCAAACCCTAATGATCATACCCTACTCTTATAAATAGCCAGCATCATTTCTCTGCAAAGGAGGGACCGTCAACAAAAGAATAAAAATATACAGAATCAGAGAGAGAATACACAGAGAGAGAGAGAGAGAAGCCAGGAGAGCAACAGAGGAGCAAAAAGAGCCTTTCTTCGTCAACGCCAACCATCTTCCCACCAGGAGCCAAGGCTGCATACCGATCGTCCAAGGAGTAAGGCAGGGCTGCCGTCGCCTTCCCGAGCCTCTATCGTCACCCCCCAGAATCTAAAATAAACAATTATACTTAGATTGCTGTACCTAGGTTTTTGTCCCTAGGCTTTCTTTGTACAAGCGAGTTTGTATTGTGAGTCTAAGTTCAGTCCTCCGATAATTGTTCTGTACTTTTACAATCAATGGCAAACACGATGGAGACCCTGCTGGGGACTAACTTCTCCACGGCTGAGGAGTTGGTGATGCAATCGGATGCAGCCAAGCTTGGCTCCATGCAACAAAAGATGGTCGTCCGCTTCGACCAACAAGCATTTGAGGAGATGCTCTCCGAAGGAAGCGCTGGCCCGGTCCAGAAGCACACCCACACGACAAAGGCTCGCAGAGAGTGGAGGCCAAAATCATTTGCTCCTCCCCAAGCCCCCGACGGTGTACCCTCTGTTGTTCAAGATGGCGAGAAGGACTCTTCTGCGGCCCCATTTCAGACCGTAGAAAACTCTGCTGTCCCCAAGTCTGGCAGAAGAAAACACTATGATGCTGGACTTACAGGGGCAAAGAGGAACTTTATGCAAACTAAGCCGCATAGGGGTGCTAGCCGAGTAAAAAAGGCTCATGCGACCACATCCGCTAGCCGCATGGACAAAGCCCATGCGGCCACAGTCGCTAGCCGCATGAGGAAGAATCATGTGGTCACATCTGGCAGCCGCATAGTTTATGCAGCTACGGTCGCCAATCACAGGGGTGAAACATATGAGGCTACAGGAGTCAGTCGATTACAGAAAACCCATGCGGCTACTATTGCCAACCGTATGCGGCCAGCCTGCACGGTCGTGGCTCCTAGCCGCCCAAAGACAACTCATCCGACAGCAGAAGACGACCGTATGCAGACAGCCTGCACGGTACCCAACTCTAGCAGCATAGCATCCGTTCCACGCTTCTCTCGATCGGTCTTCGACCGCCTCTCATACGGTCCCGACCCCGATGATTCTCTGTATGATAAGCCAGACTCTGTGGCATTCAACTGGGACTCCTCCTATTACGCACCCACGAGTGCTAAAGGGAGGAAGTCTAGGGCAGCGCGGGCTCATCGAGCCCAGTCAGCTGTCCTAACCTCTGACTATCAGAGCGTCTCGTTGACTATCACACGGGCCTCGGATGGAAAGTTGTATACAACTGCTCAAGTCCAGCCTCCCGCGGCAAACAGACAGAGTGGTTCCTCTGACCTGCGGGAAACGATCCTCCATAAACGTAAGGAAAGAAAAGGAGTGTCGGTATGCAAAGAGTCCTCGCTTGGACATCGCTGCACCCAAATCATCGTCAATTGCTGCTGCAACAACGCGGCAATGACGGAAGCTCGGCCATCCGCCTTCCAAAGGCTACAGCACCCGAACTCAGAAGATGAGGCACCTCCTGTTGTCTCCTGCAATTCTGCTCAAAAAGTTCCCGTCGAAGAAAGGAGGAAGAAAACGAGCGTCTCCGTCCGAAGATATCAACCACTACAACTAATAAACTGTCGTCTAAATGGTTGTCCTCCACTGGTGTGTTCCAACACACCCGTTCAAAGAGAAAATTTACCGCGATAGGAAATTCATCATCCATATCGCTGGGGGTGGAAGGAGCTGGGGGTAGCACTCCTCCGAACATCTGTAACAATTCGATGTTCCAAGGAACCGAGTCCGCACAAACAACTCTTCCATCAGGAGCAACGGACGCTGATGCCCCCGAGGACATCCGTAACTCTCAAGACAAGGCAAGCTCTGAAGCTGGGGATACCATCCCCTCCGAGTCCGAGCCTGAAGAGAACATCCCCACCTATCCCGATGACTTCTCGGTGCATGGGTACGACTCAGAGGGCACATCCTCTACCGTTCCTTCCATCACTCCTCACGTAAGGACGGTATTCATGACGGACAGCGATCAAGGTGGTTCCAGTGATCGCCAGCGCATCGACAGTCTTGAAGCCATATTACTTGCTTTGGTCAAGTCTGTAGACGAGATTAAAGCGGCCCTGCCCACTTTACAAGGAGGAGCGCCTGGTCAAACAAACACGGGCCCCGCGGTCAATATAGATTCGAACTCAGCGGCACCAAACCCGGGCAATAATCCTCCCGAAATAACAGCCCCCGTCGCGACAGATGAGACCCGAAAAGTAAGAAGAGAGATCTAGGAGCTCCGTGCCATGTTTCATGCCCGAGAAAATGCTCAAGATCTCAGAATGCGGCAACCATATCCTGCTGAGTGGAGGGATGTTCCATTCCCACCAAGATATAAGCCGTTCAACATCAACCCATATGATGGCAAAACCTCAGCAAGTCGGTACATCACTTACTTTGAGGTCACCACCGACCATCTGCCCCATGAAGATACGATCCTCATACGGTTATTCATTGGAGCATTGGAAGGAGTCGCCTTTGATTGGTACCGCAATCTACCGGACAACTGCATCCATTCCTTCGCCGGCTTCAAGCGCATGTTCTTGGAACGGTTCTATAAAGTAGGACAAGACGTCACTATGTCCACTCTCATGGACGTCGTCCAAGGGAAAAAGGAGCTAACAAGGAACTACATCGAGCGGTTCCGCCTGACCGCCATGAAGCTGCCTTCCGGGAATCCGGATTCTTCTTTGATCGAAATCTGCCAAAAGAGACTGCTTCCAACGATCAGTCTCTGGATGGGCGAGAGTCAATTCAAAGATTGGAAGGCGTTCATCATCAGCGCCACAAGCGCTGAAGAACGACTGAAGAAGGCCCGCCAACTGGGGTTGCACATCTTAGAAGGAAAAAATAAGGGCAAGCGTCTCAACAACGATAATGGGGGTAACCCCTCCAACAATCGGGACAGCAAAGGAAAGCAGGCTATGGTGGCCGATACAACACAAAAACCTGAGCCGAAGCCCGTAGACAAACAATGGCCGCAAATCGATTACTCCTTCGAAGACAGCCACGTCAAGCCTATCTTAGACATGCTCATACAAGGAGGTAGAATTCAGCTTCCTCCACCAAGACGGGAGCCTCGGCCGGCTGATTTGGAGAACCCGAAGTTCTGCCATTGCCACCGTTATGTACACCACGCTACACATGACTGCTACAAATTAAAACGGTACATCCAAAGCCTCATCGATTCAAACGCTCTGGCCATCGACTTCGAAGAGGTAACCGTAGCAGCTAATATGGTGTCCGTACAGTTCGGTAACTTCCCTCCGACGGAGACACAAGACGGGGTAATCCCCGTCTCTCTCGCGACAATGGAGATTACCAATCTTCCTCCGCCCCGAGAACAAGCTGCTGGTCTAGTACCTCTCACCACCTCACGAGGAGAGGTCATGTGGGTCCATCCAGACTTGGTGTCAGAAGTGACTCGGCCCACACCATCTCCCACCAACAAAAAGAGTAGAAAAGTCAAGACCTGCCGCACAGTTCCAGCAGACAACGAGGAAGCTACAGCCGTCGTCACGCGGTCCGGAGCGCAATCCCAACCTGTGGTTGATAGTCCAGCTAAAAATCATCAACCTACTACAACTGATGCTCTGGGACCGGCTCAGCCTTCGACGACCGACAAGCCTAGGCCGAAGGAGACTCGCTTCGACAAATCCCTCCGAAAGGACGCAGCCCAAGGGCTAGAGAGGCCCTATAACTTTAACATCTTAGCACAATTGGCTAACACTCCGGCCAAATTGTCATTATATGAACTCCTGAGGCTCTCCAAAGACGTTCGTATTGCATTGAGCGAAGCACTCCAAAATGCCGATGCCTATCTCGCTCAATCTAACCTCACTAGGGAGGACTCACCTATGGATCTCCAAGATAGTGCCTGCACGGAAGCAATGCCCAACATCATCTTCACTCCGCAGGACATGCTTATCAAAACCAACCTACATGATCGCCCGCTATACTACACGGGATACATCAACGACGTGAAGGTGGATCGGATGCACATTGATCCTGGCTCTTCCATAAGCATCATCCCGAAAGGTCTGCTACATCATCTCCGCATCCCAATGCATCGCCTAACACCTACAAGCACCGCCATCAGCGGTTTCAATTCGGGCAGGAGCTACCCTATCGGGAAGATTCGTCTGAAGTGTCAGATTGGCGATCTCCAATCCGAGGTCACCTGCTACGTCATAGATACAGACACTTCTTACAACATCCTCTTGGGGCATCCATGGATACACGATTATATGATCGTGCCTTCCACGCTACACCAGTGCTTCAAATATGTCGACAAACACGGCTTCGTGAAGACAGAGTTTGCTGACATCGATCCCTTCAAAGGGGTCGAATCTTACTACTCGGACTCTTGTTTATACGAAAAGTCGAAGAGGCACCTGGATGAAGGAGACGCACAAGCTCATACTAAGACAGCCACAGGATCAGAAGGACCCCTGACGATCTACCTCCAAGCTCGCAAACCGGGCAAGTCTGCACCCCTCACCGCCACTCTGCAGAAGGACGTGATCAGCCTCTCGGCGCAAGAGGAGCAGATGATAATTCGGCTGCCTAGATCCAGCCAAGTGCCGAGACCCACAACGGAGCCACTAACCATCCTGTTACCAAGAGTCAGTCAACCATAAACAGAGAAGATCAACCCCTCGGACAGGCCATTGACAATACGCCTTTCCAAGAAAGGTTGTCGCTTCGATGCAAGGTCTGACACTTCTAGCGAACCAGCCACTCCTCGCTCCACATCGAATGCCAAACTGGGGGTCGCCAGTCTGCCAACGACTCCACGCTCTGCTCCATCAACTGGACCACTGACGATTAAGCTTCCTAGGTCGTCCTCTCAGTCTTCGTTCACACAGGGGGTAGCCGATGAGGAACCGGAGCTAGCCAAGTATGTGGCCGCCCACACTAATGTCCCCTCCGCTGATGATGTAATTCCCCTAGAAAAGATACCTTACTTCATCAATAAAGGGTTATCTTTGAACTACACCGAGCTCAATAAGCTATGTACGATGTATGCTATGGAACACGGTATAGGCGCTCACCTACACACACAGGTGACAAATGTGTCCACCGTAATCCAGCTTACTCCAGTAGAAGACGCTTACCGAATACACAAGGGAGGAGATCATCCAATCATCTTCGGCCGGATGAACAACCCTCATCCCCGTACCATAGAAGAAGTCAACCTCGGGTCAGATGTCGGGAGACTGCCTTTGTATCTCTATAGCCCTCAATCCAAATATCTCATACAGAAACAGGGGTATGATCTAGAGACTATGCTAGGATTGAACTATGGTACTGGGCGACGATTACCTTTGAAGCCGCCAGTCCCGACGGGCAAACCACGGAACTACTATAACAAAACTCGATGTGGGTTGGGGTATGTAACGCCTACTACGACCCCGGAAAGTTCAGATGAAGAATGCGACTGGCAGTCACATTCAACCGGATCACCAACTTCCGACTCAGATACCAGCATCGGAGATGTGTTCAGACAAGTCATGTCAGTCAACATGACGTTCGCCGACGCTTACGAGGAAGACGAAGACATCCCCGAAATCCTCGAGCTAGAGCCATGGGCCCAACAATTAGACGTACAATGGGAAAAGCAATTCGAACTGAGAGAACCTCCTACTGAAGATAAGTTCATACAAGTGGATCTCGGCAGCGAATCTTCTCCAAAACCGATCTTCATCAGTGAAAGCCTAACCAACGAAGAACGGGAGTCGCTGTTAGAACTTGTCAGAGAGTACATTGATGTATTCGCCTGGAGCTATGAAGACATGCCAGGGTTAAATCCTGACATCGCTCTTCATAAACTCAATATTCGGCCAGATGCGAAGCCAGTCAAACAACAACAGCGATGCTTTCGCCCAGGCATCATGGACACGATCGAAGCTGAAGTCAACAAACTAATAGCCAGCGGCTTCATTCGTGAGGAGCAACATCCCGATTGGGTCGCCAATATAGTACCTGTCCTCAAGAAGAATGGGAAAATTCGAATCTGTATCGACTTTCGTAACCTGAACGAGGCATGTCCCAAAGATGAATTCCCCCTTCCTATCACAGACATCATGATCGATAATACCTGCGGCTTTGAGCGCATGTCATTCATGGATGGCTTCTCGGGATACAACCAAATCAAGATGTCTCCCGACGACGAAAAGCATACATCATTTCGAACACCGATTGGCACGTACTGCTACACAGTCATGCCTTTCGGTTTAAAGAATACTGGCGCCACATATCAAAGAGCTATGAGCATCATCTTCAGAGACCACTTACGCAAGACGGTGGAGTGCTATGTTGATGATATAGCCGTCAAGAGTCGTAGCAAAAGAGACCATCTGCAGGATCTAAGGACGGTATTCGACCTAATGCGGACACACAATTTGAAGATGAACCCTACGAAGTCCTTCCTGGGCGTATCCAGCGGGAAGTTCTTAGGCTTCATCATCACTACAAAGGGTATCCATGTAGACCCCGAGAAGACAAAAGCAATCATGGAGATGGGTCCCCCGAGAAATCTCCGCGAACTCAGAGGCCTTAGGGAAGGCTAGCTTACATCAGAAGGTTCATTTCCAACCTCTCCGGGCGATGCCGACCATTTACGCACCTCATGAAGAAAGGAGTCTCATTCGTATGGGACAAAGAATGCCAGCGTGCTTTCGATAGCATAAAAGAATATCTGTCAAATCCTCCGGTCTTGGTAGCCCCAGTCCCTGGAAAACTATTTCTGCTCTATGTACGAGCAATGGACCACTCCTTCGGTGCTCTGCTGGCACAGAATAACGATACAGGCCATGAACAGGCCATATATTACCTCAGCCGAATGATGATTAGACCAGAGCACCGATATACCGTTGTAGAGAAGGAATGCCTCGCCCTGGTGTTCGCCATTCAGAAAACGCGATACTATGTCACGGGACAAACGATACATGTGGTCTCACGAGTCAACCCTCTGAGGGTCCCCATGACTAAACCAGGGGCACTCAGCTATCGACTCGCTACGTGGGCAATATTGCTGTCCCCTTATCATATGATCTTCGTCCCCCAAAAGGCAGTCAAAGGCCAAGCCCTGGCAGATTTCTTGGCAGCCCACCCAGGCTCGGAGTCTTCCAGGATATATGAAGAGATCCCAGATGAGGTCGCCGACTCACATGCAACCTCTCACGAGAATATATGGCGAATGTTCTTCGACGGCGCTTCAAGGACCGGACCTAAAGGCAATATAGTTGTCGGAGTCGGGGTAGTGCTAATCTCTCCTTCCGGATTGGTGATTAACCGCGCTTATTCCCTCACTGAACCCTGTTCTAACAATGTGGCCGAGTACAACGCTCTGGTCATTGGCCTCCAACTTGCAAGAGAGCTGGGGGTAGAATACCTTGAAGCGTACGGCAATTCCTAACTAATCGTCAATCAGATCCGGGGTTCGTACGAGGTACGCCATGAAGACATGATCCCTTATCATCAAATAGCGATCAATATCATCTCGGCATTTGAGGGGTTCTTCATCGAGCACGTCCCCAGACTCCGAAATATTGAAGTCGATGCCCTAGCTGGTCTCGCCGCTTCCCTAGCAGTTCCGAATTATGATCGACAATCAGTGGAAGTGATAGGCCATGAACTGGTCTGCCCCCAAAACAATATGCAATTCGTCGTAAGTTATTCTACACAGACGATCGATGACGCCCCAGATTAGAGACAACCATTCATCGACTTCATCGTCTACGACATCCTGCCTGAGAACCCAAAGGAAGCCATTTCCATCAGAAGGCGTTCTCTCAGATTCTTCTACGATACAGAGACGAAAATGCTGTATCGCCGCTCCTACGACGGATTACTGCTTCGATGTCTGTCAAACACAGAAGCCAAAAAAGCCGTACGAGAAGCCCATGACAGTGTCTGCGGGGCCCACCAGCCCGGCCCGAAACTACAAGATCGTCTTTGCCGAATGGGCTACTATTGGCCCACAATGGTGGCAGACGCGATAGATTATGCTAGAAAGTGCAAAGCTTGCCAAGTCCATGCGGACTTCATCCACCAACCATCCGAATTTTTACATCCGACAGTGGCGTCCTGGCCATTCGAAGCATAGGGAATGGATATTATTGGTCCAATCACCCCACCTTCCTCTTGAGGACATCGCTTCATACTTGCGATCACTGATTACTTCTCCAAATGGACGGAAGCTGTCCCACTCGCAGAAGTTAAGACTGCAAACGTGATCAGCTTTCTTAAACACCACGTCATCTACCACTTTTGACTGCCCCGAAGGATCATCCATGATAATGGTCCGCAGTTTGCAAGCCACGCATTCTATCGGTTTTGCGATAAGCACCGTATTCAGAATATCGCCTCGACGCCGTACAACCCGACAGCAAATGGGTTAGCAGAGGCGTTCAATAAAACAATCATCAAACTGCTCAAGAAGTTTGTCTCCTCTAACAAGCACGACTGGAACGAGAAGCTCGGCGAGTGCTTATGGGCTTATCGCACCACGGTCCGAACAGCCACCGGAAATACGCCATTCTCCCTGGTATACGGGAGTGAGGCAGTCCTCCCTTTGGAGACACAGATCCCCTCACTACGTGTCGCCCTCACCCATCAATTGACAACTGATGATAACTACCAACGTCGACTGCAAGAGTTAGAGGCCTTAGATGAAAAGCGCCTCCTAGCTCAGCAAAGGATCGAGCTATACCAAGCACGCATCTCAGGAGCCTTCAACAAGAAGGTCAAAATCAGAACATTCCAGGTAGGCGATCTCGTCTTGGCAGTCCGGAGGCCAATGGTCATGACTCACAAGACCGCTGGCAAATTTTAGCCAAAGTGGGAGGGTCCATTTATCATTGAGCCGGTATTCTCTAACGGTGCTTACCGCCTTGCAAAGCAAAACGGAGACTTGCTCATGCTGCCCGTCAACGGTAAGTTCCTGAAGAAATATTATGTCTAAACGACATTTGCTACAAAGTCTTTGAGTCATGTACCCGCTGGTACCACTGAACTCACACCCTCAGCATTTCAGATTATCGAGTCATGTACCGGTTGGTGCCACTGAACTCATACCCACAACATTTCAAGATTATCGAGTCATGTACCTGCTGGTGCCCCTGAACTCACCCCCATCCCCTTCAGATTATCGAGTCATGTACCCGCTGGTGCCATTGGACTCCCACTTTCTCAATATGTTAATTTACCGAGTTATGTACCCGCTGGTGCCTCTGAACTCACATTTCGGTCACTCTTTCAGATAGTAAGTCACGTATAATTATACCTCTGAACTTTCTTCCTGGAAGAGATCCTCCCTCATGATCCAATACCTGCACTCCCAGTGCACAAAAAGGGTAATCGATCCACAAATATCCGAAAACGGACATGTCCTCATCACCTCTGAGTCGTTTTTACTTCCACCAAAAACAAACCGTCCCTCGCATAGAACATCCACGTTCTCCTACCTCTGAGTCGTTCTATGTACCCCCTCTTCATTGAGCCTACTCCTGCCATGTCATCATTACCTCTGAGTGGGAAGGCTCCGTCGAAGAAACCTTCATGCTTGCCATGTCCACATTACCTTTGAGCAAGTATGTCGGTCTCCTTTCGACCTATTATCTGTACCCACAACCGGAGTACGACCAGGATAATAGATCCACAAATGTTCGCTGTTGACCACGAATATTTTCCGTGAAACCTCCCCTGCCATGTCCTCATTACCTCTGAGTAGGAAGATTCCACGGTAAAACCCTCATGCTTGCCATGTCCTCATGACCTCTGAACAAATATGTTGGTTTTCCTTCCACCCTATTATCTGTATCCCGAACCAGGGTACGCCAAGGATAATAGGTCCGCAAATATTCCTTTGCTAAGCTTCTTAGCATAAATCCACTACCCCACCATTCCCCGGGAGCCCAGCTGCTCTACGGCATTCCTTTTTTTTTAAGCACCGAGAACATCCATGACCACTTTGCCACGGCTGTTCCGGACATCCTGTCCAAACTTGTTATCCGTACCTAAAACTAAGGTACTCCTAGGATAACAGGTCCACAAATAAATCCCCCAGCAAGTCCAATTCCACAGACGCCACAAGTACAAGAAAGAGATGATGAGTTGAAACATGCTCATTTATTCAAAATTCAACGTACCACTTCCCTTGGGATCCTCCCCCAAAAGGCGGCGTTAAATCAAAATGAATCAAGAGCATTTAATAAAGATTTGCACACGTAGTCAGGACATGTGGCAAAGAACCTATGCGGCCAGAAGAGTCTATGCAGCTGAGACATTTATGCGGCATGAACGGGGCCATGCTTCTTATTCAAAGTGTTTCAATTTTTGCAAATTGAAAACTTTGAAGGGGGTCCTGTAGAAGCATGGAAAATATCAGAGTAATGGTCCATGCGGCTCTGGGAAGAAGTCCATGCGGCTCATATAGGAGCTGCCTTATGCGATTCAAAGAAGACTCTCAGTCTCATGCAGCTCGGGAGTGTATGCGGTTCAGCAGAAATATACGGCCCGGTCGATGCCATATCCCCCTTTGGGATCCCTTCCTACAGCTGGCCATTTGAGTAAGTGGCCTCATTTAATGCTCTGACATGACTCGACTACCGTGACGGCTCTGACATAAAGTGTCATAATGGTTCTGCCATAATGACAGACTCTTCGGGAAAAGAGAAAAATCTCTGACCCGATCCGTTAGAAGTCCCAGGCTGCCACGTGGCAATCAGCCATATGCGGCCCACCAAGAGTCCAGTCCCTGCGGCCTAACACAACGTTGTACATGCGGCTCCCTGAGAACTCATTCCCTGCGGCTTAAGGCAACGCTAGTTTATGCAGCTCGCAGAGACTATACATATGCGGCTCATTGAGAGTTCATCACCTGCGGCTCAATAAAGCATTGTCCCATGCGGCTCACGAGGAGTATCTCCCTGCGGTTCAAGTGTCGCCCATCCTATGCGGCTCTGGCTGGACCCACGATTAAAACACGTGGCATCGAATCAATCGAGGATCTAACCGAATCCCAACAAATATATTTGACGTCATTCTCATAATTACCGAGATCAAGGCATATCATTTATCATAAAGCCAATAGGACACGTGGCGAGCAATCAGGCATTGATATAATCAATCATGAAGATTTAAAGCAGTTAACATTAACTGCTCACAAGATTCGGTGCTATCCGTATTAACGGCCTAGATTCATTGTAATCAGGATCAAGGGTTCAGATAGATTGAGGGAGCGCCGACATTCCAAACAAATGATCATTAGCAAACCCTAATGATCATACCCTACTCTTATAAATAGCCAGCATCATTTCTTACAAAGGAGGGACCGGCAACAAAAGAATAAAAATATACAGAGTCAGAGAGAGAATACAGAGAGAGAGAGAGAGAAGCCATGAGAGCAACAGAGGAGCAAAAAGAGCCTTTCTTCGTCAACGCCAACCATCTTCCCACCAGGAGCCAAGGTTGCATACCGATCATCCAAGGAGTAAGGCAGGGCTGCCGTCGCCTTTCCGAGCCTCTATCGTCACCCCCCAGAATCTAAAATAAACAATTGTACTTAGATTGCTGTACCTAGGTTTTCGTCCCTAGGCTTTCTTTGTACAAACGACTTTGTATTGTGAGTCTAAGTTCAGTCCTCCGATAATTATTCTGTACTTTTACAATCAATGGCAAACAGTGGCAGATGCTCTTAGTAGGAGGCCTGAGGCTTTCTTTATGAACACGCCCAAGAAGATATTGGATGATCTCAGAAAAATGGGGATTGAAGTGATATGCCCAGTTGCAGATGGATTTTGGGAAAGTTTACAAGTTCAATCATCCTTAGTAGAGAGAATTAAGGAAGCACAGAAGAAGGATGTGAAGCTGCAAAAACTATGGAGTCAAACTGAAGCTGGGGTACAAACTGGATTGATGAAGCATTCTGATGGATCCTTAAGGTTCGGAAGTCGTTTGTCTGTACCATTTGGAGAACTCCGGACTGAGCTAATGGCTGAAGCACATAGTTCTCAGTACTCTATTCATCCTAGGAGTACGAAGATGTGCCAGGATCTGAGACAAAATTTTTGGTGGCATGGAATGAAGCGAGAGATAGCTAAATTTGTCTCAAAATGTCTAGTGTGCCAACAAGTGAAAGCTGAGCACCAACGGACTGCTGGACTACTGCAACCACTACCAGTACCTGAATGGAAGTGGGAGCATATTACAATGGATTTCGTATCAGGACTCCCAAGAACACAGAAAGATAACAATGCCATCTGGGTGATAGTGGATAGGCTTACAAAGTCCGCGAGATTTCTACCATTTCGAGTTGGACAATCTACGAAGCATCTAGCGGATATGTACATGAAAGAAGTTGTTAGTCACTATGGGGTGCCGGTAAGTATCGTCTCAGACAGGAATACTCGGTTCACCTCCAAGTTTTGGAGAAGCTTGCAAGATAGTCTTGCGGTCGCCTGAAGTTTAGTTCAGCATATCACCCACAGACTGATGGACAGTCAGAAAGGATGATACAAATTTTGGAAGACATGTTGAGAGCGTGCTCTCTAGATTTCCAAGGATCATGGGATGACCATCTGTATCTGGTAGAATTCTCTTATAATAACAGTTATCAGGCCAGCATCAAGATGGCGCCATTTGAAGTACTGTATGGGAGGAAGTGCAGATCACCTATATGTTGGGGTGACGTCAGAGAATGGCAACTTCTAGGGCCAGAATTGGTCACTCAGACAGTAGACATAGTCAAGGCAATCAGAAGTCATCTTCAAGCTGCGCAGGACAGGCACAAGATGTGGGCAGATAAGCATCGGAGAATCTTGAACTTCAAACCTGGTGATCATGTATTTCTGAAGATCTCACCAACTAAAGGAACTATCAGGTTTGGAACCAGAGGGAAGTTAAGCCCAAGGTTTATAGGTCCATTCGACGTCCTGGATCGAGTTGGCGACGTGTCTTATCGATTGGCCTTGCCACCATCTCTCAAAGGAGTTCACGACGTCTTCCATATATCTCAACTGCAGAAGTATGTGCCAGATCCCAGTCACATACTGGATCATTCAGAAATCACAGTTGGCCCAACTCTCCGCATTGAACAGAAGCCGGTAGAGATCCTGGATCGAAGGCAGAAGATTCTTAAGAACAAGACCATCTCCTTAGTTCGAGTATCTTGGAACAAGGACTCACCGGAAGAATCTACTTGGAAAAGGGAAGATGAGATGCGGCAACTGTATGCCTACCTCTTTGATGATTAAGGTACTTAGCAACCTATCCTTCTCTTCCTCTCTTATCTTTAAATTCCGGGGACGGAATTTAATTAAGGTGGGTAGGGTGTCATAACCTTAAATTTCTATTTTAATACTGGTATTTTAATTATTTTTTACCATTCAAAAATTATTTTCCTATAAATTATTTCTCAAAATATATAGTGTAAATTAGATAAATCAATTTTCTTTCAAAATGCTCCTCATACAAAATTTACTTTTGCATTCTTGCTTAGGGGATTATGTGGCATGCATGCATAATAGAGTGCCAAATGGCACTCATGGCTCATGACAATTCTCTAAGGGCATTTTAGTATTTTCCATTTAATTTCATTTCAACTCTTTTAAATGAATAGGGATGAAAGAGAATATTCATTCCCATTCTCTTCTTCCTCCAGGTGAGTTTTCTCTCATGCTCCTCATTTCCATTTCTCTTCTTCTTCTTCTTCTTCTTCTCCTTCCTTTCTCCCCTCCTAATTCTAACCGCTGCTGCTGCCGCTAACTGCTGCTGCTGCCGCTAACTGCTGCTGCTGCTGCCGTTAGCTGCTGCCGCCGGCGCCGCCGGCCGGCCGGCCGGCCGACCGTGCACCCCCCTTCTCCATCTTCTTATTCTTCTTCCTCTTCCTTTCTTCCAATTCCTTTCCTATTTTCTTTTATTTCTAGGTTTTGTAACTTTAACCCCCATTTCCAATTTGTGTCCTAGGTTTCTGATTTGGGTTCTGAAGAAATTCTTCTAGAGGGGAGATTGACCACAAAGCCAAGGCAAGCCCTCTCTCCCTATTCATTTGAATTTGTCCCATGTTAAATTATCTAGTATTCTTGTATTTTTGCATGATATATATATATATATATATATATATATATATATATATATATATATATATATATATATATATATATATATATATATATATATATATATATATATATATATATATATTCTAAATTTTGAAAACTATTGGTAATATCAACCAAATACAATGTAATGTGCTTACACCTTGTTGTGATTAGATATATTTATATATATACATATGCATAGAGGTAGATATTGATGTTTCCTTAGAACGAATTTATGCGTAAAACCTACATATATGTATGATTGCATATACCTAGAAACCATGACACGATGAAACTTCTTGATTGCCCCACGCAATGCAAACTTGTAGATGCTAACCTTTCATTCAATGGTATGTATATATATACGTATGCTTATAAGATAACTTCATGAACTTAGAAGCCAATAATGTTGTCTTCACTAAAGTATCCCCAAATGACCTCAACAAGAAGTTGTAAGCCCATTTCATTATTATTTTACAATAATTCACTTCTGTCCAGTTTTTAATTTACACTTAAATGACTTATTCATCATGATTAATTAGCCAAAATAAGTTTATTTAGGTGTCGGTATGATCAGGTAACCATAACGTTGAAATTCCAAGTCAAATGACTTTGAAACACATTCTAAAAGCATAATTAAAGTGTACCGTAAGTATGGATTTACTTTGAACTCGTAGAGTTGATTTTGGGAAATCTATTCTTTTTAATGGTTGTGTTGAGTCACTTCTCCGTATAGTTTCCACAAAGATTTATATGCTTGAACTTGTGTAGACCCAAGGGATGCATTAAACTAACTTTGAGATAGGATGATTATTACTTATTATTAGCAAAATGTTCAATTTTGTTCAGAATTTTAATTAGGCTTAAAATTACCTTTTTGACCTTAAAAACATGGTTTAACTTGATAATTTTGTATACCGGTCTACTATGGTAGCTACGTGCTAATTTTACATGTCTTAGATTACTTTTCTATATTCTCGATGAGTTAAATACAATATCTAGTCCATAGTATTTCCCTAAAATCATTTTCATTACTAAACAAACTCGTTATTGTTCTTGACATGCTTAGCATTTTGTTAAAGCCTTGCAAACCAAGAATAATTGCACGCTCCCTTGCCTGCTAGGTAAGAAAGCTTTATTTTTGCATAGCTTTATATATTGCGTGTTGTCAGTGTTGAGAGTTGCTCCACCGAAGGGGTCGGCGTACCCGGTATTATATTTGCGTGTTGTCGGTGTTGAGGATTGCTCCACCGAAGGGGTCGGCGTGCCCATTTATTATTTCTTTGTGTTTATATGTTCTGGAATATTTATGGGTCAGTAAATACAAAGAAGACTCTGCCGAAATTTTTGAGAATTTCCAGAGTTAGTCTATTTTCCGACAAACTCGGATTTCTTGGAAATTTTGACTCTAGTTCTAGACCACCTGAACCATCCATCTCCGACCTATAATATCGGAGGGATTTTTGGAATCATGTCCAATTGAATATCTTGGAATTTTTCCTTGGTTCCAATATTTCTCTGACTACTTTAGTTTCGGAAAAGACGAAACCAATATTTGAAAGCAACTTAACTTCTAGGACTCCCGTTTGGGAGATAGTTTCTCTGAAGTCTAATGTTTAGAATTGGTTGCATGGGGTTTTGGGAGAGAAACCGTTGGATCACACCCGGTTGACTTCTTAGCAATATTATTTTTTATTTTCGTACTGATCAGTCCCTAATACGGTGTTCGTGCGGCCGTGCGAATATTCGGGGTGAGGCTTAGCTCACTTTCTTGATCGCAATTGGACATCCAGGCCCTGAGTTTCAGCTCAGCTATCCATTTGCACATTACCCTGAGTTTCAGCTCAGAATATTTGTTAATTCATTAGATATCCAGGCCCCGAGTTCAGCTCAGCTCTCTAATGAATGGGTTCGATATTCTTGGAAAGGTCCAAGTCATACGAACATCTTGATTATAACACATGATGCGATGACTCGACCCAGATGATTCAGAAACCACTCATGATGTTATCTTGCTTGTAATCACATCAATATGTGATAGTACAGACGGCTGGAGAATCTAAGTACCAACCCGTTTTGTACGAGCCTGATCCCGGGCAAATGGGGTTATTATTGAGATGCTAGGCGAGTGTGTGTGATCCAGGAGTTTCTCTAAATTGCATTTAGGTCTAGATAGATCTTGGCGTGTCCTTGTGACATAATTGAGAATCACTTTCTTTTGACTAATATCAAGGTATGAGTTTAATCACTCTAGATACTAAATCTTGTTCACTTATCTTATTATTATGTATTCATACTTCTCCTTTGACTGAGGGCTTGCTCATCATATTGACGACCTATTTTGTTCACTAGGGACTGAAGAAGATTATGATGTGGATCAGGCGTACACTGAGGATGATCTCTATGAATGAAGTGGAATGGATGGAATGTAGTTTCATTTTGATAATATTTTCAATTATGTAAATTATGTGTTGAAGACTATGAATCAATCATGTGTTTGAAGACAGTGAATTAAATATGTAAAATATGTGTTTTGATGAATTCTAGACCAAGTATGTAATATTTATGGATAAATAAATGTTTTGAAATTGTGGAATTATGTGATTATCCCTTTTATCTATGCCTATCCCGGACCTTACAGGCGACAATCGCAGGGTACATTTCGGTACTCATTGTACAGTTGCATAGCCTGGGGAGAAGTATCACGTGCCTCGTGTGATTCTGGGAACCGGGGCGTGACAACCCATAGCAATTTTATCATAAAGAATCAAGACATAATCGATATTTACGCAGGTTGCTTTAATGAATAACAGCTTCATCCAAAATTCCTAGTTTACGACAAAGAAAGTTGAAACGCTCTTCGGATAGTGGTTTTGTAAAAAAATCTGCTAGCTGATGATCAGTGTCAATAAATTCTAAGTTATTAGTGCCATTTTGCTGGTGATCACAAAAAAAGTGGTGACGTATTTCAATGTGCTTCGTGCATGAGTTACATATGGGGTTCTTAGTGAGATTTGTAGCACTAGTGTTGTCACAAAATATAAGAAAGTACATAAAAGATAAGTTATAGTCTTCAAGGGTTTGCTTTATCTACAGAATTTGTGCACAGCAACGACCAGCTGCGATATATTCAGCTTTTGTTGTGGATAGTGCGACAGAATTCTGCTTCTTGCTAAACCAAGAGACTAAAACCTTTCCTAATAATTGACACGTGCCGCTTGTACTTTTACGGTCGACCTTACATGCAACGAAATCAGCATCAGAGTAACCAATGAGGTCAAATAATGTTTATTTGGGATACCATAGGCCCACTGTAACCGTACCCTTAAGGTATCGAAAGATACGCTTAACGGCAGACATGTGTGATTCCTTAGGATTTGCTTGATATCTAGCACATAGGCAAACGCTAAACATAATATCAGGGCGACTAGCAGTTAAGTAAAGTAAACTGCCTATCATACCTCGATACTTACGTTGATCCACAGTTTTGCAGCTTTCATTTAGTTCTAGTTTAGTTATAATAGTCATTGGAGTGCCGATTGGTTTGACGTTGTCAAAGTCAAATTTTTTCAGCATGTCCTTTGTATACTTTGACTGACAGATGAAAGTTCCATTTGATGTTTGTTTGACTTGCAGTCCAAGAAAATAATTGAGCTCCCCCATCATGCTCATCTCAAACTATGTCTGCATACACTTGACAAAATCTTGACAGGGAGTTTCATCAGTAGAACCAAATATAATATCATCAACGTAAATTTGCACTAAGAGAATAGTGTCTTTGAAAGATTTTATAAAAAGTTTAGTGTCAACTTTCCCTTTTGAAAAACCTTTTTCAAGCAAGAAATTGCTTAGCCGTTCATACCAAGCTCTAGGGGCTTGTTTGAGGCCATATAGCGCTTTCTTGAGCTTGAAAACATGGTCAAGAAATTTGTGATTTTCAAAACCAGGGGTTTGTTTTACAAAACCTTTCTCCTTAATAAATCCATTCAAGAAAGCACTTTTAACATCCATTTGAAACAGTTTAAAATTTTGAAAGTTAGCAAATGCGCAAAGCATCCGAATGGATTCCAATCTTGTAACAGGAGCATACGTCTCATCGTAGTCGATACCTTCCTCTTGGTTCTATCCTTGAGCTACAAGACGAGCTTTGTTGCGTGTAACTGAACCATCTTTATTTACTTTGTTTCAAAAAACCCATTTAGTACCAATAATCGAGTGATTTATCGGCCTAGGAACAAGTTCCCAGACTTGGCTCCTCTCGAATTGGTTGAATTCCTCTTGCATGGCAGAAATCCAAAATTCATCATTGAAAGCTTCTAAAATATTTTTAGGCTCAATTTATGAAATGAAGGCAGTACTAGCAATTGAGTCTCTTAATAATGATCGAGTACTTACTCTGCGTGAAACCTCACCTACTACCAAGTTTTCTGGATGTGATGGCTTGAAAGAGAATTTCTTTGGCAAGCCCTCCAGAGAATTGGATTCAGTGGTGGTATTCATCGGAGTAGAAGTTGAAAGCTCAACATCATCATCAAGAGTAGCTGCTGCACTGTTATCCTCATCAAAAGTCACATTGGTAGACTCTTCCACAATTAATGAGCGTTTGTTGAACACTCTATATCCCTTTCTCTTGGCAGCATAGCCAAGGAAAATACCATCATCAGCTTTGGCATCGAATTTGCCTAAGTTGTCTTTGGTGATAAGGATAAAACATCGACAACCAAAAACTCTAAAGTATGAAACGTTTGGAGTTCTTCCAAACCAAAGCTCATAGGGTGTTTTCTTCGTAATAGGACGAATGAGCACCCTATTTAAAATATGGCACGCTGTACTGACAGCTTCAGCCCAAAAATATTTCGGAAGTAAAAAATTTATTTAGCATGACTCTAGCCGTATCGCCAAGAGTCCTATTCTTTCTTTCTACAACACCATTTTTTTAAAGAGTTCTTGGACTAGAAAACTCATGATTAAAACCATTTAAATAACAAAATTTTTCAAAATCAGTATTTTCGAATTCGCCTCCATGATCACTTCGGATTCGAGTAATCATGTAGCCTTTTTCATTTTGAACCTTCTTAACAAAAGTTTTGAAAACAGAAATGGTATCACTTTTGTTTGTAAGAAAGAAAACACAAGTAAATCTAGAAAAGTCATCTACTATAACAAAAGCATAGAGTTTTTCACCAAGATTGGCTACTCTACTAGGGCCAAATAAATCCATATGAAGTAATTGTAAGGGTCTAGTAGTACTTACAGAGTTTATGGAATGAAATGAGGACTTGGTTGCCTTATTCAACTCACATTCAGCACATACCATGTCCTTTTTGAATGTGATGTCGGGCAAGCTTCTAACTAGCTTCTTAGTCGATAGCCTGGATATAGTATCCATATTGGCATGACCAAGACGCTGGTGCCATAGTAATCTTTCATCCTTGTGAGCATAGAGATATCTTCCTGCACTGTTAGTATCTCTAGATAGATAGAAAATATAAATGTTATCCTCTCTTATCCCTTCGAAAGCGATGTCTCCTATTGACCTATCATAAATATGGCATTTATTTTGTCTAAAGTTAATATCATATCCATGATCAGCAAGATGACTTATGCTGAACAGGTTATGCTTTAACTCGGTCACTAGGCAGACATCCTTTATTACAGGAGAAGGAAGATGACGAATAGTACCATTACCAATAATATACCCTTTTAGGTTGTTGCCGTAGGATACATACCCTCCCCTCTTCATCGATAGTGATGCGAAAAGATTTGCGTCTCCCGTCATATGTCGCGAGCATCCACTATCGAGAATCCGCTTATTTTTTGTTGAGGAAGGAAGGTCCACCTACATCAAGAGTAGATGTGACCTTTGGTACCCATGTTCTTGAGGGTCCTGAAAAGTTAGTTTTTGGCATCCATGCATATATATTCATATCTACTAATCTCCTAACTCGACATTGTGGTGAGATGTGTCCATGCAATCCACAATAGGTGCAAGTAGCATTCCTATTTATGTTAGGAGCATGTTGATAATGTCTATGTGTAGCATCGTAAGAATGGTGTGGAGCATGATAATGACTATATGTAGCAGCGGGATGATCATTATATCTATATGTATTGTGGTGGTGATTGTGTTTATGTGCAGCATGGTGATGATTATATCTATGTGTAGCATGGTGATTATGTGTCACATTAGAATGATAGTTATGAGAATGATTTCTAGTACATGTGGTTTGTGTGCTGTATGAAAGTGGGTGTACATGTAAGCATATTTATGTGCTGCAGGTGGATGACGTGTTTAACTATGTTGAGCAGTGTTGTGCTTTCTGTGTGTCTCATGTGATTGGATTTGAGGTTGAGCAACCTGTTTTCCCAATCTAGTCTCTAATTTCTTAGAGACAGCCTACAGTTCATTAATCTTAGTATTCAAATCATAAATCTTAGTAATAGAGATCTTGTGTCTATTCTTTTCTTCAGCAATCTCAGAGTTGAGTGCTGTGATCTCTTGTGTTTGCTTTTCAATACGTGCTTCGGCATCATGTAGGCTTAATTTAAGCTTAGACATCTCATTTGTGACTTCCGTGGGTGAAGTGTCTCTAATATTATCAAGCAATGAGGAGAGTCTTTGAATCTTGACTTCACAACTTTTGATCTTCTCCTTGGTGTGTTTATATTACCAATGACTTTCTTGTGGCTATTGAGTAAATCATTGAATGCATCGCTAAGTTCATCAAAAGTGAAATCATCGAGAGTTTTGATAGTTACCTTGTCGGATGTTGCCATTAGGCATACATTGGCAGTATCTTAAGGAGAGTCATTTTCTTCCTCGGAGTCACTAGCTTCGCTTTCATGCCAAATGCTTGTGTTGGCATATTTTTTTGATGAAGTCTTCTTGTATGGTTTCTCATATCGGTTGCTCTTCTTTGCGAATGGACAGTCCTTTCGGACGTGTCTAGTCTTCTTGCAGCCATAGCATGTTGGCTCTTCTTTGTCATCTTCTTGTGGTTACTTCTTTCTTCGATTGAAGCGAAGGAATTTCTTGAAGTTGCGAACGAGGAGAGCTTGATCATCATCTTCTGAGTTGTCGTCATCCGTCTCTTCACGATCAGCCCTTCGTCGGTGAGCTTTAAGGGCAATCTCCTATGCCTTAGGAGCAGGCTCTTCGAAGTCTTTGAGGTCAAGCTCATGAGTCATCAGCTTTCCCATCAAAGTCTCCATGGACATAGTCGTGAGATCATTTCCTTCTATGATGGTTGTTACCTTAGGGTTCCAAATCTTTAGTAGCCCCCAAAGTAGCTTACAGATCTTCTCGTGATTTGTATATTGCTTGCCGAGAGAAAACAAGGGGTTGATGATGTCGACGAATCTTGTAACCATTTGTGTGATCGTCTCATTTGGCTTCATCTTGAATGCCTCATATTCTTGAGTGAGACGACTTATTTTTGACTCCTTGACTTGGGTGGTTCCTTCATGCGTCACTTCTAGAAGTCTCCATACTTCGTGAGAGGTGGTGCATGTTGAGACCCTGTTAAACTCATTCCTGTCTATAGCACAAAATAAAGCATTAATAGCTCTCGCATCTAGACTTGCCTGTTTCTTCTCCTCGTCAGAATATTTTTTATGTGGTTTCTCAACGAGATCACCATTGACAACTATCCTGGCGAGCTTTTTGTAACCATCAGTAACAATGGTCCACAGTTCGAAGTCTAGCGACTTAAGATAAAAGCTCACCCTTGTTTTCCAATAGGTGTAGTTTGTCCCATCAAATAGGGGAGGCCTATGAGTGAACTGCCCTTTACCGTGATGGGAAATCATGGATTGTGTGGTTGCCATAGATCATCTCTAGGATGTTAGTCCTTGTTGAGAGAACAGAGCTCTGATACCAATTGAAGAACAAATAGGCAACTCTAAAGGGGGTGAATAGAGTTTATGACAATAATGTCCAATAAAAAATTAAACTCTTTCTCCAACAGTAAGTAATCAGAGTAGATGCGAAAATAGTAAAGAGCAAGAAAGCATACGCAAACACAGCCGATTTTAACCTGGTTTTCCTCGTGGAGGACTAGTCCAGGCCTTAGAACTCTAGCTCAGGATTAAATCCACTATTTGTGAAATAGTAGTTACACCCCGTACCTTTTTCTTCAGAATAGCACGTCAACTTCTTACAGAGATCGCAGTGGCGATGCTTGAAATTTTTCAAGCGACCTCTTGAACTCTTGCACAAACTCCTAACTGAAAAGTACTGAGCACTTTGAGGCTTAGGGAGCTTGTGGCTAGTATATAAGAAGGGTATGGCTTGTATAAGGCTTTAGAAAGAAGAGAAGAGAAGATTGGATGATTGAAAATGAGAGAATTTAAGGCTTATTTATAGGTTTCTAAGTAGGCAGAATTCGGCCAGAATTCTGGGTCAAATTCAAAATTTTGGCCGTTGGACAACTAGCATCCAGCCAACCCTAAAAATTAGGGTCCTAGATTTTAGGAGGCAGAGTTCGGCCCGAACTCTGTGTCCAAAGCACAGAACTGGTCCAATGGGTAAATGGGCTATTTAGATTTTTGTAGGGCTTTTTGGTTTGAGGTATAGGTTTAGGTTAAGTCTCAAATTGCCCAGTACGACTCAGTTTACATATGTCTAGACTCAATAAAAGTATAAAAAACAGACTCAAAACATTGAGCAGAGCAGGTGCGAGCTGTCGTCCGTCTTGTACTGAGTTCAGTCTTCATGTGTCGTATTGAAATATTACAAGTATCATGTCGTCAATTGTATCAATATTTGTTTGACTGTGATTTTGTGTCAACAATTTTTTTCTTATAGAATAGGATATATAGGAAGGAAAAAGAACCCGCAAGGTAATCCTCTCATTAACACCGCAAACCTAGCTAATACTCAATCTATCAAGGAAACTCACGCAGTGTCACTCCCGTTTTTCGTTATACGTATTTTTCAGGATACGTATATGGATTTCTGACAATTGTTAGGTGACCCCTACCTTGACTTGTCTTGCTTAGCCTAGCCTTTGTTTAATCTTGGCATGGTTTATTTTGGTCTATCTTGGCTTGGCTTGGCTTAGTTTGGGTTGAGATGGAGAGGCTTGGTATATAAGCCAACTCCACTCTCTCTCCTCCATAACTCTTTCATTTACTTCTTCTTCTTCTTCTCCATTACTCCTTCTACCCACCGAAGAAACCCTAGGCAAGTGCCAGACGAATTATTTTGATACGGTAGCTCGGTATGATCTGCAGACCAGATTCAGCAATCTCAAGCAAATGGGAAGGACGGTCGATGGATATGCGGCCAAGTTTTCAAGACTTAGTCGGTTTGCTCCTACCTTAGTGGCGACCGAATTGGATCGAGCCCAGCGGTTCCAGCAGGGGCTCCACCTAGAGATCATTCTAGCGGTGGAGCAGTTTGAGCATCAGATCTTTTATGCTATTTTGCGAGCAGCTAGAAGGCATGAGTACACCTCCTAGAGGATAGTAGACCGAGTAGGGGGCCGGAAGAGGTCTCATGGTCAGTTGTCTCTGTCGTCTATATCAGCCCTGGCAGTTAGAGCTTTCACTATTGGTGCGCCTAGGAGGGCGACCACAGTTTCGTCGGTTCAGTACTCGACATCGACGTACCCTCGGCAACAGAAGCAGAAGCATTCTTCCGTAATGGGCTGCTCTTATTTTAGGAAGCCTGGACACGTGTTTTCAGTGTGTCGCAGGGCACATGGATTGTGCTTGGCTTGTGGGGCACCAGACCATATGATTGGGTCTTGTCCTCATAGAGCCAGTTCACCTTCATCAACCCTAACTAGTCTATCGGTTAGGGGTCCAGCACCAGTACAACAGCAGTACCAGCCTCCGAGGCCCTTGCCACCTCAGGCTCAAGCATTCTAGCAACAGAGGACTCAATAGTATGCTCAGGTCCAGGTTCAGAACAGACAGAGAGGTTTCCAACAGAGGGGACCAGCACCAAGAGGACAAGGTCAGGCTATGGCTCTGACGGTAGAAGAAGAATTGCATCAGGTGAGGTGGTGGCAGGTACCATTTTCGTCAACTCTTTTCCAGTACCAGTATTATTTGATTCGGGTGCATCGCATTCATTTTTGTCTGTACAATTCGAAACACGGATTGGACTAGAGCCCGAGTCATTATCAGTAAGGCTCAATATACTTACTGGTAACGGTCTTGTGGGGTAGATAGAGTCTATTTCTCGTGTCAAATCGTACTTAGCAGTAGAGAGTTTTCTGGTAGATTGATAGAATTTTCGATGGCCATCTATGATGTGCTCTTAGGAATGAATTGGTTGCAGGATCAATACAAAAAAATAGACTGCCATATTGGCAGGATTATTTTTGGTATTCCAGGCGAACTAGAGTTTTTATTTTCCATAGGCGAAGTAGAACCTTCTCCACCAGTCTTGCGGATGGCAGTAGTAGTTCAGTTTCCCAGAGTAGTAGCAGAGTTTCCTGACGTATTCCCCAAGATCTTCCAGGTATTCCTCCAGAGAGATAGTGTTCACCATTTGATTCCAGGGATGCAGTAGTAGTTTAGTTTCCCAGAGTAGTAGCAGAGTTTCCTGACGTATTCCCCAAGATCTTCCAGGTATTCCTCCAGAGCGATAGTGTTCACCATTTGATTCCAGGGACGGCACCAGTGTCAGAGAGAGTCTACAGAATGGCACCATCAGAGTTGGAGATCCTGTACAAGATGACTGAAGAACTCAGAACCAAAGGATTCATTCGTGCTAGTGAATCTCCTTGGGGAGCCCCGATGGTTCTTGTGAAGAAGAAGGACGATACGTCAAGATTATGTGTTGATTATCGTACATTAAATTTTGTAACAATCAAGAACAGATATCCCTTGCCTAGGATATATGTTTTATTTGATCAACTCAGTAGAGCGGTATTATTCTCAAAGATTAAATTACGGTCAGGATACTATCAGATCAGAGTCAGAGAGCAAGATATCCCGAAGACAACATTCAGATCGAGGTATGGATATTGGGAGTTCCTCGTTATGCCATTCGGAGCGACCAATGTGCCAGTGGTATTCATGGATCTCATGAATCGTATTTTTATGCGCTATTTGGATCAGTTTATGATAGTGTTTATAGACAAAATCTTAGTCTATGGCAAGAATGAAGCAGAGCATGAGCAACATCTTCGAGTAGTCCTTCAGATTCTCAGAGGGCACCAGTTGTATGTGAAGTTTAGTAAGTACAAATTTTGGCTTGATCGCATTTCGTACTTAGGTCACATCATCACCAGAGGTGGAGTGGAAGTGGACCCCTAGAAGATAGTAGCCATAGAGACATGGCCAGTACCTAGCACCGTAGCAGAGGTTTGAAGTTTCTTAGGATTGGTGGGTTATTACCGCCGGTTTGTGTCAGACTTTGCTCGAATTTCAGCGCCATTGACGAGTTGACCCACAAGGATGTGCAGTTTGCTTGGACAGTAGAGTATCAGAGTTCATTCGAGAAGTTGAAGCGATGATTGGTGACAACATCCAATCTCACGCTTCCGGATGGGACTGGAGGATTTTCAGTGTATTGTGACGCTTCTGGTAAGGGATTAGGATGTGTCCTAATACACCATGGTAAGGTAGTAGCTTATGTATCACGTCAGCTTCGTAATCATGAGAGGAATTATCCAACCCATGACTTGTAGTTAGCAGCAGTAGTTTTTGCCCTCAAGCGTTGGAGGCATTACTTGTATGGAGATCGGGTGGAGATTTTTACCGACCATAAGAGTCTTAAGTATGTGTTTACCCAGAAGGATCTTAACATGCGTCAGAGAAGATGGCTAGAGCTATTAGGGGATTATGACATCAACCTGCAGTATCATCCTGGAAAGGCTAACGTAGTTGCAGATGCGTTGAGCAGAAGAGCAGGAGCTTATTTTCTAACAACACCGCCCGAGTTATTAGCAGATCTTCAAAATATAGAAATAGATGTAGTTATCCCTACCAATGTGGCCTTGATGGCTAGCATGCAAGTTCATTCCAGTATAGTTGAGAGGATCAAGGCAGCCCAGTTCACTAATTATAGGCTTCAGCTGTTTAGGACAGAATGTGAAGCAGAAAGAAGAGCAGAGTTATGTATTCACGAAGATGGTACTCTCCGACATGAAAGGCGTCTTTGTGTGCCCAGCGATGATATCAGACATGAGATTATGGCAGAAGCTCACAGTTCGTAGTATTTAATTCATCCCGGTGGCACGAAGATATATCGTCATATTTGCCAACATTTTTGGTAGAATGGCATGAAGAGGGAGATAGCCCGGTTTGTCTCTCGTTGTTTAGTTTGCCAACAAGTTAAAGCTGAATATTAGAGACCAGCTGGACTTCTTCAACCTTTACCGATCCCATAATAGAAATGGAAGCACATTACCATAGATTTTGTAACTGGGTTACCTAAATCCCCAACTGGGAGAGATGCTATTTGGGTTATAGTTGACCGACTCACGAAGGTAGCTCATTTTCTCTCCTTCAAAATTGGCCAGTCAACGGATCAGCTTGCAGAGATGTATCTCAGATAGATAGTCAGATTACATGGAGTGCCAGTCAGTATCGTATCGGATAGAGATTCAAGATTTATATCGCACTTTTGGCGGAGTCTTCAGAAGAGTTTGGGGACTCGTCTCAAGTTTAGTTCAGCTTATCATCCGCAGACAGATGGTCAGTCAAAGCGCACGATTCAAACTCTTGAAGATATGTTACGATCATGTATGCTTGACTTTGATGGTTCGTGGGAGGATCACCTCCACCTAGTGGAGTTCTCTTATAATAACAGTTTCCAGGCCGGTATTCAGAGGGCACCATTTGAGGCACTGTATGACAGGAAGTGCAGATCACCTTTAGCCTAGGATGATGTAGGTGAGAGGCAGTTACTTGGTCCAGAAATAGTTACTCGAACTACCAAGATGGTCAAACAAGTTAGAGATCATCTTCGAGTTGCACAAGATCGCCAGCGTCATTGGGCCGATTATCATCAGCGTTCTCTTGAGTTTTCTATCGATGACCACGTATTCCTTAGAATTCCGCCTACCCGTGGCATCATTCGATTCGGCATACAGGGAAAGCTTAGTCCTAGGTATATAGGGCTATTTGATATTCTCGAGCGAATAGGCGATGTTTCCTATCGTTTCGCTCTTCTGCCACCGTTATATGAGGTATATGACGTATTCCATGTATCCCAATTACGACGATACATCCCAGATCTGAGCCATATCCTTGGTCAATCGAAATTGGTTGTTGGTACCAACCTTTCGTATGGGGAAAGGCCCATATCCATATTGGACCGAAGAGAGAAGGTACTCAAGAACAAGACTGTTAGTTTAATCTGTGTTGCTTGGGGTCATCACTCTTTGGGTGAGTCAACTTGGGAACGTGAGGATGATATCCGGTCGCAATATCTACACCTGTTTGACTCATAAGGTAAAATATTTTCCTTATGTCTTATGCTTTTACTTTCTTGCATGCATAAATGATTGCTTGGTTGACTGCCAGTTATAGATTACCAGTATTAGTATAGCTTGCCCCGATATCTCTAGCCTCTTGATTCAATTCCGAGGACGGAATTCTTTTAAGGTAGGTAGAGTTGTCACTCATGTTTCCCGTTATACGTATTTTTCAGGATACATATACGAATTTCTGACAATTGTCAGATGACCCGTACCTTGACTTGTCTTGCTTAGCCTAGTCTTGGTTTAATCTTGACTTGGTTTATTTTGGTTTAGCTTGGCTTGGCTTGGTTTAGTTTGGGTCGAGATGGAGAGGCTTGGTATATAAGCCAACTCCACTCTCTCTCCTCCAAAACTCTTTTATTTACTTCTTCTTCTTCTCCATTAATCCACCCACCCACCAAAGAAACCCTAGGCAGGTGCAATATTGCTTCATGATGGATCTTCTATTTTATTATTCTATTTTATTCTCTACTTGATTCTAAGCCTCTTTAGAACTTGGCATTTTCGGTTTGGGTAGATTTTTGTAGATCTAAGTTTTGATTTTTTTTCTTATTTTTCTTGGTTTTGATCTATTAAAGCTTGGTATTTCCTAAAACCAATCATCCTAGGCTGTAGAAAATCTCGTTCTATGCAGTTTAGACCCTTGGAAGTCTCAATTAGGACTTATTTTGAGCAAGTTATGGTATTTTGAAGTGTTCGGGTTCCGTGGGTTCTTCTTTGCTGTTTGGAGAAGAAGAACAGGTCCTGGCGCAACCCGACCTCATGCAGCTTAGTCTGGTGAAACCTAGCCCAGGCACCCTTTAGCCCTGGGACAACCTAGCCCAGTGCCTCCTTGGGCCCTGGCGCAACCTGACCTGGCGCAACCTGACCTGACAACCTGATCTGGCGTACCCCAGCCTAGCACAACCTAACTTAGGCTCCCCTTGTCCCCCTTGGTGCCACCTATCATTTCCCTGGCACCACTTGACCAACTCCACTTGTTGCCATGACACTTCTTGCCCCTTGCCCCCATGCATGTTCTCCTAGTTCTAGTTGTATTTGTCTGTGATCTTGCATGTGACTTGTACTTGACCGATCTTGTGATGACCCGGTTCGATAACTTGTTGAGCATAACATGACTTGTCAGTATTGATCATGACATGAATATGACTTGACATGAACACGACATGATAATCTTGATAGAGGCCCATCGAGACGCACTTTTGACAAGCCCGATAGTGGCCCATCGAGGCGCACTTTTGACAAGTCCTCTTGACATGATAAGTAACTTGATAAGACATGTACAATCTTGATAGTACCCCTTCGAGGCACAATCCTGATAAGTAATCTTGACAAGTAATAAGTAACCCGACATGACATAATAATTTTGAATGGCTGTTGCGACAGCTACTCTGAGTTGCTAAGTAACACTTATCTTGACACTGTGGTTGATTTTCCCGATTGTGATTGTACAAGCTACCTGTCTCATCTTGTATCATGTCTTGGACATGGATTCCTGGTTACCACGGTCAGGGATTCATAATGAATATGACTATTAATGACTAGATTAATCAAGTAGTTCATATAGAGAGATTTTTCCAGTTACAGGCGATCCCGTTATCCCGGCCACACCTGAGTGGACTTGTAGCCTGCCGACGAGTAGGGCACATTTTCAGTCCACTGTCATGTGGGGCACTTTTTGAAATCATAAGTACTAAAGCACACTGCCATGTGTTTCACTCCAAGTCACGTAATGATTCTCTAACTCTTGGTAACTCTAAGAAACCTCGCCTGGATAACCTGGATAGCTGTAGGGCATGTGACTCGGGAATACCTCAAATGCATCTTATAGTAACTAGGCTTGTGATAACCCTAGTTAGTTAAAGTATCAAGCCGTACTCATTGCTTGGCCATGATTGATGGATGGAATACAGTCTAGTCTTGTCTAGGCAGTACCAGTCTATGATTACTTCAGTATATTACTGTTTATGCTTTACACTTGTCAATAAATGATTGGAGACTAAGCTCTGTTCAGGTGAAGGATTACAACCCCGGTCCTTGTTTGGTTTACGGGTTGTTACTTGGTTACCGGAATAGTCCTTTAGTTATTTCATCGTTTATCATCCTGTTTTCTCTAACTCATGTCTTTCATTATCATTTGTCTTTATGTGCTAATATGCTGGTTTTAGTTCTTAAATGAAGCCTCCCTTGTGACACTTGCTCTTTCTGGGGTCTGACCCAGCTGGTTTTGTATGGCCAGATTTCAGCGTAGCACCCGAGGATCTACCTGCCTTCCAGCCAGATGGTGAACACCAGGCGTAACCCTGGCAACGAGTGGATTTTCTTCTTTTGTTTCCTGCTCTATTATAAATTATTCTTTTTAGGCATTTAGCAGTCAAGCAAGTGTTAGCTCGTGTTGAAACTTATATTCTGTCTGCCTAAAGGCTGTAACATGATTGACAAAACCTATTGTTGATCATGTATAAATTTAACTCTTGCTAGTCTTCATATTTTGTATGACTAGCTTCACGATCATCTGAATATGTAATGTTTGGGACACCTTACCTTGTATGTCTGATGATCTAATATCTTGTAACAGTTACTTGCTTGCTTGAGATTGAGACACTAGGCTTGTTCTTGATCATAAGAGACTACTGGCTTGTAGTTAAACCCTCATGCATCTAGACAGCCGTGACCATATTGAGAGGTGGGTTGCACATTAATGTACGTAGCTGGCTGTGTCTATCCCCCACTCTCCAGTATTCTGTTTCTGGGGCATGACACGCAGAACTAAGGTAACTATCCAAGTACTATAACTAATTCTATCTGGAATCAAGAATCATATCCAATTCAAATAAATCAAATTTTTATTGAGCCGTCCCATATAGTCTACAATTTTACTTCAATCCCAAGTTTTTCCTAAACCAACCATTTCCTGACATTAAATCCCACCTCTTCCAACCTGACTATATTAAGTCACAATCTCAAATTGTCGATTATTACTTGAATTTTTTTTTTACTAAGTCGATCCATGATATATATTCAAAGTTTTTTTATCCTCGAAAGCAACTGAGCAATATCAGAATCACAAATCAATTTTAACCCCTTACAATGCACCTATCAATATAAAACTCAAATATCATCAATTTTAATCAGGTGTAAAATCTTTCTGAATCTACCTCAATGTTTGATAGCTTTCATCAGCTTCTTTTATCAACTTCATAATTTGTATACCAAAATCCAAATTCCATAACTACTATGACTATCATCTTTCTTATTCCATCATTTGTTTGAATCCGATGTTTAGGCACTAGTAAGTACCACTAACAGTTCTATGCTAGATAAGCCACAAGCTAAGCTATATAACTCTCTCAAGACTAGCTTACCCAAGGTATCTACTACCCTTTCTACCTTTAGCTAACTAGCCTCCTTAAAAATGTTAATTCACAATGATATCATAAACGAGCTAGGTAACCATCTATGTTTCCTCTGTATATAACTATCAACTAAATATATATAGCCATTCACAAAATGTATATCTGACATCTAGAAAGTGTTTATATATAGCTATCACAAATATGTAATCATCAACAAAATATATATACTCTATAGTTGAATCATGAAAGAGATTAGGCCGACAGATGTTAGAAATAGTCCTAATGAGTTCTACGAAAAATCAAAAGAAATTTCTATAGGAAACCTATGGTAATATGAATGATTTCTGAAAATGGGATCAGACTCTTAGATTTCAAATAAAGCCAAAATTTAAATAAATCAAAATAATTTTTGGTAAAGTTGTCAATGGCGATAAGAGGCCAAATATGGTATGTTTAAAACATGGATATAGTTTCAATAGTATCCGACAACCATATATATCGAAAGTCACCTTTCCTAGAGTTCATGCCCCGCCATTGTAGTGTACATCTGGCTGCAGTGAACCTTTAGTTCCATGACTTAAATAATGATAGATTATCAAATATTATCAACTTTATCCAATATTGATGGAACAACTCAATAGATCACATATTTAGGACATAGTCTCAAAAATATCTGAAATCCTATAAATATCTAAAATCACTTCAACTTAGAGTCCATGTCTTGCTAGTGCATAGCTAGGTGCAGTAAACCTGCAATTTTTATGATTCAGATAAATGGTTGCAGTACATATTTGTCACGCCATAGTAGGCCATCGAATACTCTTTCAACTTATCTATCAGAATTCTAAAGGAGATTTTGAAAAATTCAAACGAGTTATAAAGTCTGAATCATGATAGGAATTGATGTAAGTATCTGCTCTATAGAAAACACGAAGATTTATCAATACAAGTATCTGTTCTGTAGATATTAGGTCTTGAGAATCAAGGGATCAATCACTAGTAGAAGGAAAATAACTGAAGTTAAGATGATTATCACTCTCCGACATTTCCCTATTCAAGGATTTGAGGACATAAACTTGATTTGATCAAAATAAACTCGCAAATGATAATTAAGTTGGGATTTAAGATGGAGTGGAGATAGTAAGGATGACCGAATAACTTAACCAATAAAATCAATATTATTGGCTTTGAAAAGTAACTTGGAAAAATATGTATAAATATATCGACCTTTAGTGGAAAAATAACTTCAATGAGAAAATAAGTAGATTTAACTATTATACGTGTTTTAAGAATACTAAAATTGGTCCAAGGAAAACCAAATTGGAAGTGGACAAAACCAACAAAGGAATTTGAAATGGTTCGCCTAAGAAGCTAATAATTATATATAGGTTTGCTAAAGGAGGAGTCAAAACTCTAAAATAGTAATTGACCTATTCTTTAAAAATAAAGGAGATAGGGAAAAGATAATTCTTCGAAAATCATAGAATTAAAATCACGACTTTACACCTCATTAGGCATTCATGAGAAGACATATCAATAACACAGATAGTAAATACCTATAATCATAAAATCAGCCTAAGATGTGATTGAGCATTCCTATATCATAGTCTAACAGGTTCCCCAATAATACTCTATGGCCTAAGTACTATTAGGATGAGATCTACATGGACCACAACTAAAAAGATGTCATGACCTACTCCCAATTTTTGGGATACAATTTGGACACGCCTAGCCTACGATGTTGCAAACAGCGGTAGTCAGCTGTCTAGACCCCATAATGTCGTCAAAATACATATATTAATCTTGCTCATCACAGATACTAATCGTGTGCCCAATATCGATCACCACATCATCGCACATTTTACTATATCTTTTTAGTACACATTTTACAATAAATATTCAGAGACAAATTTGTTGAATGATAAACCAACATCTACTGCTTAATATACAGTAATCCATAAGTACAGTCATCCAACTCCAATATATAATGAAATCTATACAAAGAGTCCAAGTATATCCTAAGTCATCACCTATCTCTTTGAAAAATCTACGCCAACTAATAAAATCAGCTCGTCCTATAAGCCATAAGTTAAGGTAGAAGTCAATGTCAACTACAACTTATCCAGTCAGGAAAAAAGCAAAGTACAATCCTAGGAAATGAACATGTACAATATAAAATTGCAATGCAACAATAATGACGTGGACTAACTGTAACTGGACAATGATACAATAACTAAAACAATGAACAATCAATCAATGCAATATTGATTCAAAATATTAGTCTGATATGTGACCAGTAGGTAAACACAATAAGCACAACAATACCATAGATACGGTCCGATCTAGCCACACGTGCACAAAGTGCAACTAGACTATCCACAATATCATAATAAGGGGATTGATCACATATAGACTAAATATTTTTCCAACTCCAACTAACAATCAATCAATAAACAATGGGTACAATCAATGCACAATAATCCATGTCAACCATGTGTCCAAAATAGAAACAATGTAAGACCAAATCACAAATTAATATTCAAGTCGTACTGTACTTGTCCTTTTTCGAAGAGTTGCCAATGTCTCGAAGTCCTCCTAGAATAGATTTAGAAAGGCTTCTAGTCCAAAAACATTCTAGAAAGTAAGTAATTAATGACCTAAAGTATAACTATTGTCTAAACTATAACAAATTCTATATTTAGCAAAAACTAGAATATACTAGCAAAATAGCTTGAAAAATATTAATATTAACATTAGCTAAATATGTTAATTTATACTATCAATATTTACTAACTCTATATACATTAAGATATTAGTAAAATAGTTTATAAAATAGCTAACATTTATTTGCTAGTAAGGATTATTTACTAAAAGTATAACTAATGATAGATTTAGGAAATACTAAACATACTGGTAAAATATCAAATATTTATTAACTAAAATTCTTTGCTAAAATTACAATAATAGCTTAGAAAATATTTCTAGCAAAATGCTAGATAATAATTTATCTAGATACAAATATTTAATAGATTTATTAACTAATTACTAATTAAATATAATACAAATTATATAATAATTAGAATTCTAATTAGTATACAAATCAGTCCAACCCAATGTTAATGGGCGTGGTCCATTTCTTCCTTAGGTTCAAATTTGTGGGCTCTACGTCTAGCCTGCTGGCCCAGTCCAAAACTTTCTCATTCTCTCTTCTTTTTCTTTTTTCTTTTCTTTGCCCTTCGGACGTGAACCAAGCCCGGGCCCAAGCCATCCTATACAAAGCCCCCTTCCCTTCATTCATGATCACTCTCTCTCACTCACGTACCCTTCTTGGAGCTTCTCCATAATTATAGAATTAAAAAAAAGAAGCTTGGAAATAAGAACGTGCTCACCATGGTGTCAGCGGCGAAAGGAATGCGACCAGGCGTTGGCCAAGGTCCAGTCGAGGTCTCGTCGGTGACCCGGCCGGATAAAGATGATAGAGGCATACGGTAGCAGTTCGATCGTCTGCAATCAAGAAGATGGAGAAGCATGGCTAGGAACCATGGTGGCAGTGCTCACGACAGATCTGCGCTCGAGGTGGGCTCAGCGCTCGGACAGCTCGGCGCAGCAGTAGAGGAGCACGGCTGTAGAAGCATGAAAAAGTACAGACATATCAAAAGTACAGGTAGTGTGCTCGCTACACAAAGATTCACAAAAGCACAGGAAGCCAAAAGTACAGACAGAAGATCAGAAACCACAGTTGATAAAGAGTTCTTTATTAAATCGTGCCTACAAGGATCTACAGATTTATCATGATTACAAGAGAAGAGCTTTTTTATTTAAATCATGCCTACAAGGATATATTACAGATTTATCATGAAAAGAACTAAAGCACCTAGAGATCTACAAGAGGGTTAATCTTCATAGGCGCCATACAAGGGGGTTAATCTTCACAGACGTGCAGCCCTCCAGACGTGCAACGATATCAGAGCAAGCCACTTCCTGAAGTAGCTATTGGCCCGAGCAAGAACTCAGTCCACAGCACATGCTGTGCCACCACCATTGAGCAGGACAGAGCATGACATGTGGCTCTTCGAATTGGCAATCAATCCAAATCCGAAAGCTTGGATCTCGGAGATCTCCAAGATTTTATTCAGGTTCGAACCCCTCATATTGAACATTCAAGTGCATCTCGAAACCCAGTAGCCGTTCTTTTACAAAGACGTAGCTTCTTTGAACGAAGGGATCCACAACCAACAGTCAACTTGTGCAAGGCCAATGGTCGTTCGAAACTAAATCGGGATCGAGCATGACGGTAGGAATGTTAAAGAGATAGAAGATACAACCCTTCAGAAAAACTTCCCTTTATATAGGGTGAGTGTGGTCCAAACCACATGCCACGTGGCCATTGGTCAAAAGACTCACAAAATTAATAGGATGAACCTAGAACTCAACATAATGAACCTCATTTTATAGGTTCATTTCAACTGAATCCTAGGCCACTAACTTCTTGGAATTCCCCTACATGATGGCGGTAATTAAAGAAGAGGACGACCAACTTGTCCATCAAAGGAGCAGTCCTTAATTGCTCTTGAAAGATTATACTAGCTCCTTCGACTCAAAAGCGTAGCCAACCCATAGCGTCCTGGCGTCAACAGTGGCTTCACAATTGAGTCTACTACTGAGTCTACTCATCGCCCAAAAAATGTAGTGGCTCCTTTGATTTCAAAGACCGAGTCTAATCGTCGCCCAAAAGCCCAGTGGCTCTTTTGTCTTCAAAATTGAGTCTACTCGTTGCCCAAAAGCACAGAGGCACCTTTCATGTCAAGACCAAGTCTACTCATCCTCCAGAAGCACAGTGACTCCGTCGTCTTCAAAACACAAGTCTACTGCTCTCTCTCAAGCACAGTGACTCCGTTGCCCAAAGCACAAGTCTACTCGATGTCCTAAAGCACAGTGACTTCGTCGCCTGAAGCACAAGTCCACTTTTTGTCCTAAAAGCACAGTGACTCCGCCGCTAGAAGCACAGTCACCTCGTCGTTCTAAAAGCGCAGTGACTTCGTTGCCTGAAGGACAGTCTACTCGTAGCTCAGAAGCTCAGCGACATAGAAGCTTCTCCAGAAGCGCAGGTGGCATGGTTCCATGGGTATCTTTTTAAATAGTACCCGAATTGGTTTGTTTAAACCACTGCTCTTAAGATATAACAAAGTTTGATTCTGTTGATAAGAGCCCTATCCTATCGATTTGTTTAAACCCCAGATAAGGATGGACTTTGTTCTTATAAACGAGGGCCATATCTAATCGATTTGTTTAAACGAATGCCCCCCTAAGATAAGACAAAATCTAACCTCGAAGATAGAAACAGAATCTACTTAGGTTCATCCGATCAACAATAAACACATGCCACGTGTCATTTATTCAGTTGTTGATAACTCTTCCAAAGATCTTGATAAAAGAGAATCCCAGCGTCTATCACGTGTCAGCTTAGCAACACCCTCCACCGTGCAACCTCGAGATTCTTTTATATCTCTACGTGCAGCGTTCTTGCACAATCCTTATGCACATCACATATGTGCTACCCTATAAATAGAAGGAGTTTTCCTTCGATAAAAAGGCTTCAAAATCTTCAACTTCGATACCCTCTTGATTGGCAATCCTAGAGTTTCAATCACCAACACCAGAAAGCCAAAGCAAGTTCAACTCGTCGTCAGATCGTCAACGGAGTAAAGGAGCCACTGTAGTGCTCGATCTCTACTGTCACACTTTTCTAAAAAAATTGTACTTAGATTCTTGTTTAGGAACGATTGTACTATTTTTACGTTTAATATACAAAAAGTTCGTATAACCTTTTGTCATGGCAAACAAGATGACGACTCTGCTGGGGACTTTCTTCTCCTCCAATGAGAAGGTGGTGACGCAATCTGACAGCAACTTGCTGGGATCTTCTCAGAAGACATTGGTCGTACATTTTGACCAACAAGCTTTTAAAGATCTCATTTCTAAGGAGAATTTGAGTCCTTCGAAGCGGTTCGTAAAACTGAAGAAGACTCAACGCACCTGGGTGCGCGAAGGCAGCTGCGACGAGCAACACGATGGAGGGGACTGCACTCCAGAACCCCCTGACCAACGAAGCTCTGAAGAAGATTTTAGCCACTACTGACATGCCGTCTCGCTCAGTCCCACTTTGAGAAAATGTAGCGAGGAGTACGGCTCCCCTATGGCGGGTCTGACGAAGGCACAACGCCGAAAGAAGCGTGCAATGGCCCACCTACGGAGGAAGGAAATTGCATAACTGAGGACTTCTGTCTTTGACAGAATTGCCTACCCATCGGGTAAGGCTATGTTGGATTCTGAACGTTATGCACCTTCTAGGGGTAATACAAAGAAATCCAAGGCAGCACGTGCCTTACACAGCCAAAGTGCTATGCCAATCACTTTGTTGGACTCTGAATACTATGCACCTTCTAGGGGTATTAGGAAGAAATCGAATGCAGCATTCACGTCATGCAATCAAAGTGCTATGCTGACAGTAGACCAAAGGCCCGCATTGACAGTCACGCGTGTAGCCAATAAAAAGTTGTACAAAACTGGTCTGAGTGCCATGCCTCGACCGATAAAGTCTCGCTGTCACTTGAGCGCTCATGCGTATGATTCAAACCAAGGGCACCTATCTTCGAATTAGACTCGTACGAACAGTGTTCCTATAAGCATGGAAGGAGTCTACCTCATCAGCAACTCTTCGACCAGGACCTGAGCGTACTTCACGCACAGGAACTCAGAAGAGGAAAGCTATCTATATACCCTCACTCCTGCGTGCAGCTCCCCTGCGCGCACGAAAGGAGTATAGGGTTGGAGACTTTAACAACTCGCCGCAAGCGTAAAGTGAGGAAGGGATCTGCAGCGCAGGACATATCTAAACCAAAACACAACTGTACCTAGATCACCATCAACTGTTGCTGTTGCCAAACAGTCGTATCGCCACCAAAGAGGTGGTCTGTCTTCCAAAGACTGCAATCGGTAGCATCTGGCAAAAAAGAGAATGAACTCTGTATTGCTTCATGGAACACGGCACGGGGTTCTCCGTCTCTCAAAAAGCTTCCCAAGAACCTCCCATTTTGGCTAACAAGCCAAAGGACCGGCCTGAGGGTAGCAACACAACAGTACCCAGTATGGGTGTTTTCTAAGGCACGTGTGTCAGATCTGGATCCTTGTCGCAGAGAGATGACGTTGCAGCTGGAGGTAGCCAACCCCCTACCGTTTACAATCATCCGACTTTCTAATCTAATTAGGGTATATATGATACAGATACCTCTGCAGGTGCAGGTAGCCAAAAAGTTGGGAGTAGTAATTACAATTAGTCAAAAGATGATTACAATCTAACAGTTTACCCTCAAGACGATGCGACTCATCCCTCTGAAGTGGAGAGAGAAAGATCCACTATACCTTCTATCCACCCACACATGGTGTCTGTGTTTATGGTCAAAGGTAACAACAACGCGGAAAGCAACGAAGGCTATACTCAGCAGAAACGTATAGAGGTTCTTCTGGAGAGCCTAAACACGTTAAACATTACTATGAAGTCCATAGCTCCTGTCGTCTTGGAGATCAATGAGAGATTGACCCCCACCGTCTCCACTCCTGCTCTAGACCTAGTGACTAACGATGGCTCCAATGTGCTTCCCATCGCGAGCCAAGCAGTGCCAGCATCATCTACTCCATCGAAAATCGGGCCTACAATGTCGAATAAAATGCAGCAGGCCAGCAAAGAGGTGTACGCTCGCTATGACGCAAAAAAAAGTGAGCAACACTCCAAAGCTGGGGATTTGGTAACCATATTCTGCCGAATGGGATAATATGATCTATCCTCCAAAATATAATCCGTAGACACTCATGCCGTTCGATACGAAGGAGTCTTCCCGCCGATACTTGAGGTACTTTACCTCAGTAATGGGACATCTGCCAAAGGACGACGTGTTCCTTACCAATATATTCATAGGAGCCATGTAGGGGGTGGCCTACAAATGGTTTTGTAGCCTTTCGAACAACTATATTTCATCCTTCGAAGACTTGGAGAACCTATTCCTCAATCGATTCTACGAAGGAGGAATGGACATGACGATGTCGACCCTCATGGACATAGTCCAGAAGGAGAAGGAGCCTGTACACGCATACATTGAGCACTTTTGCCAGGCCACTTTAAGGTTGCCTCCAGGTATACCTGAGCCCATGCTTATGGACTCCTACCGCAAGAACATGCTTCCTACAATCAAGTTGTTTCACAGTGCTCCATGCGTAGAGTGGACGCCTTTCATCACCGAAGCGGATATAGCTAAAAAAAGTACATATTGCACAATTAATGGGGCTGAACTTCCTCTCTCTCGAAGATAAAGGGAAGCGCTCATCTGGCAACAAAGATGGAAAAGGGGAGGAAGCCATGACCGTCAAAATCTCCAAAGGTTCGGCATCAGTGAACCTGAAGCCGATCGAAGCATAGAGGCCGAAAGATGCCTACTCTTTCAACGATGAAGACACACTAGAACTCTTCGATATGTTGGCAAAGCGTGGAAAACTTCAGCTCCCACCCTCCAAGTGTCCTGATGAAGTCGAAAAGGTGGACAACCCAAAATACTGCCACTACCACCAGTATGTCTACCATTCGACGTGTGATTGTTATGTGTTAAAAAGACAAATCGAGTACCTCATCGATGCTAAAGTCATCTCGCTCGACTACAAGGAGAAGACTATTACTGCCAACAGGGTCACTCTATAATTCGAAAGTTTTTCGAGAACAAAGGCTCAAGACAGAATAATCCCAATCCCGAGAGTGACTATGGAAGTAGTAAATCTTCTACCGGCCCGTGACAACGCCCAAGGCCTCATCCTATTTACGATGCTGCAAGACAAAGTAATGTGGATCCACCATGATCTCACTCCTGACATGATGATGCCTACAGTGCACTCTGTCAAGAAAAAAAAGGTCAAGACATGTCGCATGGTTTGTACATCGACAGATGACACTCTGGTTACTACTCGTTCGGCTCAGCAACGAGAAGAAAACCAAGCTCCAGAGGTGGAAACACCACCGCCTATTACGGCCAACCCCCCCGACACATCGGAAGCAGGGCCATCTCAAGCACCTGCTATAGATAAACAGAAGCAGAAGGAGGTTCACTTTGACAAGCCTCTGAAAAAGACTCGACAGTAGGTCCAATCAAGCCCTATAATTCCAACATATTGGCGTAGCTGGCCAACACTCTGGTTTGACTATCACTCTTCGAGCTTCTCCGTCTCTCCAAAGAGACTCTAGACACCCTCAGCGAAGCTTTAAAGAATGCTGACTCCTTCCTTACTCAGGTGCAACTGCCCCTGGAGAATCCTGCTGAATGTCCAAATTGTTACAGTATGGTCGAGGTGATTCCTAACATCACCTTCACTCAACAGGATATGCTTCTGAAGAACAACTGGCACAATCGACCCCTGTACTATACATGGTATGTTGGTGCCATTAAGGTTGACCGCATCCATATCGACCATGGCTCTTCTCTTAGCATCATCCCTCGAAGTTTACTCCAAGCTTTGGACATCCCGACGCATCGGCTGACCGCATCAAACACTACAATCAGCGGCTTCAACGCTAGAAAGAGTGAGCACCTAGGCAAGATTCGCCTGAAATGCCAAATAGGTGATCTCTAGACTAACGTAACTTGCTATGTCATTAACATCATTATAAACTACAACATGCTATTGGAATGACCATGGATTCATGAATACATGATCGTGTCCTCCACTCTCCATCAGTACATAAATTATGTCACTAGCAACGTGACTATCAAGACCGAGTTTGCTGACATCGATCCCTTTTAAGGACTCGAAGCATACTGTAAAGATGCAGATCTGTACAAATCAGTCCCATGGGACGATGATGCCATTGATGTCGACGACGAGGCAGAAAGCGCAGCTATCGCCAAAGAACCAGTGAGGGTTCGATTAAGGGAGAAATCTCCTAAGACATCAGCTCCTCTCGTCATCAAGCTCCGAGGCAAAGCTCCGGCTAGATCATCTTCGACTATGTCAGAGGCTAGCCAGGAGCCTATGCAAATAAGGCTCCTCCGGAAGGCTACAAAGCCAACTCTGAGGTCACACGAACCTCCGACTGCAACCCCCTTGGTAGTCAAGCTGAAGGGAAAGCGTACTCTACCTTCCCCCGCAACAGCCCTGGTGCTTACGGATGAAGAGTTGGGAGACTACATATGCGCCAATATCGAGGTACACTCTTTAGATGATGTAATCCTTCGGGATAAATTTTTTGCATTTCATTAATAGGAAGTTGTCTTTGAATTACTCTTGTGCGCATTGGAACACTAGGTATTTCTTAGACAATGCTCTATTTATGCTGCAAACACAAGTGACAACCGCTAAACTCGCAAGTCGAGTTGTCCCTTCTCAAGGCACCTACTTTTTGGTTCCAGCAAGGAATAAGGAGGAGGAATCCATCATCTTCGACCAATTAGGGCATCCTCAACGACTGGCACAGGTAGAACTAGAACCCGATAACGGCAAGATGCAACTCTACCGTTACACTGCTCAAGCCAAAAACCTCATCCAGAAAATGGGTTACGACTTGAACATTGACAGAGGACTGAACTATGGCAAAGGCCGACGTCTTTCCTTACGACTTCGTGCTCCGAAGGAAAAGTCCCAAAATTACTAACAATGCACTCGTCGGGGGTTGGGTAACGTTACACCCACAACAACGTCGGAGAGCTCTGAATCGGAGGTTCCGATGCATTCATATTCTTCAGACTCCTCAACCTAGGACTCTAATACCAGTGTCGGCCAAGCCTTCAAAAAGATATTTTCTATCAATATGGTCACCACATATTCCCCAGTCAAGGATGAAGAACAAATGCTTTAATAATTCGAAGATGAATCATGGGCTCAATACCTCGGATCCTAATGGGAATGGCGCTTCGAACAGCGTGAACGTCCCACTGAAGACGAAGTCATCCAGGTTGAGCTAGGAGATGAGGTTTCCCTAAATCCATCTTCATCAGCAAAAGCTTGACAGGAGATGACAAAGAATCTCTGATACAACTTATCCGAGAATATATTGACGTCTTTACATGGATCTACGAAGACATATCGGGTTTAGACCTGCAAGTCGCCATGCACCGTCTCAACATCCTACCCGATGCTAAACCTGTCAAGCAGCAACAACGATATTTTGCCCCCAACATCATGGATGCTATCGAGGAGGAAGTCGACAAAATCCTTGAGAGTGGCTTCATTCGTGAAGAACAACACCCAGATTGAGTGGCCAATATTATCCTAGTCACTAAGAAGAACGAGAAAATTTGGGTCTGCATAGACTTCAGGGATCTCAATTCGGCTTGCCCAAAAGATGAGTTTTCCCTCTCGATCACCAACGTGATAATAGACAACAATTGTGGCTTCAAGCCTATGTCATTTATAGATGGTTTCTCAGGCTATAACCAAATCAAGATGTTTCCCGAAGACGAGAAGCATACTTTATTTCAGACTCCAAAAGGGATATACTATTACACAGTGATGCCCTTCGGGTTGAAAAATATGAAAGCAACATACCAGCGAGAAATAAGCACCATATTCCATAAGCACCTGTGAAAGACGGTAGAATATTATATTGATAACATTGTCGTCAAAAGCTAAAAGAAATCCAGTCACTTGGATGACTTGAGAACAGTGTTCGACTTAATGCGAACACATCAACTAAAGATGAACTCAACCAAGTCTTTTCTAGGAGCCTCCAGTGGTAGATTCTTGGGCTTTATCGTCACATCCATAGGTATTCATATTGACCCTGAGAAGATAAGGCGATCTTCGATATGGCTCCTCTGAAGAATCTCCGCGAGCTCCGAGGCCTGCAAGGGGCACCTGGCATATATCATAAGATTCATAGCAAATCTCTCTGGTAGATGTCAACCTTTCACCAAACTGATGAAGAAAGGGGTTTCTTTTGTTTGGATAGAAGAATGCCAGCGTACGTGCGATGACATCAAGAAGTGCCTTACTAGTCCTCCAATACTAGTGGCACCAGTCGTGGAGAGACCTTTTCAGCTATACGTCCGAGCTATGGACTATTCTCTCGATGCTTTGATAGCCCAGAGAAGAAATGATGGCCACGAACAGTCAATCTACTACCTTAGCAGGACCATGATTGGAGCCGAGCATTGGTATAATCCTGTGGAGAAGGAGTGTCTTGCTCTGCTTTTTGCCATCCAGAAGATGCGCCATTATGTGGCCGGATGATCCACTTCATCTCCCGAGTCAATCCCTCAGGGTCGTTAGGACCAGGCCAGGGGCCTTAAACTCATGCTTAGCCACATATGCGATACTTTTGACTCCTTATGACATGGTGTTCGTTCCACAAAAGGCAGTCAAGGGCCAAGCATTGGCTGACTTCTTAGCAGCACACCCCATGCCAAAGACATCAAAGCTCTATGACGACATCCATGATGAAGTCCTAGAGTCCAATGTTATCTTAGATAACTCGGTTTGGTGCATATTCTTTGACAGTGCTTCAAGAACATGTCCCAAAGGCGAGATCATTGCAGGGGTCAGAGCAGTTCTCGTCACTCCCGACGGCTTGGTCATCCACCGTGCATATTCTCTCATGGAGTCATGTACCAATAACTTTGCCGAGTATAACGCTCTCATCATCGGACTCCAGCTCGCTAAACAGCTGGGGGTTGACTGTATCGAAGCCTATGGTGACTAAAAACTGATTATCAACCAGGTTCGAGGATAATACGAAGTTCAGCATGAAGATCTGGTTTTATACCACTTGTAGCAATCAATATCATCTCTACCTTCATAGGGTTCTTTATAGAACATATACCTCGGTTGCAGAACTTGGAGGCCGATGTGCTAGCTGGCCTCGCTGCTTCTCTAGCAGCTTATGTTGGAACCCAATATACCATTACGGTAATGGACCGAGAGCTGGTTTATCCGAAGAACAATCTACATATGTGTCTGAGTTACTCAGTACAAATGGATGCTAATGTTGATGTTCGGGACTGGCGATTCCCGTTCATAGACTATAAAGTCTATGGGATTTTACCTGAAGACCTGAAGGAAGCTACTTCTGTCAAGAGACGCTCTCTTCGGTTCTTTTACGATACAGTTACTAAGATGTTGTACCGTTGCTCATACGACGGGTTTCTTTTGTAATTTTTATCCAAGACAGAAGCAGAAGAAGCACTCCGGGAGGCACACGATGACACCTGTGGAGTCCATCATCCTGGTCCCAAGTTACAGGACTGACTACGTCGCATGGGCTACTACTGGCCCACTATGATAGCGGACACTGTTGATTACGCAAAGAAGTATCGGGCATGTTAGTTGCATGCTGACTTCTTCCACCGACCTTCGGAGTTCCTACACCCCACGATGGCTGCCTGGCCATTTGAAGCATGGGGAATGGATATCATCGAACCGATCAGTCCACTATCCTCCAGAGGATACTGGTTCATACTCGCCATCACCGACTACTTTTCTAAGTAGGCAAAATCAGTACCTCTGGCCGAGGTAAAAATCTTGAACGTGATCAGTTTTGTCAAACATCACATCATATACCGTTTCGTAGTGCCCAGAAGGATTATTCATGATAATGGTCCATAGTTCGTGAGCCAGGCATTCCATCGGTTCTGCGTTAAGAATCAAATACAAAATATGGCGTAAATGCCTTACACTCTTGCAGCAAATGGGCTAGCCGAAGCAATCAACAACTCTATCGTCAAATTACGTAAAAAAGTTATTTCTTCTAATAAGCGCGATTGGAATGAGACGCTTAGCAAATGTCTGTGGGCTTACCGTACAATTGTACGAACACCCATGGGCGACACACCATTCTCTCTTGTCTATAAAAGCGAGGCAGTACTTCCCCTAGAGATCCAGATCCCGTCTTTACGGGTAGTGTCACTACCACTTTTTAGCCTAGAGGGTATTTTGGTCATTTGAGAATTTATTTGAATTTAATAGAATTTATTTGAATTAATATTATTTAAATAATTACTAAGTATCATGTTAGCCATTAACCTATTTTTGACCTAATATAGGGGTTAGTCATTAACTTAGAGGCTAAGTTAGAAGATGTCAACTTTATGGCTAAGTTAGAAATATCTAGATATTTAGTTGGTTAAGATATTTTAGCTTGAGGGTTGAATATACACATGGGCCTTTACTAAGGGACTTAGAATTCTACATAAAGGAGAGCCCATAACCTAACCTAATGAAGCAACCCTAACCTTAATTCTATGTGGGTGGCCAAGATAGGCACACCCCTCCCCAAATATGATGCCTCTTCATCAATGCTTGCCTCTTCTCATTTTACATTAAGCCTTGTTTAGTGTTCTTTCCAAAATCCTTCACCATTTAGCCAAATTACCTCCAAATTGAGCCTAGTCTCTTGCATTGGAATCCCTTATTGTTGAAGAGGGTGTCGGAGGCTAGCTAGCAAAGTTTTGGAGCATACTTGGCCATAGCACTTGGAGGAGGAGGACACCTTCCATTAGAGCTATTCATTGAGATTTGCTCTCAATAAGTAAATCACATCAAACCCTTTCAAATCTCTAATTTCTTTCTGTAACACCCAGTTTTCCAAATGAGGATAATTTTGAAATTTTGTAATTATAATTATTTAATAATGATATTTAAATCATATTGTAATTTTTGGTAATTTTTAATCAATTTAAAACTATTTAAAATATTGAATTATAATTTTGATGGTTAACTAGTTAAACCCTAGAATTGCTAAGCCTAGTGGCTAACCATGACCAAAGGAGCCTAGTCATATGATTAGGATGACTAATTACTAGTTTTTAGCCTAAGGGTATTTTGGTCATTTTGATAATTTTGTGAAATTATATTTTTGATTTTATTAATATTGTGCTAATTGAATTGTTAGAGACTAACCTATAAGCTTAGCCTAATCTAGATTAGCCTTGAGTTTAGAAACTTGATTAAGTTAACCTAGTAATGGCATGATTATCAATATCTAGATATTTCATAGTAGGATATTTATACTCATAGGATATTTGTAATAAAGGTAGCCTATGACAAGGTGAACTAATAGGAAGGCCTAGAATCGGGTGGACAACTCCTAGCCACTCATCTAGACCTAAAAACTAACCCTAATCCATCTAATGGCAGCCACAATTGATTCCCCCTTCCTATAAAACATTCCTAACAAAAACTTTTGCCTCTTTTTACAACTCTTTAGAACCCTAATAGTTCCTCCCCAAATTTCCTTCCCTAATATCCAAATCAAGCCCAAATTGGTTCTAATCAATTGCAACATCACCCTCTACCATAGTGGAAGCTAGTACGGGCTTGCTAGCTAGGGTTTAAAGTGTTTTGGTGGATTTGAGTTCAAGAAGAAATCTCTTCCTTACCCTTTTTATTGAGATTCAATCTCAATAGGTAAATTCCATGAAATCCTTCTAAAATCATGTTTTATTTTTATAGATGCATGCATATAGGTATATCCTAGCTGTAGGAATAGTTTGGTGCTAGGTAGTGTCCATTTCGTGTCTGTATCGGACACATATCAGCCCAAATAAAACAGTGTTCGATGGAATGCCTAAACCAGTATTTTAATAACCATTTCTGAAACTAATTGTATGAATTGGTATCCTTATACATGTGTTTTCAATTCCCCATTGACTGAGCACGTACTGGTATCATTTTCGTGTCAAAAATTGACACGCACTCGCAGCACGAGACAGTGTCACGATGTCCTGCTACCATATGTGTCGTGCTCACTGCACAGACCTTGTGAACCCACCAAATTCGGTATAGGGCTCGGGGCAGTGACTGACAAGTCACTTCCCAAGTTTCAAGACTCCTAGTGTCATGTCGGACACAAAAATTGACTCGTACTGATCCTCTACTGTACTGTACGTATAAAATTTTCCTACTGATACGTGTCTCGCGTCGCGCGGACACGTGCCGATAGACTCTTATGTCATGTCGAGTGTGTAGCCCTATGCCTGGGCTATACGTGGTTGTGTCCACGAGAAGCCTTATGGCTTGTGTCGTGTCCACGAGAGCTCGACACGGCTGCACGAAGGATATGGTACACTGTATTCCTGGCACTTGTGTTTTCTGTTTTAGACACGTTCGTGTCCTCTTGTGTGGACACAGGACGACGCATATGACACACCCTAGACACGTATTTGCAAGAGGGACACACCTATATGAATGTTGTTCAAGTTTGTTGGTTAAAATTAGGTTTCAAACTTGGGTTTTTAAGTATCAGTGTTTTGCCAAGTTTGAGTTTTTATATGAACTGATAGTTAGTGATAATTTTTGAGATTTCTCAAAAATTAAATGTCAATGTCCATGATTGATTGAGGTTAATTAATTGTGGTTAAGTGTTAACCTGTGAACATATAAAAATTCATGAGTTTGAATCAAATGAAATGTATGAAAACTGGGAATGGACTGTTAAGGAAAACCTGAGTTTTAATCAAATGTTTAACTGAATTGTTCATATGATTTTAATGGGATTTCAGTTATTGTATTTCCTGAGATGCTAGTTAGGAATGAAATCTGAGTTCACATGTGATAATTTCTGAGATTCAAATGAAGACTGAGAGGGATTTGTGAACAAAATTCCTGAAATTTAACCCAATGTTTAACTGAGTTTAAATCCATGAAAATCGATTTGAAATGGTAAACTGAAATGGGTATTAATCTGGGGATTATTGATTTGGGTAACCTGTTTTGAAATATAAAATAAACTGAGATTTTAGCCATACATGAGAACTGAGATTCAATGGTAAACTGGAATGGTAGTTGATATCTGGGATTTACATTGGATTGAAATGGATATGTTAAACATGTGTACCCTTATGAATTCCTGAGATTCTAGTAAGAAATGTAAACTGAATTTCCAATAACTAAAAACCCATATGTAAACTAAGACTTCCTGTTAATACACTAAACTGTCCTATTGCCTGAGACACTTTTTTCTGTTTACTAATACCCAAACCTATCTACAGTTTACATCACACACACTGCCACACTTCACTATTTTCACATTGCACAAATTACTGAGATCCCACTATGTAAACCTGAGACCCCTTTTCCCTATTCCCTAATACACATAACTGTCATGTGGGGTTTGTGTTTGTGTTTGAAATATTGGGATTGAATGAGTGATTGGGTCATGAGTTAACTGTTAACCTATATGAACTGTCAATTTGGTCATGAATCTGTCATTGCTTATTACTTGATAATTCCCAAGTGCCACACTAATTTCAGTCCTATATGCACACACCTAGCTATGCACTGTTACACATTAACCTATTTTCCTATTGACACTATATCACCCACATCCCATTACATTTCTATTCTTGTACACACATACATTGCCATGTTCCTCTATGTTTCACTAAGTTCCTGGACACATTACACTCTACTGTTCACATGTACACACACACCCCCTTGATACAAGCACATGTATTCCTCTTTTATCACTATATATATATATATATATATATATATATATATATATATATATATATGTGTGTGTGTGTGTGTGTGTGTGTGTGTGTGTGTGTGTGTGTGTGATATATTATAATATATCCTATATATGTGTAAATGTGTGTTATTATATTATAAACTAAATATATTATTAATATATACACATGGGTGTTATTATATTAAATTAGATATAGTTGATATGTGAAATGTGTGGAATGGACTATGTGTGACTAGCCTATGACCTATAGCCTATGGAGTATTGCCTATGTGTATGGCATGGATGCCTAGTGACTGTGTGGTTGGCTTGTATAGGCCTAGAGTGTAGTTAGTTGCCTAGGCTATGTGTGTATACCTAGAATTGACTTGTTAAACCTAAATTTGACTTACTATGCCTAAATTAGACTAGTTGACCAAGATTTACCAAACCCTAACTAGTTTGACCTAATTTGACTAGATGTTGACTTGGTTTGACCCAGAGTTGACAAAGAGTTTACTTTGACCTAGATTGACCTAGAAATCATGTAGATGCATTGTATTCTTCAATTTTAACCCCCTTGTATCCATCATGACTTGTGTTACTCTAAATAGGACTCAGATACCTCGTTTCAGACAGTGTATTCTCACAGACATTCAGATCGCAGGCGAGTACATTCTCTGATCATTTCATATTTGTCATGACTTATATTCTTGCTCTAGATTACTTTACTTGATGCTGACACTTATTATCACGGATTGGTACTATATGGATCTTTCATGCGATGTTATCCCTTATAGGATACATCGGGTATTTCATGTTCGTGTACTTTATCATGGGCATTGTATACTCCTTGTGTTCATGTTATTCGTGTGCAAATCGTGTACTCTTATGTGCCCACATGAACATTATACAACTATACTTCATGTGCAATAACATAACTTGATTGGATCCTTTTGTATTGATTGGGGAGGATGAGTAGGAAATGGTTATGCGATCAAATTCTCTATTGTATAAGACATTGCATATGTCCGTTGTACCTTCGTGTATAATGGAATCCTATTTTATTGTATAACCTAACCTGTTTATATAACCATATTGTGCTCTAAATCACTAGTCACTTACAGTTCTTACTTATCATGTATATATTTCCAGTTATCAAATATCTCTCCTGTTTTCATGTACATCTTCTTACAGCGTTTCATGTATCTTACTCTATTGCTTGCTTTATATTTCCTGCCATGATATGAACTGCATGAGATGTACTGTGCTCGCTCCCGTTCTGACTGGACCTGTTGAAAATATTATAAATGATACCGAAGACTTCTACCCAACCTACTATGGAGCCCATCTAGACGATACCTGTGAGTTGGACCCACAGGAGGATCCAGCTCTAGCTGAGGACGTCATCCATACTGCTTAGACTAGATTAGCTAGGCTATATCTTATTTCTTATGTCATTTGTATTGACTTCAGAGTTGTATTATTTTCTAGATGTTGTGATGTTGTGTTGTTAGACACTTAGACTTTCCTTCTGTTTGTATCTTCCTTTGAGATTTTCATATCTATGATATCGTTCTATTTCTGCCTTAGTTGTGACTGAGACTGTATTCTGTATTGTCACCTCCACTCGGAGTGTATATACTGTACAGGTACCTTATATTGTTAGATGTTGTGACCTGTGACAGCGTTCTACCATCGACACTGCGGCGTAGGCTGGATATACCCACTTCTCGTGCCCTTACTCTAGGGTGTGGGTCGTGACACATTTTTAGTGGTGGCCCATACAGATCGAGTTTATGTAGTGGTATTCGAACTAGAGTATCACTACAGCCTGCAGCAGGAGTAGAATATTTTGAGGTACAAAATCACATTAGGAAAAGCTCTTAACCTGATTCTTGTTATCAAAATTCTTGCTACTTTAATACTTCCTTTTGAAATAAACTGTCCTCCCTTGATTTATCGCTTCTATCTCAGTATTGATTCCTTGTTCGATCTGTCTCCAGGATGGTGATTGAGACACGATCGCATCGCTCTTGTCCAGCAGACACAGGTGAGAGGTCTACCACCTCTCGCCCGAATATAGACGCTAGGACCGCAGCTCCTCCCATCACTTCGTATGTCGGAGTTTTTGCAGCTTTTGGGGGTGCACCTCCGCCTATTCCGAGATTCTTCCCCGTCATTCCTGATTTCCCTCGGCAGCAGCAGCAGCCACCTTCCGAATCAGTTGACGCAGCACAGTTGTTCGATTTCCTCCAGAGGATGGTAGAGTCTCAGCAGCAGCAGACCACACATTTCCAGCAGGGCATAGAGAATGCCCATCAGCTTGTCCTGACGACTGTGGAGAGAGTTATCGTGCAGCCCCAGGCAGGCCAGATTCAGCAGTATCAGCCGAAGACACCATGGATCCAGGACTTCCAGAAGATACGTCCGCGGGACTTTCGCGGCACAAAGGGGATTTTGTATGCAGATGACTAGATCGAGCATATCGAGGAGATATTTCGGCTGGCGGAGATACCAGCCCGACTTCAGATTGAGGTGACAGATAGCCAGATGCAGGACCTGGCCCGCACTTGGTATCAGACGGATCCTTGAGTGGGGACCGAGGGACAGACTTGGGCAGCCTTCAAGAAGCTGTTCAAGGAGAATTTTTTTCTGACACAGCTCTTGGCGCCCTGGAGACGCAGTTTGAGAGCCTACTTCAGCGCAGTCGTACAGTCGGGGAGTACGCAGGGTAGTTCTGCCGTCTGAGCAGATTTGTTGAGGGACTTAGTGATACAGCGAAGGCCCGGAGGTTTCGGAAGGGGTTATTCAAGGAGGTCAAGTCCTTGACCAAGAGTGACCGGAGTGCCACTTTTAAGAAGATTCTGGTGGGTGCCCTAGCAGCAGAGGATGATCTTGACCTGAAGCTCAAGAAGGGATGAGACGCTCATGGAGCTAGTGGCAGTGCAGGCCCGACCAAGAGGCCTCACATACAGTTTCAGCGGCAGCAGCAGAGGCCTGTTCGGCAGCATTTTTTAGGACCAGGGACGTACCTATTTCCAGCAGGCACCCGGACAGCGGCATGACGCTAGGTGTAACTTCTGTAAGAAGGCAGGTCATTGGTGGAACGACTGCAGGAAGAGGCTGGGTACGTGTTTATTTTATGGTTCAGCGGAACATCTGTGTAGGAAGTGTCCCAAGAACCCGACACCATTAGCTCATGCAGCAGGAGCTACGGCTCCGGCAGGACAGCAGAGGGCTATCCAACATCAGCAGCAGGCCAGAGGAGGCCAGCAGGGGAGAGCTTTCGCTATGACAGTTGAAGATGCACAGACAGTAGGAGGGATGCTTGCAGGTTCTGTTCTTTTTCGATTCCATTCCTACCTTTGCCTCATTATAAACTATCTTGAAATTCGATTCTATCTGTTCCTTGTTGTTGATAAGTTTTGATCTGGTATTTCATTATGATTTAATTTTTTCTGAGATAAGTCGTATGGGCTAGGTCGCCTCAGTTATGGGATCTAAAGTCTTCTATAGTCATGTTAGCTGGCATAGTGATAACATGTAGTCTGGTTTTGGACGTATTTCTCGGGTGTGGGAATTTAAGATTCTCGCGGCCAAGCATGCGACAAAGCAAAAAATTTAAATACCATGATTCTAGAAGTATGTACCTTAGCCGGGGACTTTATGATTATCGTAGCCTTGCTCACTAGCATGATGAAGATTCTGAGTATCATGATTTTGGACAGACGCGTATGATTATCGAACCATGTGATTTTGAGACTATGATTGTTGGGATAGTTGACCTAGAAGGAGTACGACCATCTTAATTTCGAAGACGAAATTCTTCTAAGGGGGTAGACTTGTAACACCCTGTTTTCCAAATGAGAATAATTTTGAAATTTTGTAATTATAATCATTTAATAATGATATTTAAATCATATTGTGATTTTTGGTGATTTTTAATCAATTTAAAACTATTTAAAATATTGAATTATGATTTTGATGGTTAACTAGTTAAACCCTAGAATTGCTAAGCCTAGTGACTAACCATGACCAAGGGAGCCTAGTCATATGATTAGGATGACTAATTACTAGTTTTTAGCCTAAGGGTATTTTGGTCATTTTGATAATTTTGTGAAATTGTATTTTTGAGTTTATTAATATTGTGCTAATTGAATTGTTAGAGACTAACCTCTAAGCTTAGCCTAATCTAGATTAGCCTTGAGTTTAGAACCTTGATTAGGTTAACCTAGTAATGACATGATTATCAATATCTAGATATTTTATAGTAGGATATTTATACTCTTAGGATATTTGTAATAAAGGTAGCCTATGACAAGTTGAACCAATAGAAAGGCCTAGAATTGGGTGGACAACTCCTAGTCACTCATCTAGACCTAAAAACTAACCCTAATCCATCTAATAGCAGCCACAATTGATTCCTCCCTTCCTATAAAACATCCCTAACAAAAACCTTTGCCTCTTTTTACAACTCTTTAGAACCCTAATAGTTCCTCCCCAAATTTCCTTCCCTAATATCCAAATCAAGCCCAAATTGGTTCTAATCAATTGCAACATCACCCTCTACCATAGTGGAAGCTAGTAGGGGCTTGCTAGCTAGGGTTTGAAGTTTTTTGGTGGATTTGAGTTCAAGAAGAAATCTCTTCCTTACCCTTTTTTATTGAGATTCAATCTCAATAGGTAAATTCCATGAAACCATTCTAAAATTATGTTTTATTTTCATAGATGCATGCATATAGGTATACCCTAGCTGTAGGAATAGTTTGGTGCTAGGTAGTATCCATTTCGTGTCCGTATCGGACACGTATCAGCCCAAATAAAATAGTATTCGATGGAATACCTAAACCAGTATTTTAATAACCATTTCTGAAACTAATTGCATGAATTGGTAGCCCTATACATGAGTTTTCAATTCCCTATTGACTGATCACGCACATGTATCATTTTTGTGTCAAAAACTGACACGTACTCGCAGCACGAGGCAGTGTCTCGATGTCCTGCTACCACATGTGTCGTGCTCACTGCACAGACCTTGTGAACCCACCAAATTTGGTGTGGGGCTCGGGGCAGTGACTGACAAATCACTCCCCAAGTTTTAAGACTCCTAGTGTCGTGTCGAACACAAAAATTGACTCGTACTGATCCTCCATTGTACTGCACGTACGAAATTTTTCTACTGATACGTGTCTCGCGTCGTACGAACACGTACCGATAGACTCTCGTATCATGTCGAGTGTGTAGCCCTATGCCTGGGCTACACGTAGCTGTGTCCATGAGAAGCCTTATGGCTTGTGTCATGTCCACGAGAGCTCGACTCGACTGCACGAGGGATAGGGTACACTGTATTCCTGGCACTTGTGTTTTCTATTTTGGACACGTTCGTGTCCTCTAGTGTAGACACAGGACGACGCATATGACACACCCTAACATGAGGGACACACCTATATGACTGTTGTTCAATTTCGTTGGTTTAAATTAGGTTTCAAACTTGGGTTTTTAAGTATCAGTGTTTTGCCAAGTTTGAGTTTTATATGAACTGACAGTTAGTGATAATCTCTGAGATTTCCTAAAAATTAAATGTTAATGTCCATGATTGATTGAGGTTAATTAACTGTGGTTAAGTGTTAACCTGTGAACATACGAAAATTCATGAGTTTGAATCAAATGAAATGTGTAAAAACTGGGAATGGACTGTTAAGGAAAACCTGAGTTTTAATCAAATGCTTAACTGAATTGTTCATATGATTTTAATGGGATTTCAGTTATTATATTCCCTGATATGCTAGTTAGGAATGAAATCTGAGTTCACATGTGATAATTTCTGAGATTCAAATGAAGACTGAGAGGGATTTGTGAACAAAATTCCTGAAATTTAACCCAATGTTTAACTGAGTTTAAATCTATGAAAACTAATTTGAAATGGTAAACTGAAATGGGTATTAACCTGGGGATGATTGATTTGGGTAACCTGTTTTGAAATATAAAGTAAACTGAGATTTTAGCCATACATGAGAACTGAGATTGAATGGTAAACTGGAATGGTAGTTGATATCTGGGATTTACATTGGATTGAAATGGATATGTTAAACATGTGTACCCTTATGAATTCCTGAGATTCTAGTAAGAAATGTAAACTGAATTTCCAATAACTGAAAACCCATATGTAAACTAAGACTTCCTGTTAGTGCACTAAACTGTCCTATTGCTTGAGATACTTTTTTCTGTTTACTAATACACAAACCTATCTACAGTTTACATCACATACACTCCACACTTCACTGTTTTCACATTGCACAAATTACTGAGATCCCATCATGTAAACCTGAGACCCCTTTTTCCCTATTCCCTAATACTCCTAACTGTCATGTGGGGTTTGTTGGAAATATTGGGATTGAATGAGTGATTGGGTCATGAGTTAACTGTTAACCTATATGAACTGTCAATTTGGTCATAAAACTGTCATTGCTTATTACTTGATAATTCCCAAGTGCCACACTAATTTCATTCCTATATGCACACACCTAGCTATGCACTGTTACACATTAACCTATTTTCCTATTGACACTATATCACCCACATCCCATTACATTCCTATTCTTGTACACACATACATTGCCATGTTCCTCTATGTTTCACTAAGTTCCTGGACACATTACACTCTACTGTTCACATGTACACACACACACATCTTGACCCAAGCACATGTATTCCTCTCTTATCACTCTTATCACTCTATGTATATATATATATATATATATATATATATATATATATATATATATATATATATATATATATATATATATATATATATATATATGAGATATATTATAATGTATCCTATATATGTGTAAATGTGTGTTATTATATTATAAACTAAATATATTATTAATATATGCACATGTGTGTTATTATATTAAATTAGATATAGTTAATATGTGAAATGTCTGGAATGGACTATGTATGACTAGCTTATGGCCTATAGCCTATGGCTCATTGCCTATGTGTATGGCATGGATGCCTAGTGACTGTGTGGTTGCTTGTATAGGCCTAGAGTGTAGTTAGTTACCTAGGCTATGTGTGTATAACTAGAATTGACTTGTTAAACCTAAATTTGACTTACTAAGTCTAGATTAGACTAGTTGACCAAGATTTACCAAACCCTAACTAGTTTGACCTAATTTGACTAGATGTTGACTTGGTTTGACCCAGAGTTGACAAAGAGTTGACTTTGACCTAGATTGACCTAGATTGACCTAGAAATCATGTAGATGCATTGTATTCTTCAATTTTAACCCCCTTGTATACATCATGACTTGTGTTGCTCTAAATAGGACTCAGATATCTCGTTTCAGACAGTGTATTCTCACAGACATTCAGATCGCAGACGAGTACATTCTCTGATCGTTTAATACTTGTCACGACTTATATTCTTGCTCTAGATTACTTTACTTGATGCTGACACTTATTATCACGGATTGGTACTATATGGATCTTTCATGCGATGTTATCCCTTATAGGATACATCGGGTATTTCGTGTTCGTGTACTTTATTATAGATAGTGTATACTCCTTATGTTTGTGTTATTCGTGTGCAAATCGTGTAAAATCGTATACTCTCATGTGCCCATATGATCATTGTACAACTATACTTCGTGTGCAATAACATAACTTGATTGGATCCTTATGTATTGATTGGGAGGGTGAGTAGAAAATGGTTATGCGATCAAATTCCCTATTGTATAAGATATTGTACATGTCTATTGTACCTTCGTGTATAATGGAGTCCCATTTTATTGTATAACCTAACCTGTTTATATAACCATATTGTGCTCTAAATAACTAGTCGCTTACAGTTCTTACTTATCATGTATATATTTCCAGTTATCAAATATCTCTCATGTTTTTATGTACATCTTCTTACAGCGTTTCATGTATCTTACTCTATTGCTTGCTTTATATTTTCTGCCATGATATAAACTGCATGAGATGTACTGTGCTCGCTCCCGTCCTGACTGGACCTGTTAAAAATATTACAGATGATACCGAAGACTTCTGTCCAACCTACTATGGAGCCCATCTAGACGAAACCTGTGAGTTGGACCCACATGAGGATCTAGCTCTAGCTGAGGACATCATCCATACTGCTTAGACTAGATTAGCTAGGTTTTATCTTATTTCTTATGTCATTTGTATTGACTTCAGAGTTGTATTATTTTCTGGATGTTGTGATGTTGTGTCGTTAGACACTTAGACTTTCCTTCTGTTTGTATCTTCCTTTTAGATTTTCATATCTATGATATCGTGCTACTTCTGTATTAGTTGTGATTGAGACTATATTCTGTATTGTCATCTCCATTTAGAGTGTATATACTCTACAGGTACCTTATATTGTTAGATTTTGTGACCTAGGACAGCGTTCTACTGCCGACACTGCGGCGCAGGCTGGACGTACCCACTTCTCGTGCCTTTACTCTAGGGTGCGGATTGTGACACTTTCCATAGTTGCATCTATCTAGGTGTTCCTTAGCTGTAGAGTGAGTTTGGTAGGAATTGGTATTGATTTGATGTGCGTATCGGACACGTATCAGAGTCCTTTATATTGTGTTTGATGAAATGCCATAGTAGGATTTTTCTTCTTATTTTTTGTAAGTGATTACATGATTTTGTAGCCCTAGGTGTGCTGATTACAGATCCATGTCACTGAGCACATTTTCGTGCCCCCGTACGCATCGCTGCAGTGTCCTGCTGCTCGAGGCTTGCAGCGGACACGACACGAATCGAGGAGGGATGAAACTTGGTGGACATATAGGGAAGTGTCAGCGAACGTGTCCCCCAAGTCTCGTGGCTTCACGTGTCTTGTCGGACACAAAAATATGAGTGCACATGTTTTATACTGTGTCTGTGCACGCGAGTTTTTGCTGCTAATACGCGTGTCTATCGCGCGTGGACACGACGTGGACACCTCGTATTGTGTCGAGGAGGTAGCCCTATGTGTGGGCTGCATATAGACACGAGCACGTGTCGTACTATGGCTCCTGTCGTGTCCATGAGACGCTAACACGCCTGCACGACGCTGTCTGTGTGCAGTCTGTGTCTTTGTGTGTTTACAGTTGTTTGGACACCTCGTTTCCAGCTATATGGACACGAACACACCCCCCTAACACGTATCCATTGTATCACCCCTCTGTACACATTATTTTGGTTTATTAACTGAGTTTTGGTGTTCGATTTAAGTTTTGCATGTACATGACACAGGTTCGAATGAATTTGAGTTTATATATATGTATACTGAGTTTTTCATGTAAATTTTATTTTGTATACTGAACTATAACTGAGATTTTGAGTTTGTATTGACTCATTAACTGAGATGCGATGCATATGAATATATGGGGTTTTGTTGAGTTTATGTTAACTGAAATGTGGGTTTTGATTGAGTTTATATTAAAATGGGGTTTAACTGTTAACTGAATTGATGATGGTTTTCAATATGAATTTGGGTTTACTATGTTGATTTGAATCTGAGAATATATTAACGGAGATCGATTGTTTGATGGTTAACTGAGTTTGATTTGTTGAATCTCTGATACATATATGCCACTGAACACTATACCCCTCACTTGAACCCCTAAATCTGAGACTCCTTTGCCACATTGTTACACTAAACTCATGCCATGTACACACATACTTGCCTGGTTATCACACCCCCTTTAAAATCTGTGACACCCTATACTGATATCACACAAACACTCACCTCTTTTTACAATATATACACACACCCACACACACACACACACACTCCTTGAAGGTAAATCCCATTTACCTTTCCCCTATATATATATATATATGTATGTATATGTGTATATATATATATGTGTGTGTATGTCTCTATGCATAGATATATGTATCTATACGAATTGGTATATTGGGTGGTTATATAGATTATGTATATATGGCTATGTGGTAAAGGTAATATATAGGCTAATGGCATAACTAGCTAATAGGCATATAATAGACATGGTATGTACAAAATAGGCATGTGTACATAGGCTAGCTAGACTAGAGTTGACTAGTTTGACCAGAGAGTTGACCAAAGTTGTCCAAGAGTTGACTTTGGCCTAGAATGACCTAGTATCATGTAGTATGCATTGTAAACTTCATTTATGACATCTTGGATACATTGTAAACTGTGTTGCTCTAATTAGGACTCAGATACTTCGATTTGGACATCTATTCTAATCAAACATTCATGCTATCAAGCGAGTATATTCTCTGATCGTTTCATACTTGCTAGGACTTATACTCTTGCTCTAGACTACTTTACTTGATGCTGTCACGATGTTATCACGGATTGGTACTACATGGATATTTTTATGAGATGTTATCCCACTCGGGAGCATCGGATACGTCATGTCATGTGCTTTTCACGCACATTATGTATTCTTGTGCTTTCACTATTCATGTATACTTATGTGAATTATTTACTCTCATGTTCACTGAGCCCCTCATGTATAACTCATATGCACTTCATATACAAATGTAGTGTAATAATGTATAATAACAAAACTTGAATGGATCCTTGTGTATTGATTAAGATACGGGGGAGTAGAAGCAGTCATGTGAACAATTCCAAAGTAGTGTAATCACGTACAAACTCAATAGTATAATCTTGTATAAATTCAAGCCGTTCACATGTCTTTCTTGTACTCTACATCACTAGTTACTTACATTTCATTACTTATTGTAGATATTTCCAGTTACAACTATCTCTCTTACTTTTCATGTACATTTTTTTACAGCATTTCATGTATCTTATTCTATTGCTTAATTTACATTCCTGCCATGATATGAACTGTATGAGATGTATTGTACTCGTTTCTGTCCTGACTGGACCTGTTGAAAATATTACAGATGACACCGAGGAGTTCTGTCCTACGTATTGTAGAGCAGTCTTAGATGACACTTGCGAGCTGGACTCTCAGGACGATCCAGCTCTGGCTGAGGATACCACCCTTTCTGTTTAGATTAGCTTAGCTAGGCTTGTCTCTTCATTTGGCTTTGTATTGACATTCTAAGATGTATTATATTTGGGATGTTGTTGCGATGTTGTGTCGTTAGACACTTAGACTTATTTCTTCTATTTGTATCTCTTTTGTGATATCTTTCTTATCTATCATATCGTACTGACTACTTTAGTTGTGATTGAGATGTACTTCTGTATTGTCCTTCGATTGGAGTGTATATACTATACATGTACCTTATATATTATGTTAGATGTATGTGACCTAGGACAATGTTCTACTGCCAACACTGCAGCGTAGGCTGGACGTACCCACTTCTCGTTTTCTTATACTGGGTGCGGGTCGTGACACGTTTTTAGTGGTGGCCCATGCAGGTCCAGATTTTGTAGCGGTATTTGAACTAGAGTATCACTACAGCCTGCAGTAGGATGTAGGATATAGTTTTGAGGTACTCAATCACATTAGAAAAACTCTTATCTAATTCCTGCCATCTAAATTCTGGCTGATTAATTACTTCCTTCGAAATAAACTGCCCTCCTTTGATTATATCGCTTCATACTCAGTAATTGGTTTCTTGTTTGATCTGTCTCCAAGATGGTGCAGACACGATCCCATCGCTCCAGCCAAAGGGATACTACTAATTGGTCTGCCACCTCTCATCCGGCTCAGCCCGGTCAGGCAGCTCTCGGGGTACCTTCTCATGTCGGAGCTTCTGTCGTTTTCGGGGGTACACCTCCGCCTGTTCCGAGGCCTTTCCCGATTATTTTGGAGATGTTTCAGCAGCCGCCACCATCATGATCAGTTAACGTCGCCCAGCTTTTTACCTTTTTCTAGCATATGGTGGAGGCCCAACAGTGCCAGGCTGTCAATTTCAGGCAGGGCATTGATAATGCCCATCAGTTGGCTATGACGACAGTAGAGCGAGTTACGGCACAACCGCTGGGTGGCCAGATCCAGCAGTATCAACAGAGGATGCCAGGCATCCTTGAGTTTCAGAAGATGCGTCTTAAGGATTTCCGAGGCACAGAGGGGATCTTATATGCTAACGATTGGATCGAGCATATCGAGGACATATTTCGGCTGGCATAGATACCAGCCCGACTTCAGATTGAGGCAGCAGGCAGCCAGATGCAGGACTTGGCTCGCACATGGTATCAGAAGGACCCCAGAGTGGGCACTAAGGGACAGACTTAGGAAGCTGTCAAGAAGCTCTTCAAGGAGATGTTCTTTCCAGATAAAGATCATGGCACCTTAGAGACGCAGTTCGAGAGTCTGGTTCAGGGGAGCCAGATAGTTGAGGAGTATGTTGGGGAGTTCTTCCGTCTGGGCAGATTCGTCGAGGGCCTCAGCGAGACGATGAAGGCCAGGAGGTTTAGAAAAGACTTGGTCAAGGAAGTCAAGTCCTTAACCAAGAGTTATAGTGATGCGACATTTGAGGAGATCCTGGTAGGCGCTATGGCAGCGAAGGATGATCTTGAGCTGAAGCTCATGAGTGGATGGGATACCCATGGAGCCAGCGGCAGCGGAGGCCAAGCCAAGAGGCCTCACTTTCAGCAGCAGCACCAGCAGAGGCCGTTCCAGCCATAGCAGTTCCAGTGGTAGGGCCGTGTACCTTGGTAGGGCCGTGCACCTTTCCAGTAGGTACAGCAGCAGTCGAGACTTCAGTAACATGCTCCGAGACAGCAGCCCATTAGTTGTACTTTCTACAAGAAGCCAGGTTATTGATGGAATGACTGCAGAAAGAAGCTTGGTAGATGCCTACTCTGTGGTTCAGCAGAGCACCAGTTGAGGGGGTATCCCATGTTTTCGGGACAAGCAGTTCAGGAAGCAGGAGCCAAGGCTCTGGTAGGGTAGCCGAAGGGACCATTGCAGACTCAGCAACTGAGGTACATCCAGCACCAGCAGCAGGCCAGGGAAGGTCAGCAGGGACAAGATTTCACTATAGCAGCTGAGGACGCAGAGGCTATTGGGGATCTGCTTGTAGGTTTTATTCTTCTCGACTCCATTCTAGCTTTTACATTGTTTGATTCTGGGGCTTCCTACAGCTTTGTGTCTGTATCTTTTACTATTAGACACCACCTTATTTTTGAACCTTTGCCTAGGACTTGTAAGATAACGACCGAGGGTGGCATCATCCTCGTTAGTGATATTTACAAGGGTCGGAGAGTTGTTTTGGGAGGCCGTGAGTTGGATACAAGTCTGCTTGTAATGCCACTACCGAACTATGATATCGTACTCGGTATGGATTGGTTGAGCAGGCACCATGCCAGCATAGATTGTCATGGGGGTAGAGTTCTTTTCAGAGTGCTAGGAGAGCCAGAGTTCGAGTTCACCAGGCGGCAGGCAGAGCAGAGCAGTAGAGTTTTCTGTGGAGTTTCAGTCGAGGAGCAGGTAGTGCCGCATCCACTGATAGTAGAGTTCACAGATGTATTTTCGGGGGACTTGCCAGGACTTCCACCAGACAGAGACGTTGAGTTCTCTATAGACTTGGTGCCTGGCACAAAGCCGATATCCCAGCACGTCTATAGGGTGAACAACAACGAGCTGGCAGAATTGAAGAAACAGGTGGATGAGTTGCAGGATAAAGGCTTCATCCAATCGAGTTCTTCACCTTACGGTGCACCTGTGCTCTTTGTACCAAAAAAGGACGGGTCGGTACGGATGTGTATCTACTACAGGGCACTCAACAACCTTACGATAAAGAACAAGTATCCACTTTCGAGGATCGACGATCTCTTCGATCAGCTGAATAGAGCACGAGTATTTTCTAAGATTGATCTGAGGTCAGGCCACCATCAGGTGAAGGTGAAGAAGGAGGATATTCCGAAGACATCATTCAGGACAAGGTATGGGCAGTTTGAGTTTTTGGTGATGCATTTTGGGTTGACTAATGCCCCGACGGTGTTCATGAATCTGATGAACATGGTGTTCCACCAGTACTTGGAAAAGTTCATGGTAGTGTTCATCGATGATATCTTGGTGTACTCGAAGACCGCTGAGGAGCGTGAGGAACATTTGAGAGTGATTCTGGAGACTCTCAGGGAGGAGGAGCTTTATGGAAAGCTCTTCAAGTGTGAGTTCTTCTTAGATCGAGTTGATTTCTTGGGTCATATAGTGACTGGAGATGGGATCTCAGTTGACCTAAAGAAGATCACGACAGTTGAGGCTTGGACAGCACCGAGTTTAGTCGCAGAGATCATAAGCTTCTTGGGATTGGCAGGCCACTATAAGAGATTTATCCAACATTTCTCTCAGGTTGCAGAGCTATTGACTAGGCTGACCCAGAAGGACGTAGAGTTTGTCTGGTCGGAGGAGTGTCAGGTCGCTTTCGATGAGTTGAAGAAGCGGCTGACGACAGCTCCGATTCTGACATTGCCATCAGGATCAGGAGGGTTCACTATCTACAACGCCTTGAAAAAGGGTTTGGGTTGTGTCTTGCAGCAGCATGGGGAGGTGATTGCCTATGCTTCCAGGCAGTTATGTCCCCATGAGAAGAACTACCCTACCCATGACTTGGAGTTGGCGGCAGTCATCTTTGCTCTGAAGTTATAGAAATACTATTTATACGGAGAGCATGTGGAGATCTTTACAGACCACAAGAGCTTGAAGTATGTGTTTACACAGAAAGAGCTCAACATGAGGCAGCGTAGATGATTGGAGTTGATGAAGGATTTCGATATATCACTGTAATATCATCCAGAAAAGGCCAATGTTGTTGTCGATGCTTTGAACAGGTACCCGGTGGCCATGTGTTTGACGGCAGATCGTCATTTGCTAGCTGATTTGGAGAGCCTATGGATCGAGGTGATCATGCCGGGAGTGGAGATGCAGATATGGGGTCTTCAGATTCAGTCGAACTTGATAGATAGTATCAAGTCGACTCAGTTCGATGATATTGCTCTACGGTGTAACCGAGAGCAGGTTCGAACAGATTTGGTGGATGAGTTTGTCATTACAGAGGATGGCGCATTGAGGCACGGTTCTAGACTGTCTGTGCCCAGTGGAGACCTTCGGGAGCAGGTTATATAGGAGGCCCACCGTTCTCAATACTCTATGCATCCAGGTGCCAACAAGATGTATAGGGATCTAAGAGAGCATGTATAATGGTGGATTGGCATGAAGCGGGAGGTAGCACGCTTCGTAGCCAGATGTTTGATCTGTCAACAAGTAAAGATAGAAAAGTAGAGGCCAGGAGGACTGTTACAGCCATTGTCCATTCCGGAGTGGAAGTGGGAGCACATCACGATGGAATTTGTTTCGGGATTACCGCGTACACACGGAGAGAAAGATGCGATTTGGGTCATCGTAGACAGGTTGACCAAATCAGCCCACTTCTTGCCATTTTAGGTGGGTTTGTCTACCGAGAAGCTAGCAGAGATGTGCATACAACAGATTGTCATGATACATGGAGTTCCGATGAGCATTGTCTCAGATCGTGATAGTCACTTTACTTTCCATTTTCGGAGGAGTCTGCAGCTTAGCTTGGGCACTCAGCTTAAGTTCAGTACTGCGTACTACCCTTAGACGGACGGACAGTCAGAGTGGACTATTCAGACACTTGAGGACATGTTGCAGACTTGTGTCGTAGATTTTGGAGGATCCTGGGAGGATCTGTCACGACCCCCACCCTAGAGTAAGGGCACGAGAAGTGGGTACGTCCAGCATACGCCATAGTGTCGGCTGTAGAACGCTGCCTAGGTCACAACATCTAACAATATAATTCTAAGCAGTTTATACTCTCCGAATGGGGGTGACATAGCAGAAAGTAAACTCAATCACAACTAAAGAAGAAGAAGCACGATATGATATAGAACTCAAACAAAAATAGATGATCATAAGAGTCTAAGTGTTTAAGATAACATCTCAGCAAATATCCAAAAATACAAGTCTCAACTACTGAATATGAAAGAATATATACAACCCAGATCTCAAAGACAGAAATAAAGCCTAACTAAGCAAGTCTCAAGACAACATAAGTAAGATAAAGCCTAACTAAACTAGTCTAGGCAGTAGGGTAATGTCATCAGCTAGAGCTGGGTCCTCCTGAGAGTCCAGCTCACAAGTGTCGTCTAGGGCTGCCCCATAGAAGGTATCCACACATGCCTCCTTTTCGTCCTCTATAATATTTTCAACAGGTCCGGTCAGGACATGAGCGAGCACAATACATCTCAACAGATCATAGCAGGTTAGAAATATAATCATGCAGTAAAGTAAGATACATGAACTGAAGGAAATACAGTATGTAAACACAGAGAGAACTGTAATAGAAATATCTACTATAAATAGAGAACTAACAGTGGCTAGTGAGTCAGAATACAATATAGACATGTAAATGGCATAGGATGATTCTGATTCTACATTATGGAATGATTCTGATGCTACACTACTTGGATACTATTCACATGTCAACTTCTACTCTCCCGTACCCCGAATCAATACACAAGGATCCAGCCAGGTTATGTTATGATTCATGTAACGGCCCCCGAAGGGTGGTACATGATAGTCCCATAAATAGGGATTCTAGGAAAGCCCAATAAATGGGAGAGGCAGAATGGTGACCGGATGAACTGGATCATGTGATAGGCTGAAGTGGAGATGTGCAAGCCCGTTCCGCAACACTTGAGCCTGATAGATGTGGCGAAACTCCGAATCAAGGTAACTTTGATGACGTTGTGCAGAAACAGCAACAAAGTCATCAAAGCGCTGGTAAAATCCTGGATCGAATCCCGTACCCCCAATCAATATACAAGGATCCAGCCAGGTTATGTTATGATTCATGTAACGGCCTTCGGAGGGTGGTACATGATAGTCCCATAAATGGGGATTCTAGGAAAGCCTAATAAATAGGGGATTCAAGGAAGACTCTGTGATCATGAGAGTACATGTCACAAGTGATTCAATGAACCATGAAGCATAGTGAAACACCATGTAAGTGAAACGCACAGAACATGTAGTATCCGATGCTCTCTGAGGGGATAACATCTCAAAAAGGGATCCATATAGTAGTAATCCGTGTGACCAACGTGACAGTATCAAGTAAAGTAATTTAAAGCAGAAAAATAATTCTAAGCAGGATATGAAATGATCAGAGAATGTACTCGCCTGGTATCTGAGTGTCCGGATGAAATGTACTATCCGAAGAGAGGTGTCTGGCTCCTAATCAGAACAGCACAAGTCACAACAAGTCTACAATGATAACAAGATGCAATTCAATGCATTCTAAATGAATCTAGGTCAATCTAGGCTAAAGTCAACTCTTGGTCAACTCTGGTCAACCCTAGAAGTCAAACTAGGTCAACTATGGTCAAACTAGGTCTAACAAGTCTAAATTAGTCTATACTAGGTCACACAAGCCTACACTAGCTAGTACACACCACTTCAAGGCTGTCCAAGCCTAAATCAAGCCAACACACATATTCATACCCATATATCCACACACTACACACATCATCCATATCATATAGTTAGGCATACATACACTATACATATTCTAAGCCTACATACATTTAGACATAAATACTCATATACATATACCTATATATACAAGCATATGTATAGGTATACATCATACATACATATAGGCTTAATACCTATATACATATAGATATACACATATATATAGATACATACACATAGGCATTCAATATTACATATAGACATATACATATATTATATATATACATTCATGTATAGTGAGATAGAAGGATAGAGAGGAAGAGGGGAGTGTCAATGTGTATGTGTGAACATGTGTAAAGAAGGTGTTCTCAGATTTAAGATTAAAATAGTGTATCATAGTGTCTCAGGTTTAAACTCAGGTTAATCTCAGGATTATGGAATTTAAAACAGTGTTCAAATGGAGGAACATTCCCAGGTTTCACATAGGTTCAGACAGTTTGAAATGGCAGTTAGGCTAAAGGAAGAAAATCAATTCATGTTCTAAACTAACATTCAATTTCAGGTTGCCAAGAATGTTGGAAATGGTGTCTGTGTACATGATACTTAGGTTTTAAATCTCAAACAAACACCAACTCGAAAATGAATGTTGCCACAAATCCCCAAGCCAACTCAATATAATTACAATACTAATTTACCATTCAATCACATGTAGGTGAGTTTAACTCATTATTTCAGCAGCATTTAATCAGAGAATGCAAATTTAAGGACAGGAAATTAATTCAACAGAGGGGGTGTATCAGTGAACATTTCAGTCTCAATGCATTCGAACACTCATTCATGAATCTCAACACAAAATGAATCCTTAAAACCTTAACATGTTATCTAAATGTTCAGACATTAATCCATAACTAAATTACATGATATTAAATATTTAAGGTAAAATAAAAATGAAGAACAGTGTAATATGCTCACTAATACTTACAGTATCAGTCGAATAGAAATTTCCTATTTAAACATTGAAATAGTAGTTATTGGCTAGATAATTGGTTGGTAATTAATAACAATTATGTGTTCGTGTCATACATTTAATGTCGCGTCCAGAAACAAGACACGGATGTGTCCAAGACCACATAAATCTCAAAATGCAAGAACTGGTTCAGTCAACTGTGCTCTCGTGTCCAGTACGAGTCGAATCTCTCACTCGAAATGAACCCAATGGACACGTGGTCTTGGGGGTGTCGTATCAGACATTGCCCTAAGCCCTATGTCAAAGGACATGCGTCCACGTGTCCAGAATAACCCATATGAACCCGCGAGTAGCAGGACAGTGCTGTCCACGCACGCGCGAGCGTGTCCACGAGTCCAGTTCAACACCAACTCGACACAAAACTAGCTCAGTCATGTAGAAATCAATAAGCCATACTAAAACGAGTATTCCTATTCAAACACATTACAAAAATAGGATCGAAATGCCCACTATGGCATTTCGTCGAACCCCAATGCACCTAGGCTGATACGTGTCCATTTAGGACACAAAATGGACACGAAACCTAGGTTTAGCTATACCTACAGTTAGGATAAACCTAGGGCTTTCCAAATATGCAAAGAAAACTGGAATTTAATGGTGTTTAGATGGTTTTACCTATTGGTGTCCAAATACAAAAAAACTCTCAATTATGGAGGTTTCTCCTTGCTAGCCAATCCTTCCAAATTGTCCACAAACTGAGATTTCCTAGCACAAACAGCAAGAACACCTAAATTAGAACCTATTGCAATTTGTTTGAAAGAAAAAGGAATTAAAATGGATTTTCTAGGAATTAATGAAGTTGGGAAAATACCTCTTCTTTAAACTTGATCTTTCCTAAAAGAGGCTAGCCCTAAATGGAGGAGAGTATAAATGGGGAAGGGAATCCCTAGGTGGGCTGGCCGTCCATGCTAGGTTAGGGTTAGGGTCTTACATGTGTGGGCTATGGGCTTCTATGGGCTTAAGTCAAAATCAATGGTTTCAAAATCATAACTCATGGCTCTAAATCACTATTCCACCTATTACAACTTGATTCTAAATGACTTAAATTAGTTTAACTTAAGTTAGACTAAGACCCTATCATGCTAACCAACTCACCATAGCTAAGTTTAGGTTCTAGGGTCGTCTACAAGGTCCAAACTAGTCTCAAATCAACATACCACTTATCAATTTAATTAATTAAGACTAAAATCATATAAATTCCAATAAATCTCAATAATTCACAATAATTCCAAATAAATCCCAAAAATTCAAAAATGACCAAAATACCCCCATACTAGAAATGTGGTAGTGACAAATCTATCCTCCTTAAAAGAATTTTGTCCTCGAAATTGAAAGGCGAAATGCAACTGATGAGAAGGATAGAAAGTATACCTCACGGTCCAAAAAGATATGGGTACCGCTCGAGCATCTCATCCTCCCGCTCCTAGGTAGACTCTCCTGGAGAATGATGCCTCCATGCGACGCGCACCAAGGGTATCACCTGGTTCCTCAGAACCTTCTTCCGTCGATCCAGTATCTCCACTGGCTGCTCTGGATAGCTGAGAGAAGGCCCAACCTCAATCTCTGAATGATCGAGCACATGGCTAGGATCAGCCACGTACTGTCTCAACTGTGATACATGGAATACGTTGTGGACCCCCACTAGTGCTGGCGGCAAATCTAGCCTGTAAGCTACGTCGCTGACTCTTTCGCTGATAACGAAAGGGCCGATGAAGCACGGGCTAAGCTTCCCACCTCCACCAAAACGTATCGCACCACGAGTTAAAGATATCCTAAAGAAAACCTGGTCTCCAACCTAATCACAAGTGAGGTCTCAATTTAATTATGATAAATAAACATGATCAAAATCACAAACACAAACAAACAAACCTAAATCTAATCCTACTCTAATCTGTACCTCAAACTCCAACGGCCTCCGGTGGCTATCGGCCCAGTGTCGATGTCTGTCCTGCGCCACGTGAAGTCTGTCCCTGATGAGCTTCACCTTCTCGACTGCGTCAACAACTATCTCTGGTACCAGTAAAGCTCGCTCACCAATATCATCCCAAGATAAGGGTGTACGACACCTACGCCCGTACAGAGCCTCGAAAGGTGACACCTCAATACTGGCCTAAAAATTGTTGTTGTAAGCAAACTCCACCAAATATAGATGGTCCTCCCAGGAACCTCCAAAGTCCAAGACACACGTCCGTAACATATCCTCAAGTGTCTGAATAGTCCTCTCTGACTGTCCGTCCGTCCGGGGATGGTATGCAGTACTAAAGTTGAGCTGAGTTCCCAAGCTGGTCTACAGACTCCTCCAGAAATATAAAATAAAGTGACTATCCCGATTTGAGATGATGCTGACCGGAACCCCAAGAATCCTGACTATCTGCCGTATATACATCTCCGCAAGCCTCTCTGTAGACGTACCCACCTTGAATGGCAAGAAGTAGGCCGATTTGGTCAACCTGTCAACGATGACCCAAATTACGTATTTTTCTTCTGGTGTACGCGGTAATCCAGATACGAAATCCATAGTGATATGCTCCCACTTCCACTCGGGAATGGGTAATGGCTGCAACAATCTACCGGACCTCTGTCTCTTTGCCTTGACCTGCTGACAGACCAAGCACCTAGCTACGAAGCGAGCTACCTCCCGCTTCATCCCGTACCACCAAACATGCTCCCTCAGATCTCGGTATATGTTTTTGGCACCAGGGTGTATAGAATACTGAGATCTGTGGGCCTCCTGCAAAACCTGCTCCCTAAGATCTTCGCTGGATACACATAACCTGGAACCGTGCCGCAAGGCACCAACCTCTGCAAGAGAAAACTCGTCCTCCACCAATCCTGCTCGAACCTGCTCTCGGAGACACCGCAGAGCAACGTCCTCAAACTGTGTCGCCTTGATCCTCTCCATCAAGTCTGAATGTATCTGCATGCCCCACATCTGCATCTGTACTCCGGGCACGATCACCTCAATCCGAAGGCTCTCCAAGTCTGCAAGCAAGTGCCGATCCATAGTCAAACACATGGCCGTCGGATACCGACTCAAGGCATCGGCAACTACGTTGGCCTTCCTGGGTGATACTGAAGTGATATGTCGAAGTTTTTCATCAACTCTAGCCATCTACGCTGCCTTATGTTCAGCTCCTTCTGAGTGAACACATACTTTTAGCTCTTGTGATCTGTAAAAATCTCTACCCGCTCTCCATACAGATAGTGCTTCCACAACTTCAAAGCAAATATTACTGCTGCAAGCTCCAGGTCGTGGGTAGGATAGTACTTCTCATGGGGACTTAATTGCCTGGAAGCATAGGCAATCACCTTTCCATGCTGCTGTAAGACACAACCCAGCTCCTTCCCTGAAGCGTCACTATAAATAGTGAATCCCCCTGATCCTGAAGGCAATGTCAGAATCAAAGCTGTCGTAAGCCGCTTCTTCAACTCATCAAAAGCTGCCTGACACTCCTTTGACCAAACAAACTCAGTATCCTTCCGGGTCAACCGAGTCAATGGCTCTGCAACCCAGGAGAAATCCTGCACAAATCTCCTATAATATCCTGCCAGCCCCAGGAAACTCCTGATCTCTGCCACTGAAGTCGGTACTGCCCATGCCTCAACTGCTATGATCTTCTTGGGGTCAACTGAGATCCCATCTCCAGTCACCATATGCCCCAAAAAGTCAACCCGGTCCAAGAAGAACTCACACTTAGAGAGCTTTCCATAAAGCTGCTCCTTCCTGAGAGTCTCCAGCACTATCCTCAAATGCTCCTCGTGCTCCTCCTCAATCTTGGAATACACCAAGATGTCATCAATGAACACCACCACAAACTGATCCAGGTATTGGTGGAACACTTTGTTTATTAGGTTCATAAACACTGCTGGTGCATTGGTTAGCCCAAACGGCATAACCAAAAACTCAAATTGCCCGTACCGTATCCTGAAAGAGGTCTTGGGAATATCCTCCCTCTTCACCTTCACCTCGTGATATCCTGACCTCAGATCAATCTTGGAAAATACCCGAGCTCCGATCAACTGGTCAAAAAGATCATCGATCCGCGGCAGTGGGTATCTGTTCTTAATCGTGAGGTTGTTGAGTTCCCTGTAGTCAATACACATCCGTACTGACCCATCCTTCTTTGGCACAAACAATACTGGTGCACCCCATGGCGACGAACTCGAACGGATGAAGCCCTTGTCCTGCAACTCATCCACCTGCTTCTTCAGCTCCACCAACTCATTGTTGTTCAACCGATAGATATACTGAGAGATGGGTTCCGCTCCTAGAACCAAGTCTATCGAGAACTCAATGTCTCTGTTTGGTGGCAACCCAGGCAACTCCTCTGGAAAAACATCCATATACTCTGCTATCAAGGGGTGTAGAATCGTATGCTCCTCAACCGAGACTCCGCAGAAAACCCCGCTGCTCTGCTCCGCCTGATGTCTGGAGTACTCGAACTCTGGCTCCCCCGACACTCTGAAAAGAACTCTACCCCCTCTGTAATCAATGCTGGCGTGGTGCCTGCTCAACCAATCCATATCGAGTACTATATCGTAGTTCGGCAATGGCATTATGAGCAGGCTCACCTCCAATTCACGGCCTCCCAGAACAATAATTCGACCCTTACAAACATCACTCACGAGGATAATGCCACCCTCGGTCGTGATCTTGTAAGTCCTAGGCAACGATTCAGCTATGATATCGTGTCTAATCGCAAAAGATACTGATATGAAACTATACAAAGCACCGGAATCGAATAATACAAAAGCTGGACTAGAGTCGAGAAGAACCGAACCTGCGATCAGCTCTCCTATCACCTCTGCATCCTCAGCCGCCATGGCGAAAGCTCGTCCCTGCTGGCCTCTCCTGGCCTGCTGCTGATGCTGAACAAATCTCTGCTGCTGTATCGGCAGGGCTGGTCCCCTCTGCTGGCCTGCTGGAGCTCTGACTGCTGCTCCCTGAGCTGCTCGTCCCATGCGATACTCCCTCATCTGGTGGTCTGCTGAACCACACACTAGGCACTGGTCCAGCCTCTTCTGACACTCATTGGTAATATGTTCGGGCTTCTTGCAGTAAGCACAAGTGATAACCTGTCTTTGGCCTTGCCGGTGCTGTCTCGGCTGCTGCTGCTGTCTCTGCTGGAACGGCTGCGGCTGGAACTGCCTCGGCTGCTGGTGCTGAAAGTGAGGCCTCTTGGCCTAGCCTCCGCTACTGCTGCCCCCAACTGGGTCTCGTCCCCTCTTGAGTCTAAGCTCAAGATCATCCTCAGCCAATAAGGCTCCCGTCAAAATCTCCTCAAAAGTTGCATCCCTGTTGCCCTTGGTTAAGGACTTGACTTTCTTGACCAGACCTTTCCGAAAACTCTGGGCCTTTGTCGTCTCGCTCAAGCCCTCTACGAATCTGCCGAAGCGGTCGAACTCCCCAACGTACTCCTCCACTGACAGGCTCCCCTGAACTTAGCTCTCGAACTGTGACTCCAAGGCTCGGAGCGCTGAATCTGGAAAGAACTTCTTCTTCAAGAAGCCCTTGAACTCCTCCCAGGTCTGTCCAGCTACCCCCACCCTGGGGTCTGACTGATACCAGGTACGAGCAAGATCTCGCATCCGGCTAGCTGCTGCCTCTATCTGGAGATCTGCCGGTATCCGGGCCAGGCGAAAGATCTCCTCTATATGTTTGATCCACTCGTCAGCATATAGAATCCCATCCGTCCCCAGGAAGTCTCTTGGGTTCATCTTCTGGAACTGCTCTATCCCCGGTGTCCTCGGCTGCTGAACTACTGGTCGGGCTGCGACTGTCGTAAGGACCAACTCCATGCCCCTGTCCTGTCGGGCCTGCTGCCTGTCCATAAACTGCTGGAAGTAGGCGAACATTTGTGCCGCATCCACGTATCATATAGGCGACGGCTGCTGAAAAGGCATCTAAGGGATGACTGGGTCCTGCCTCCGAGCCGGTGGAGGCATATCCCCTGCTGCTGCTGCTAGAGTCCCAATACGAGCAGAGGTGGCAGGAGCTGCAGTCTCATGTCCCTGCTAAACTGACTGAGAGGTAGCAGTCCCCTCTACAGCATCCCCATGAATGGTACGCTGCGACCGCGTCTCCACCATCCTGAAGACAGACCAACAAGAGTATCAATTTCTGAGAAAGAAGCGATATAACAAAGGCGGACAGTTAAAATTCAAAAGAATCAATTAACAATAAGGATTTAGATGGAAATAAAAGAGTTTTTTCTAATATGATTGATTACCTAGAAAACTAATGTCCTATATCCTACTGGAGGCTGTACTGATACTCTGGTTCGAATACTACTACACTTCTAGTCTAGATCTGCATGGACCACCACTAAAAACGTGTCACAACCCGTACCCTAGAGTAAGGGCACGAGAAGTAGGTACGTCCAGCCTACGCCGCAGTGCCGGCGGTAGAACGTTGTCCTAGGTCACAACATCTAACAATATAATTCTAAGTAGTTTATACTCCCCGAATGAGGGTGACATAGCAGAAAGTAAACTCAATCACAACTAAGAAAGAAGAAGCACGATATGATATAGAACTCAAAGAAAAATAGATGATCAGAAGAGTCTAAGTGTCTAATGTAGGACCGTTGAGCACCTCTAGAGGGGGATGAGTAGAGTGTGTGTGTGCAGCGGTAAATAATTACCAATTAAAACTTTAAGAATAACTATGGCAGTAAATAAGAGACAGTAAATAAATGCAGCAAGAGATAGAGAGATCAAACTCAGTGACACGGCGATGTATACTGGTATCCCTCTGAGAGGACTAATCCAGTCTCGAGTACTCTTGCTCGATGTTAATCTACTATGGCATAAGCTAAATGAGAGCTTGCAGTCTCTTACAACACCGTGCTTAGTGACAAGTGCACGACCAACTTCACAACACCGTGCTTGGTGACGAGCGCACGACCGGCTCCACAACAGGATAGTTGCTGAACTTGGAACGACCTCTTTACAATTCTTGGACACCAAAAGACTCTAAATCAACATAGATATTACTGGCTTTTGGCTAAGAGATGTATAGGTATGATTTGAAAATTTTAGAACGTTTGAAAACACTTGGTGAGTAGAGAAGAGAAGATGAAGAGTGAATGAATGATTTGAACTGAAAAATTCTCTTCTATTTATAGGTGTTTTCTGGGACCGAACTCGGACAGAGTTCGGGCAGAGTTCTGATGCAAATATTTCGCACAGAGACATTGCTCGTAGATTTGGAGGCGACTGAACTTTGAATTTAAACTGACCGAACTCGGGCAGAGCTTGGACCGAACTCGGTTTGAACTCTGTTTTGAGTTCTGTCAAGGAAATTTCGAAATATTTGTCAAAAACTGTTTGTTAGAAATATTGCAGAATATTTTGTAAAGATGAAATAAAAATAGGTAGGCTTTTTGGAAATTTGGACGTGGATAAACCTAAGCCAGTATTACCTAACTGATTTCACAATATAAATCCTAAACTCAATAAAAAGTAAAATACAGAATAAACTGTAAAATGACTCAAACGAAAATTCATCTTTAGATAGGTAATCTTTGCTTGTTGATGCAGTACAACGTCCGTTGATATTGATTTCACATATAGCCTGAAATAATTTGCAGCAGTTTATATATTTTGTGTATTGACTAAAGTGCATGTTGATTATCAAAATCGGGTGTGACCATGGAATGGGCCAACAATCTCCCCCATTTTGATAATTGACAAACTTGAGTCTATACCAAAATATACCTTACAAAATAGAACAAACAAAATACCTGAGATGATTGGTTTTGTGATTTTCTTTTATTTTGTTTTAGATGGTTATGTATAGCTCTTTTCCCCCTTTGTCAATATAAAAATGACTTTGGCTCCCCCGTAATGTGTGAAGCCAACAATAAAAACAAAAAACAAAGTGAAGCTAAAAAGATACATAAACACAGCATAAACAACTAATAGGGAAAGAAAGTGCTGAAATATAGTACTGAAAATGTCTCACTAACAGTACAAAGTACAATCATGAAATACTAAAATGTCTAACTAAGAAGTTTAGACATAAAAAAAACTACATCAAAACAGAAGATCATCAACTAACTACTATCCACTAGCAAACGGATGAGTCAGCGTCACATAGTAGGGTCATCATCGTCAGGAGCCTCAGGAGGAAAGTAGGCTGCAGTCGGGTCGAAGTACGGAAAGGATGCCTCGTCTTCGAACCAAGGACCACGGAAGCCTAGGTGAGGCAGAATGGTGACCGGATGAACTGGATCATGTGCTAGGTTGTAATGGAGATCTGCAAGTCCGTTCTGCAACACTTGAGCCTGATAGATGTGGCGAAACTCTGAATCAAGGTAACTTTGATGACGTTGCGCAGAAACAGCAACAAAGTCATCAAAGCGCTGGTAAAATCTTGGATCGAATCCCGGAGCAGGGGCTGGAGCAGGAGCAGCATCATGATGAGGAGCCTCAGTGAGCAGGCTGAGCTCCAGGAGGTAGAGGTGGAGCAGGGAATCTACGTGATCTGGTAAGCTCGACTGGAGTAGAGGAGTATGCACAAGTTTGAAGATCAATATCAAACCGGTGGAAGATAGAAGCCAGGTGCATAGGATATACCAGATTGCGTCCTACATTTTTGCTGTTCAGCATCCAGGCCATCATAGTCTTTAGAATAGAGAAAGGAATACCAAAGTGAATGTGGTACAAAGCAAAAAGTTCTAAGAAAGTAACTTCATCAGTAGATCCTTTCTTGGGAAGGAGTACAGAGAAAATAAGTCTATGAAGTTCATAAAAGTTTTGGTTCAGTTGTCGTAAAAATACCCTACGAGGAACAGGGTTTAGATGACAGATTAGTTCCTTGAAGGAGGCAAGGGTGACATCTGCAGAAAATTGAACATGGTTGATATCTACTAGTACTTCACCAATATCAGGAATATGAAAAAATTCACTAATATCAGTAGCACTAAACTCTAATTCTTGCCCATCAAAGCAAGAATAAAAGTTGCCGTTTGGTTTTACTTGCAAGTTGCAGTAAAACATGCGGACAGCATTGTCAAAGATATTTTCTGCTACTTCAAAAAAATCGCGGTAGCCTAAATGGTCGAATGTCGGAGCATACTCAAAAAATATAGTAAAATTGACAAAAGCACCAAAACAAATTTTACAACCAGAAAAAGAGTCAAACCAGAGATCAGAAAATTCTTTCTCGGAAAATAAAGTTGAATCATTTTCTTCTGATCCTATCGGTCGTGCTGGACTAAATAAACTGGCTGGAGCATAATCAGAAGAAGAGGAACCAGCTTGGGAAGTTGATCCTCTATGACGCTTAGGAGCCATGGGAAAAGAAAGAGAAACGGAGTACCTTTCTTTTGAAAAGGAGGAAGAACAATGGAGTTGGATCGTCCACCAGATCTCCTAGAACTCTTGCCAAGATGAAAGAGAAAGAAGTTTTTGAGAGGAAGGAGATGAATCCACGAAATTGTGAGTGAAAAAGATGGGTAAAAGAGTGGTATATATAGAGGTTAGGGCCGGCTGTTCAGTTCTGGAATTTAATACACCGCCGACCGAACTCGGGCCGAATTCGGCTACTTATATTTCTGAGACAGTAAAGGCAGTTTTGGTAATTGAAACTCAACTTTATGACTTTGACTTCTAAATTTAGTAACAGTATTTATTTTGGGTTAGCTGTAGGGGTACTGTCCCAGCTAACGGAGGTTCACCGGAGAACTCTTAAATACCGCATCGCTTCGACCGTAGTCGTGGTGACAGACAGACCCTTTTTAGGCTTGTTCTCCAAAAATAATTTCTGTTAGATAAAATTTAAAGTTTCCAGTCATAAAGTTTATTTAAATACCGTACTACATTATGAATCTGAAAATTTAAGTATACCGAGCTCTCGCCTCATTATGTTAAACCGATCCTCAGCCAATAGTTTTGTGAATATGTCTGCTAGTTGATGATATGTGTCAATGAATTCTAAGCAGATATTCCCGTGTTGCTAATGATCACGTAAAAAATGATAACGAATCTTTATGTGTTTTGTGCGTGAGTGACATATAGGGTTCTTAGTCAGATTAATGGTACTAGTGTTGTCACGATAAATAAAAATCTTTGTGTAGTGCAGATTATAGTCTTCTAAGGTTTGCTTCATCCACAAAATCTGAGCACAACAACGACCTGCGGCAATATACTCAACCTCAGTAGTTGATAATGCTACAAAATTTTGTTTCTTGCTAAACCAAGAGACTAAGGCCTTTACTAGGAAATGACATGTGCCGCTGGTACTTTTGCGGTCCACTTTGCATCCTGCAAAATCCGCATCCGAGTAACCTATTAGGTCAAAGGATTTGGTTTTAGGATACCATAAGCCGACTGTAGAAGTTCCTTTAAGGTATCGAAAGATACGCTTAACGGCACTTAGATGTGATTCCTTAGGATTTGCCTGATAACGTGCACAGATGCAAACACTAAACATAATATCAGGACGACTAGCAGTTAAATATAATAAACTACCAATCATACCTCGATACTTACGTTGGTCGACAGGTTTGCCACTTTCATCAGAATCAAGCTTTGTAGATGTAGCCATATGAGTCCCGATTGGCTCTACGTTTTCAAAGTCATACTTTTTCAGTATGTCCTTCGTGTACTTAGCTTGGTTGATGAATATTCCTTTTGAGTGTTGTTTGATCTGAAGTCCTAGGAAGAAGTTTAGCTCTCCCATCATACTCATCTCAAATTCACTCTGCATACACTTAGCAAAATCTTGACAAAGTTTTTCGTTAGTAGAACCGAATATTATGTCATCTACATAAATTTGCACAAGGAGAATATCATCATTCAAAGATTTGATAAACAAGGTAGTATCAACTCTTCCTTTTGAAAAACTATTATCAAGTAAGAAGGCACTTAGGCGTTCATACCAAGCACGAGGTGCTTGTTTGAGTCCATATAGTGCTTTCTTAAGCTTGAAGACGTGATCATGTTTTTAAAAATCTTCAAAACCAGGGAGTTGTTTCACAAAAACTTCCTCTTTTAAAAAACCGTTCAAAAATGCACTTTTTACGTCCATTTGAAATAATTTAAAATTATTAAAATATGCAAATACATAAAACATGCAGATGGCTTCTAGTCTAGCAACAGGAGCATAAGTCTCATCATAATTAATTCTTTCTTCTTGATTATAACCTTGTGCCACTAGACGTGCTTTGTTGCATAGAACTTGTCCATCTTCACTAAGTTTATTTCGGAACACCCATTTGATACCAATTATTGATTGACCAATAGGTTTAGGAACGAGTTCCCAAACTTGGTTTCTCTCAAATTGATTTAGTTCCTCTTGCATGGTATCAATCCAAAACTCATCAGAAAAAGCAGCATCTATATTCTTAGGTTCTATTTGAGAAATAAATGCTACATTTGCTGCTATTTCAGAATCCTTAAGAGAGGAGCGTGTACTTACACATTTAGATACATCACATATAATGAGTGTTTCTGGATGATCTGGCAAGAATTTTAATAAATCAAACTTTTGGGTCAGATCTTCCACAGAACTCTTCTCAATCTTTGCATGTGTATCTTCATCATCACTGTTGCTAGATCTGTGACTATTTAGCTCATCAAAAGTAACATTAATAGATTCTTCAACAATCATAGATCTTTTATTAAAAATCTTATATCCCTTATTCTTAGCAGCATATCCGATAAATATCCCTTTTTCTGCTTTAGAGTCGAACTTTCCCAAGTTATCCTTGGTATTCAGGATAAAACAGCGACATCCAAAAAATTTAAAATAAGAAATGTTTGGAATCCTTCCAAACCAAAGCTCATATGGTGTTTTTTCGAGATTTGTCGAATTAACACCCTATTCAAAAAATGACAGGCTGTACTAACAGCTTCTGCCCAAAAATACTTAGGAAGATTATGTTGATTTAGCAAGACTCTAGCCATTTTGCTTAGAGTACGATGCTTCTGCTCCACAACACCATTCTGTTGGGGAGTTTTAGGACAGGAAAATTCGTGGTAATATCCACTATCATCAAAAAACTTTTTGAAATCAGAATTTACGAATTCACCACCATGATCACTTCGGATACGAGTAATCATAAAGCCTTTTTCGTTTTGTACCTTTTTGCAAAATATTTAAAATTCAAAAATAGCATCACTTTTGTTTGATAAAAGTAAATCCAAATAAAGCGAGAGAAATCATCAACAATAACAAAAGCGTAGAGCTTACCGCCAAGACTAGCGACTCTACTAGGACCAAATAAATCTATATGAATTAACTGCAAAGGTCTAGAAGTACTTACAGCGTTGATGGATTTAAAAGTAGACCTATGTGGTTTGCTATTTTCACAGTCAGCACATACCATATCTCTCTTGAATGGAATCTCGGGGAGTCCTTTTACCAACTTCTTAGTATTAAATCGTGAGATAGTATTCATATTTGCATGTCCTAGTCTCATGTGCCATAGCCAGCTTTTATCTAGATTAGCTACTAGGTATCTACCTGCATTATTAGTATTCTCCAAAAAGAAAACATAAATATTGTCTTCTCTAATCCCTTTATATACGGGATCACCAGATGACATATCATAAATGGTACATTTATCTTTCACAAAATTGATACCATAACCATTATCAGCCAAATGACTTATGCTTAGTAGGTTATGTTTCAATTCTGTTACTAGACAAATATCCTTTATTACTGGATAAGAAAAAATACCTACAGTACCATTACCAATAATATCACCTCTCAAATTATTTTCGAAGGAGACATATCCTTCTTTCTTCATCGATAGCATAGTGAACAAAGATGCATCACCGGTCATGTGTTGCGAACATTCACTATTGAGGATCCATTTACTTTTAGCATGAGAGGGTTGAGAGTCCACCTACAAGACAAGTAGATGAATCCTTTGGTACCCATTTACTGAAGGGTTCATTCTGATTAGTTTTAGGTCTCCAGAATAAAGTGCGATTGTCAACAAGTTTTTTTGCCAAGCAATACTGTGATATGTGTCCATGTGTACCACAATAAGTGCAAGTTAGTTTAGAACCAGATGTGGTTAAAACTGTGTTTACATGCTTGTTTGGTTTCTTGGAGAACCTATAAGTGAAAGCATGATGATAGTCGTGTTTCTTCTGTGCTTTCTTATTTTTAGTCCTCTTAGGTGTATGCTTAGCATTAGGACTAAACTTAGGCTGTGTCGCCGGTATTGCCTATTTGTCTAACTTGATTTCTAACTTTTTAGAAATCGCAATAGACTCTTCATATCTAGCAGTCATATCTGAGAGTCTTTGTTCTGTAACTAAGTGCTTCTTCTTCTCTATGCCATACAATTCTTGCATCTTGACATAGTCTCTTTCTTTCTTTTCAATCTTGAGGATAGCCTCATGATAGTCTACTTTGAGTTTGGCTATCTCTTCCGTGTTACCGGTAGTAGACGTCTCTTTAATATCTTCAATAAGATTGGACAGTCTAGCTATCTCGGTTGTGTATGCCTTGATCTCTTTTCGAGATTGCTTATACTTGTCAAGCACAGTTTTGTGATCTTAAAGTAATTCTCTAAAGGCATTTTCTAATTCATCGAAAGTAAAATTATCATATAAAGGGTTTTAGGATACCTTATCAAATGCCATAAGACAGACATTGGTATTTTCGCAGGGTCTGTCTTCTTCTTCTGTATCACTGGCATCACTTTCATGTCAGATGCTTGTGTTGGCATACTTTCGACCGGTTGTTGCTTTTCTGCTTAATCTTGATCGGTCATATGGACTACTTTTCTTTGAAGCTGGACAGTCCTTCTTCATGTGTCCTGTCTTCTTGCATCCAAAGCAAATGGTTTCATCTTCATTGCTTTCTTGGATATCTCTCTTCCTTCTGCTTGATTTCTCAAACTTTAGGAATTTCCTGAAGTTCTTCACAAGTAGGGCTTATTCATCACCACTTGATGATTCTTCATCAGAGTCATTGTATATTAATTTTCTTGCTTGAGCTTTGAAGGCAATCAATTTTTCTTTTGGAGTTGCTTCTTCAAACTCTTGCAAATCAAGTTCATGGGTCATGAGCTTGCCCATCAGTATTTCCAAGGACATAGTGGTGAGATCATTTCCTTCAATGATTGCTGTGGCTTTTGGATTCCAGTTCTTAGTTAGAGCCCGCAGCACTTTTTTAATCTTTTCATGATTGCTGTAATCCTTACCAAGAGATTGCAAAGGATTAGTTATATTAAGGAAACGTGTGAACATCTGTGTAATTGACTTACTGGATTTCATCTTGAAATATTCATATTCCTGTGTTAGTCTACCAATTTTGGATTCCTTCACTTGGGAAGTACCTTCATGAGTTACCTCAAAAAGTTTTCAAATTTTGTGAGATGTTTTATAGGTTGAAACTCTGTTGAACTCCGTTTTGTCAATTGCACAGAATAGTGCATTGATGGCACGAGCATCTAGACTAGCCTTAGCTTTTTTAGCTTCAGTATATTTGTTATGAGGCTTGTCTACAAGCTGGCCTTCAACCACTATGGGTGCAGGTTTCTTATAACCATCAATGACTATAGACCAAAGATCAAAGTCAAGAGATTTCAAGAAGAAAGTCATCCGTGTTTTCCAATAGGTATAATTAGTACCATCAAAAAGTGGGGGTCTATTTGTGGATTGCCCTTCACCGTTGAATATTGATTTCACGGCTGCCATGTATACTCTCTGAGGTTTGTTATATAAGAATATAACCTGCTCTGATACCAATTATAGGACCGTTGAGCACCTCTAGAGGGGGGTGAATAGAGTGTGTGTGTGCAGCGGTAAATAATCACCAATTAAAACTTTAAGAATAACTATGGCAGTAAATAAGAGACAGTAAATAAATGCAGCAAGAGATAGAGAGATCAAACTCAGTGACACGACGATGTATACTGGTATCTCTTTGAGAGGACTAATCCAGTCTCGAGTACTCTTGCTCGATGTTAATCCACTATGACACAAGCTAAATGAGAGCTTGCAGTCTCTTACAACACCGTGCTTGGTGACAAGTGCACGACCAACTTCATAACACCATGCTTGGTGACGAGCGCACGACCGGCTCCACAACAGGATAGTTGCTGAACTTGGAACGACCTCTTTACAATTCTTGGACACCAAAAGACTCTAAATCAACATAAATATTACTGGCTTTTGGCTAAGAGATGCATAAGTATGATTTGAAAATTTTAGAACGTTTGAAAACACTTGGTGAGTAGAGAAGAGAAGATGAAGAGTGAATGAATGATTTGAACTGAAAAATTCTCTTCTATTTATAGGTGTTTTCTGGGACCGAACTCGGACAGAGTTTGGGCAGAGTTCTGATGCAAATATTTCGCACAGAGACATTGCTCGCAGATTTGGAGGCAACCGAACTTTGAATTTAAACTGACCAAACTCGGGCAGAGCTCGGACCGAACTCGGGCCGAACTCGGTTTTCAGTTCTGTCAAGAAAATTTCGAAATATTTGTCAAAAGCTGTTTGTTAGAAATATTGCAGAATATTTTGTAAAGATGAAATAAAAATAGGTAGGCTTTTTGGAAATTTGGACATGGATAAACCTAAGCCAGTATTACCTAACTGATTTTATAATATAAATCCTAGACTCAATAAAAGTAAAATACAGAATAAACTGTAAAATTACTCAAACGAAAATTCATCTTCAGATAGGTAATCTTTGCTTGTTGATGTAGTACAACGTCCGTTGATATTGATTTCACATATAGCCTGAAATGATTAGCAGCAGTTTGTATATTTTGTGTATTGACTAAAGTACATGTTGATTATCAAAATCGGGTGTGACCATGGAATGGGCCAGCAATCTCCCCCATTTTGATAATTGACAAACTTGAGTCTATACCAAAATATATCTTAAAAATAGAACAAACAAAATACCTGAGATGATTGGTTTTGTGATTTTGTTTTGTTTTGTTTTAGATGGTTATGTATAGCTCTTTTACCCCTTTGTCAATATAAAAATGACTTTGGCTCCCCCGTAATATGTGAAGCCAACAATAAAAACAAAAGACAAAGTAAAGCTAAAGAGATACATGAACACAGCATAAACAACTAATATTGAAAGAAAGTTCTGAAATATAGTACTGAAAATGTCTCACTAACAGTGCAAAGTACAATCATGAAATACTAAAATGTCTAACTAAGAAGTTTAGACATAAAAAAAACTACATCAAAACAGAAGATCATCAGCTAACTACTATCCACTAGCCAATGGATGAGTCAGCATCACATAGTAGGGTCATCACCGCCAGGAGCCTCAGGAGGAAAGTAAGCTGCAGTCGGGTCGAAGTACGGAAAGGATGCCTCGTCTTCGAACCGAGGACCAGGGAAGCCTGGGAGAGGCAGAATGGTGACCGGATGAACTGGATCATGTGATAGGCTGAAGTAGAGATGTGCAAGCCCGTTCCGCAACACTTGACCCTGATAGATGTGGCGAAACTCCGAATCAAGGTAACTTTGATGACGTTGTGCAGAAACAGCAACAAAGTCATCAAAGCGCTGGTAAAATCCTGGATCGAATCCCGTACCCCCAATCAATATACAAGGATCCAGCCAGGTTATGTTATGATTCATGTAACGGCCCCCGGAGGGTGGTACATGATAGTCCCATAAATGGGGATTCTAGGAAAGCCTAATAAATGGGGGATTCAAGGAAGACTCTGTGATCATGAGAGTACATGTCACAAGTGATTCAATGAACCATGAAGCATAGTGATACACCATGTAAGTGAAACGTACAGAACATGTAGTATCCGATGCTCCCTGAGGGGATAACATCTCAAGAAGGGATCCATATAGTACTAATCCATATGACCAACATGACAGTATCAAGTAAAGTAATTTAAAGTAAGAAAATAATTCTAAGCAGGATATGAAATGATCAGATAATGTACTCGCCTGGTATCTGAGTATCCGGATGAAATGTACTGTCCGAGGAGAGGTGTCTGGCTCCTAATCAGAATAGCACAAGTCACAACAAGTCTACAATGATAACAAGATGCAATTCAATGCATTCTAAATGAATCTAGGTCAATCTAGGCCAAAGTCAACTCTTGGTCAACTCTGGTCAACCCTAGAAGTCAAACTAGGCCAACTATTGTCAAACTAGGTCTAACAAGTCTAAATTAGTCTATACTAGGTCACACAAGCCTACACTAGCTAGTACACACCACTTCAAGGCTGTCCAAGCCTAAATCAAGCCAACACACATAATCATACCCATATATCCACACACTACACACATCATCCATATCATATAGTTAGGCATACATACACTATACATATACTAAGCCTACATACATTTAGACATAAATACTCATATGCATATACCTATATATACAAGCATATGTATAGGTATACATCATACGTACATATAGGCTTAATACCTATATACATATAGATATACACATATATATAGATACATACACATAGGCATTCAATATTACATATAGACATATACATATATTATATATATACATTCATGTATAGTGAGATAGAAGGATAGAAAGGTAGAGGAGAGTGTCAATGTGTGTGTGTGTGAACATGTGTAAAGAGGGTGTTCTCAGATTTAGGATTAAAATAGTATATCATAGTGTCTCAGGTTTGCATTCAGGTTAATCTCAGGATTATGGAATTTAAAACAGTGTTCAAATGGAGAAACATTCCCAGGTTTCACATAGGTTCAGACAGTTTGAAATGGCAGTTAGGCAAAAGGAAGAAAATTAATTCATCTTCTAAACTAGCATTCAATCTCAGGTTGCCAAGAATGTTGGAAATGGTGTCTGAGTACATGATACTTAGGTTTGTAAATCTCAAACAAACACCAACTCGAAAATGAATGTTGCCACAAATCCCCAAGCCAACACAATGTAATTACAACACTAATTTACCATTCAGTCACATGTAGGTGAGTTTAACTCATCATTTCAGCAGCATTTAATCAAAGAATGCAAATTTAAGGACAGGAAATTAATTCAACAGGGGGGTATATCAGTGAACATTTCAGTCTCAATACATTCGACCACTCATTCATCAATCTCAACACAAAATGAATCCTTAAAACCTTAACATGTTATCTAAATGTTCAGATATTAACCCATAACTAAAGTACATGATATTAAACATTTAAAGTAAAATGAAAATGAAGAACAGTGCAATATGCTCACTAATACTTACAGTATCAGTCGAATAGAAATTTCCTATTTAAACATTGAAATAGTAGTAATAGGCTAATAATTGGTTGGTAATTAATAACAATTATGTGTTCATGTCATACATTTAATGTCGTGTCCAGAAATAAGACACGGATGTGTCCAAGACCACATAAATCTCAAAATGCACGAACTGGTTCGGTCAACTGTGCTCTCGTGTCCAGTGCGAGTAGAATCTCTTACTCTACACGAACCCAATGGTCACGTGGTCTTGGGGGTGTCGTGTCAGACATTGCCCCAAGCCCTGTGTCAAAGAACACACGTCTACGTGTCCAGAATAACCCACACGAACCCGCGAGTAGCATGACAGTGCTGTCCACGCGCGCGCGGGTGTGTCCACGAGTCCAATTCGACACCAACTCGACATGAAACCATCTCAGTCGTATAGAAATCAATAAGTCACACTAAAATGATTATTCCTATTCAAACACATTATAAAAATAGGATCGAAATGCCCACTATGGCATTTCGTCGAACACCAATGCACCTAGGCTGATACGTGTCCATTTAGGACACGAAATGAAAACGAAACCTTGGTTTAGCTATAGCTACAGTTAGAGTAGACCTAGGGCTTTCCAAATATGCAAAGAAAACTAGAATTTAATGGTGTTTAGATGGTTTTACCTATTGGTGTCCAAATGTAAGAAAACTCTCAATTAGGGGGATTTCTCCTTGCTAGCCAATCCTTCCTAATTGTCCACAAACTGAGATTTTTCCAACACAAACAGCAAGAATACCTAAATTAGAACCTATTGCAATTTTTTTGAAAGAAAAATGAATTAAAATGGATTTTCTAGGAATTAATGAAGTTGGGAAAATACCTCTTCTTTAAACTTGATCTTTCCTAAAAGAGGCTAGCCCTAAATGGAGGAGAGTATAAATAGGGGGGAATCCCTAGATGGGCTGGCCGGCCATGCTAGGTTAGGGTTAGGGTCTTACATGTGTGGGCTATGGGCTTCTATGGGCTTAAGTCAAAATCAATGGTTTCAAAATCATAAGTCATGGCTCTAAATCACTATTCCATCTATTACAACTTGATTCTAAATGACTTAAATTAGTTTAACTTAAGTTAGACTAAGACCCACCAAGTCACCATAGCTAAGTTTAGGTTCTAGGCTAGTCTACAAGGTCCAAACTAGTCTCAAATCAACATACCACTTATCAATTTAATTAATTAATACTAAAATCACATAAATTCCAATAAATCCCAATGATTCACAATAATTCCAAATAAATTCCAAAATTTTAAAAATGACCAAAATACCCCCATACTAGAAATATGGTAGTGACAGGATCACTTGCACTTGGTGGAGTTTGTATACAACAACAGTTTTCAAGCCAGCATTGAGATGACACCATTCGAAGCGTTGTACGGACGTAGATGTCGTACTCTCTTGGATTGGAATGACGTTGGAGAGCGAGCTTTATTGGGACCGGAGATGGTTGTGGATTTATCCGAGAAGGTGAAGCTCACCAGAGATCGACTTTGCGTGGCACAGGACAGACACCGGCATTGGGCCGATAGCCACCGCAGACCTTTAGAGTTTGAGGTACAGCTTAGAGATAGGAATAGAATTAGGTTTGGTTTGTTTGTGTTTTATTTGATCATGTTTGATTATTATAGTTAATTTGAGACCTTGTTTGTTATAGGTTGGAGATCTGGTATTTTTGAGGATATCTCCTACACGTGGTACTATACCCTTCGGTGGAGGTAGAAAGCTTAGTCCGTATTTCATCAGAACTTTCGTTATCATCGGGAGAGTCGGTGACGTATCATATAGGCTAGACTTACCACCTGCATTAGAGGGAGTCCACAACGTAGTTCACATGTCGCAGTTGAGACGGTACGTGGCAGACCCTAGCCATGTACTCGATCACTCAGAGATCGAGTTGGGACCTACATTTATCTATCCAGAGCAGCCTGTGGAGATTCTGGATAGACGAGAGAAGGTGCTGAGAAACTAATCGATATCCTTGGTTCGCGTCGCATGGAGGCATCATTCTCCAGGAGAATCCACCTGGGAGCGGGAGGATGAGATGCGCAAGCGATACCCTTATCTATTTTGACCTTGATGTATGATTTTCTATCCTTTTCATCAGTTTAGTTTCATCTTTTATATCGAGGACAAAATTATTTTAAGGATGGTTGATTTGTCACTACCACTTTTTAGCCTAGAGGGTATTTTGGTCATTTGAGAATTTATTTGAATTTAATAGAATTTATTTGAATTAATATTATTTAAATAATTGCTAAGTGTCATGTTAGCCCTTAATCTAGTTTTGACCTAATCTAGGGGTTAGTCATTAACTTAGAGGCTAAGTTAGAAGATATTAACTTATGGCTAAGTTAGAAATATCTAGATATTTAGTTGGTTAAGATATTTTAGCTTGAGGGTTGAATATACACATGGGCCTTTACTAAGGGACTTAGAATTCTACCTAAGGGAGAGCCCATAACCTAACCTAATGAAGCAACCCTAAACCTAATTCTATGTGGCCGGCCAAGAGAGGCACACCCCCCATATGATGCCTCTTCATCAATGCTTGCATCTTCTCATTTTACATCAAGCCTAGTTTAGTGTTGTTTCCAAAATCCTTCAACATTTAGCCAAATTACCTCCAAATTGAGCCTGGTCTCTTGCATTGTAATCCCTTGCTGTTGAAGAGGATATTGGAGGCTAGCTAGCAAAGTTTTGGAGCTCACTTGGCTATATCACTTGTTGGAGGACACCTTCCTTTAGAGCTATTCATTAAGGTTTGCTCTAAATAGGTAAATCACATCAAACCCTTTCAAATCTCTGATTTCTTTCCATAGTTGCATCCATCTAGGTGTCCCTTAGCTGTATAATGAGTTTGGTAGGAATTGGTATTGATTTGATGTGTGTATCGAACACGTATCGGGGTCCTTTATATTGTGTTTGCTGAAATGCCATAGTAGGATTTTTCTTCTTATTTTCTGCAAGCGATTACATGATTTTGTAGCCCTAGGTGTGCTGATCATAGATCCATATCACTAAGCACATTTTTATGCTGTGTCGGTGTCCAAAATGGATATGAACACGTCGCGTGTAGTGTCCTACTGCTCGAGGCTTGCAGCGAACACGATACGAATCGAGGAAGGATGAAACTTGGTGGACAAGTAGGGGCAGTGTCTGCGAACGTGTCCCACATGTCTCGTGGCTTCTCGTATCGTATTGGACAAGAAATCGTGAGTGCACGTGATTTACACTGTGTCTGTGCACGCAAGTTTTTGCTACTGATATACGTGTCATATCGTGCGAGGACACGACGTGGACACCTCGTATTGTATCGAGGAGGTAGCCCTATGTGTGGGCTACATATGGATACGAGCACGTGTCGTGCTGTGGCTCGTGTCGTTTCCACGAGACGCTGACATGCCTGTACGACGCTGCCTGTGTGCAGTTTGTGTCTGTATGTGTTTACAGTTGTTTAGACACCTCGTATCTAGCTATGTGGACACGAGCACACCCCCTAACACGTATCCATTGTATCACCCCTCTGCACATATTACTTTGGTTTATTAAATGAGTTTTGGTGTTCGATTTGAGTTTTGCATGTACATGACATAGGTTCGAATAAATTTGGGTTTATATATATGTATACTGAGTTTTGCATGTAAATTTGATTTTTGTATACTGAACTATAACTGAGATTTTGAGTTTGTATTGACTCATTAACTGAGATGTGATGCATATGAATATATAGGGTTTTCTTTTGAGTTTATGTTAACTGAGATGTGGGTTTTGATTGAGTTTATATTGAAATGGGGTTTAAGTGTTAACTGAATTGATGATGGTTTTGTAAACCCCCTAAAATTTTAGTGTTTTTTATTTCTATTTAAAATATTTTACAGTATTTTTATTACTTGACTTTATTTTAGATTCTGTTAATATTATGGTAGCATATAAAATGCTATGTTATATGCGTACATATAAAAATTGTACAACTTTACGTGCTAAATACTTCAGAGAAAAATATATTCTATTTTGAAGGTTTTTGAAATTTTATTATATTTTTATTATTTTGATAGATTATAATTTTTACTACTGACATATAGCGAGTAATGCCATATTGGGTAAAGTATGATACTAAATTATTTATTTAATTACCTGAAAGGTATTCTTGATTTTTAGGAATTTATAGAGATTTTATTGGATTTATATAAGTGTATATATAAATAACTATAATAAAGAGTAAAGGAGAAGGAAAAAAAATTCCCAGGTGAACAGTATCCGCGGGGGGGGAGGGGGCACTGTTCACCCGAGCCCTCCCGCAACAGCCAGCCCCGACCCCTTGTGTGGTGCATATATATGGCAAAAAACGTAAAGAAAACCCTATCAAACCCTAAACCAACCCATGAGGAAGCAGCGCCACCCCACGACCCCGACCCCGAGGTGGCCATGCGCCGCCAGCGCCGCCGCCGCGACGATGGTCGGACGGCGGCAGGCTGCGCGCACAGTGCGCACGACGCAGAGCAAACTGGGGCAGCAGCAGCAACAACCCTGACTTCGTGGGTACACCACTTTCTATACCGTTTATCGTTTCGTGAACCGTCTTTACAGGTACGTAGATAACCTAACTGAGCTCGATTCCCTTCAATTAGTTTATTTTAATACACAATGTACGCGACGAAAAACGAGTTCCAAAATCGAAAAAAAAATCTCAATTTTTGGACGATAGAAATTGTCCCGACTAGCCATGTTTACGGTCGAATTACGAACAGGATATTATAAAATTTAGAAATCTACCTGAATAGACTTTCAGACAACCTGAACAAGACCTAAACCCTATTTTTACTTTAATTTCTAGTGGTTTATTTTCACGTTAAAATTAATTTCAAAATAGAAAAAAAATCTTCTTTTTAATATTAAGAAACCTCGATACGATGTGTGTCCCGCCAAACCGAGTGACGTGGTCGCGAACCGAAAGCATTGAAAGGTGCGTATCGACTTCGCAGACGTGTCGGCTTTGACGGAATTTAAATTAGTTGCGTGTGCACGATGAACTTGATTCGTATCCGTCAAAATTCACCGTATGGGCCCCTTTGTAAATTCTATAATTACTTTGTACACGTTCGTCGAATCGAAACAAAACTTGCGCCAGTAGGACCGTATCATTTTTTTGGTCCTGTATGCCAATTTTGGTCCGATTCTAAGAAGGTCGACTGGAACGCCTATTTGGCGGGCCTACGACCCGCTCCAACGAACGAATTTGTGCACGGCTCACCGGAATCCAAAATTGGACATACCGTTGGGTTCGTCTCCTCAAATCGGACCCGTAGACATGTAGTTTGGTACAAAATGGGTCTAACGGCGGACATCATTTTGACCCAAAATTATGAATTTGCCCCTATTCCAGAATTGGACTTTTGGATAGGCGTTTCCTAGACATATCTTTTATTCCAAACATGTTTGTGGTATTTATTTCAGCATCCGAGGATGTATGCAGGATTTGGCTTTCATCGCTTCGCTATTCTGACTATTCAAGCTATTGGATGTTGCCCTTTTGCACACAACCTCAGGCAAGATACCCTGCCTTATTTACTGTTATAATTAGTTGTATCTTTCTTTATTTATTGTATATTTATTTCTTGTTTATTTTCAGTTGGATCCATGACTTGTTGTTCATATTTACTTTATTTTGCTTTCAATTATTTTTCTTGCTTGTGTTTTAATATGCATGTGGACCTAGTCTTAGCGGACTGCCTTTTGTTAGTGACCCTTGGGAGGCTGAAGACAGTTTGATGTATGGGCTACCAAAAATCAAAAGTCGTAGTAACTGCGTCCTATGGTAGTCGTATCGTGAGGGTCATTAGCCTCGAGCTATGTGGACTGATGGGTCACATGGGCCGCTAGCCTCGAGTATACCGGCTGATAGTATTGGTACTTGACGTGTGCGTGTTGTGAGTTGTTACCTTCTCCGGGGGGAGTCAGGCTTTACCTGCCCATACATTGAGATGTCTTCTAAATTGTATACTAGATTGGTTAGGTGTCCATAGTTAATGTCATATCACACTTCGTTCTAGTCATGGTACGAGGCAATGTCGCATCGCAGAATAGTAAACTACCCTCTTGTCCTTGTTTGGTTGTAGGGGTAGTCTACAGTTTCGATGATGGGATATTGGGCCGTATTATGGTTGGGACACTTTAACTTGCTTTGTGACTTTATGACATATTTTATATTCAGTTTATATGGCATGATATTATGTATCTTGTTACATCCCTCTGAGGACCTGGTTATCTCTCCAGGTATGTGCTCTTATCTTTCGCAGATGTTCTAGCTCTAGCCGTGATCATCTGTATTTCTTCGAGGATGATTGTACTTGGATCATTTTTGCTTCTCTCGCCAAACTCATTTTATTTTCCATGTAATTCTTCCCTTACTTGTTGGTAGTGGATTTGTCTCCGCCCAACATATTGAACAAAAATATTTCAAAGTTGATTATATGATATATTTTATTCTTTCATTTTGTGGATGAGATTAGTTTACTCTTGGTTTACTGTATTTTACAGCTTATGTATACATACGTGGTGTCCATATATTGGAGTATACTTCGTATGTATGCAGCTGGCATGTCTACGTACTTAGTCCTAAGTATTTTGGGACTGGGGCGTTACATATTTTCAATATAAAATTGGGTTTACTATGTTGATTTGAATCTGAGATTATATTAACTGAGATTGATTGTTTGATGGATAACTGAGTTTGATTTATTGAATCTCTGATACACACATGCCACTGAACACTATACCCCTCACTTGAACCCCTAAATCTGAGACTCATTTGCCACATTTGTTACACTAAACTCATGTCATGTACACACACACTTACCTGGTTATCACACCCCCTTTAAAATCTGTGACACCCTATACTGATATCACACACACACTCACCTCTCTTTACATTATATACACACACCCACACACACACACACACACTCCTTGAAGGTAAATCCCATTTACCTTTCCCATATATATATATATATATATATATATATATATATATATATATATATATATATATATATATATATAAATGGCTATGTATGTAAATATATATATGTATGTATTTGTGTATAACTATATGTATAGATATGTGTATGTCTCTATGCATAGATATATGTATCTATATGAATTGGTATATAGGGTTGTTATATAGATTATGTATATATGGCTATGTGGTATAGGTAATATATAGGCTAATGGCATAACTAGCTAATAGGCATAGAGTAGACATGATATGTATACAATAGGCATGTACACATAGGCTAACTAGACTAGAGTTGACTAGTTTGACCTTAGAGTTGACCAGAGTTGACCGAGAGTTGACTTTGGCCTAGAATAACCTAGAATCATATAATATGCATTGTAAACTTTATTTATGACATCTTGGATATATTGTAACCTGTGTTGATCTAATTAGGACTCAGATACTCCGATTTGGACATCTATTCTAATTGGACATTCAGGCTATCAGGCGAGTACATTCTCTGATCGTTTCATACTTGCTAGGACTTATACTCTCGCTCTAGACTACTTTACTTGATGCTGTCATGATGTTATCACGGATTTCTACTACATGGATCTTTTTATGAGATGTTATCCCCCTCGGGAGCATCGGATATGTCATGTTATGTGCTTTTCATGTACATCATGTATTCTTGTGTTATAACTATTCATGTATACTCATGTGATTCATGTACTCTCATGTTCACTGAGCCCCTCATATATAACTCATGTGCACTTCATGTACAATTGTAGTGTAATCATGTACAATAATATAACTTGAATGGATCATTGTGTAATTATTGGTGTACGGAGAGTAGAAGCAGTCATGTGAACAATTCCAAAGTAGTGTAATCATGTACAAACTCAGTAGTGTAATCATGTATAAATTCAAGCCGTTCACATGTCTTTCTTGTACTCTACATCACTAGTCACTTACAGTTCTTTACTTATAGTAGATATTTCCAATTACAACTATCTCTCTTACTTTTCATGTACATTACTTTACAGCATTTCATGTATCTTATTCTATTGCTTGATTTACATTCCTGCCATGATATAAACTGTATGAGATGTATTTTGCTCATTCCTATCCTGACTAGACCTGTTGAAAATATTATAGATAACACCGAGGAGTTCTATCCCACGTATTATGGAGCAGCCTTAGATGATGCTTGCAAACTGGACTCTCAGGAGGATCCAGCTCTGGCTGAGGATACCTCCCTTTCTGTTTAGATTAGCTTAGCTAGGCTTGTCTCTTCATTTGGCTTTGTATTGACATTCTGAGATGTATTATATTTGGGATTTTGTTGAGATGTTGTGTCGTTAGACACTTAGACTTATTTCCTCTGTTTGTATCGCTTTTGTGATATCTTTCTCATCTATCATTTTGTACTTTCTACCTTAGTTGTGATTGAGTTGTACTTCTGTGTTGTCCTCCGATTGGAGTGTATATACTGTACAGGTACCTTATATTTTGTGTTAGATGTATGTGACCTAGGACAGCATTCTACCGCCGACACTACGGCGTAGGCTAGACGTCCCACTTCTCGTGCCCTTACACTGGTGCGGGTCATGATAGGTAGCCATCACCAACCAGCTGACCGACGAAGATAATCAACATCGATGGCTACAAGAGTTAGAGGCGTTGGATGAAAAACGTCTGCTAGCTTAGCAACGAATCGAGCTTTCCAAGCTCGAATTTTCGGAACCTTCAATAAAAAGGTCCGAGAAAAAACATTCAAAGTGGGTGACCTCGTCTTATTAGTTCGAAGACTGATAGTGATGACTAACAAGACAGCTGGAAAGTTCGAGCCCAAATGAGAAGGACCGTTCGTCATAGAGACGGTCTACTCCAATGGTGCCTACCGACTGGCCAAACCAAATGGTGACTTGCTAATGATGCCAATCAATGACAAGTTTCTCAAAAAGTACTATATCTGAGGTTCAAACCAGCATAGACGCCCACACCCCCTTGGGCGTTCCTGAATTCCATCAAAAGAATGCATCCTTTCTACAATCACCCCCAATAGACAAGACATTTCATGTCCATACTACCTATGAATTGTTCTTCTACACACTAAACGAAGTTCGCGTCTACCACGTCCATATTATCTCTGAGTAGTCGTCTCTTCTATGACAACCTTTTGTTGTCATAAACTATTTAGGAAATATTTCACGTCCATACTACCTCTGAATTGTTATTCTATACCCTAGCGAAGATTGTGCCTACCATGTTCATATTACCTCTGAGTAGACATTCCTTCCATAACAACCCCCACGTTGTCATAATTATCTATAGAACCTTTCACGTCCATATCACCTCTGAGTCATTCTACACACCCGTAGAGTCTATCCTTGTCATGTCCATATAACCTCTAAGTAAGTAAAGTCCTACCACAAAATTTTTTTGTGTTTACTATATCCATATTACCTCTGAGTAAACACCTTATCCCCAACGGAGTTATCTACATCCCATCACATCATGCTATCTCTAAGGAAATTCTTATTTACAGCAGAAAGACAAGCAGAGAGAGACAAAAGCCAAAATTTTCATTTATAAAATGGAAGGGTTTTCTTTCTTTGTTTACAAAAGTAGTCTCTCGCAAACCGAGAGACAAGAAGACAAAAAGAAGTCAAAACTGGGAAGACCGATGCATAAGTCCTTCTAGTTGACTCCTTAAAAGAGCGATCTGGGGGCCAACCAATGCCTGGGCTCGGCGCTCGGCCTCCTGACGGCGAGCAGCTTCATCTTCAGCCAGGGACAGATTTTGGCATGCAAAAGCCAGTTCCACCTGCGCACACCAATACTCTCCTTCTCTCGGGCTAGAGTCTCGGAGCGCAGACGGAGGGCCTCTTCCTCGCCCTCGACTTAACCAAATTACTCTCGCCAATTGCCAAAATCTTTCCTACCCTCCGGATCTGCTCCCGGAGGGCCTCACACTGATCTTCGGCGACTGCACGACGACAGACCCGAGCCTCTTCTGCGTCGGTCACCTCCTCAATCGCAATCTCGACCTCGACCAGCCGGTCAGTCAAGGCCCGACATTTTTGCTCATACTGGGATGCTTCAGATGCCATCTTCTCTAGCTCTGCAGCATCTTGGGTCGAAAGACTATGCTCAAGATTTTGAAGCTCCAAGGCAGTGTCTCCCAACTTGGCTAACAGATCGTCGATCGCGCCCGCTGTCGCCTCACACTCCGGATAGTCGCGTAAGGCTACCAATTGGGCACTCACTATAAAGTAGGCCATCCTAAGTGATTGGTTATTCTGCAGGACACCCTCAATCCTATGCATCAGGGCATGACGAAAGGTTTTCAGAATAAGATTAGCATAATAAGCATTATCGGCCAAACTCATAGGGGTTACCGAGGATGCTGCGACCGAGGGTCCCGGGACAGTAACGACAGCTAATACATGTCTAGGTATGGTGGTTGGTGCCATAGCCATGGCAGATGTCGTAGGTAGTACAGAGGCGGAAGGAGAGACTGGCTCTTCAACAAGCTCCCTCACTGGCACTTCAACCATCTTTGCAACCAAAGTCGTATGAACCAAAGAACGAGCAACCACGGCGGTTGTCTCCTCAGGGGTCGACGCGACTGACTCCTCTGTGGTCTTCTCAACCAGTGCTCCAGCAGCTGGCTCATCGGCAGTCTTCTTGGCTAGTTCTTCCCTGGTCTCCTTGATCCGACCTCTGACGGTGATGCCAGCAGGTTCACATTGCCTTCAACCGTCACCTCAGTGACCACCGTGCCTGGGACCTCAGTTATTGGCTCGTCAATAGCCACGTCAACTTGTGCTACATTGGTCTCCTCGGTCATCTTACCAAGAACCACGTCGGCCAACTCCTCAATCGCATCCTCGGCGACTCTTAGAATGATCTCTTCGACCAATTGTTTGACAATCCTTTTTGCCGGCCCTTCAATATCCTGACAGGTCAATTCTTCGACAGCCTTTACTGTCGACCCTTTCAAAGGACCTTCGATTGATCGTCGAGGCAAATCCTTTAGATTTGCCAAAGGCAACTCCTCGGCTGTATAATCCTCCTCCTTCCCGGCGCAGCAGAACTATCCTCAATACTTTTCTCAACATGGGGAGAAGGTACGATGGGAGGATCTTGGGTAATTCCTTCAACATCTATGTTCCCTTGGCCCATCACAGGTACGGACTTCGGAATCTCACCCTCGGCTGCCATCGTGCCGGCCTCGGGTAGCTCCAAAGGCCCATCCTTAATCAGCCCCGTGAAAGCTTCCTGTCGGAGCAAAGCCAATGGCGGTAAAAAGCCTCGAGTCTCATATTCAAAAGGAGCAGGAGGAGGGACATCTTCTGGGTCAGTAGTTTCATCAACTACAGTCTCCTCCTCGACTTGAGACACCTCTAGGACAGGCTCCTTGGGAAGTTTCCTGAGTCTCTTCGACCATGTGGGCCCCGCCTACACAAGCAAAGTAGTGGTGAACAAAAAGTACGGAACAAAACCTCAAAAAGAAAATACTAAGACTTACCCGAGGAGAAGATCCAACGGGTGGGGCATTCCTCCAATGAAGACTGTTGGGAGGGTCCACCCCGCAGAGGCACAACAGTTATTCTTGTCCTTTTTATAGGAGGAGGGCTCACTCTGGAAGAAACCTGACATTTTCGTGGGTTACTCAGGAGCACTTCCTCCTCTCTCCCCTCCCGCGATGAGCTGGAGCATTTTGTCGTTCTACTCCCCGATGATGCAAGCCCCTGGAGACACATAGAAGCCGATGAAGGGGTCTCAAACTTCGGCCCCTCAAGCAAACTTTGCCCTCGATTGTACTCCGGTGAGAAGTTGTTTGTAACACAGTAGAACTTTATAGCGGAATACAAAATACGAGTCTCCTCATGCATCGAGGGATTATAAACTTTGCTCCAGTGCCACCAGCGTTGTAATAACACCATATCCTAGCACCGTCCAGTAGACTTCCTTCATAGCCAAGACAGGAGCTGGGATTGCCCATCATGGTCTGGCTATAGCCAAACTGACGTACGAATCGGCTTGGCAAATAAGGCTCCAAGTACACCCGATTTTGGTTCCGGTACACCAAATGGGATGGTCGGATGGATTGTAACCAGTGGAAGGCACCGAAAGTTAGGTTACTATCCACTAACTCGTCATCCGCAAGAAAACCCTTGTATGTGGGCAAAACCATGGCAAGAGCATAGTCGTCTAAACGGTCCAACGCCATCTACAGACGGGGACATCCTAATAGAGCTATTTCACATGGCGATAGTTGTGCAGCGTCGCGTCCCCTGCCTCACAACCTTCAAAAGAATTGAGGACTATAAGACTAGGGCGGTATAAAGCCAACTAATCCATCAAGTAATGATAGGGGAGTCCAACCCACGGGAATTTCTCGTGTCCCCGCAGCACTCTATTATCCTCATGGAAGGCTTCCATAAACCGTACAGGATGTCATGTACCATGGCCGGCAGCAGAGCCAGGAAATGTTGGAAGGCTAGCCTCACAGCTGGCAGAATCAATTCCTGACTAATTCATTTTGTAGGCCCAGAACCTCCTGGAACCATGGCCTTCCGCAGCCATATCATCAGAAAGGCAGCTAAGGTTGCTTTCGGACTTAAAGCAATCAGATTCTTACATAAGTAATTATAAACTCTAGAGGTGGGTTTCCCCTCGACATCTATCGAAGGAGCAGATACCACCGCTTTAGCCATCAGATCATCCACTTCGTCAGCAGAATATGCCCGACGTGAGATAAAATAAACCTTCTCCATCATCGACGGACACTTGGTAAAGATATAGACCGTCCATGCCTTGATATATGGCGGAGCCTGCATCCCACCCAGGCACGTGCATACTTGGTGATGGCAAAGCAACTCCTTATACACAGCCATCATCTCAGGACATTTGTTCTCTGGCACTAGAAACTCCTCCTTACAAGGGGTATCTTCCTCGTACGACACGTCCCTCCATGGTAGCTTCGAGATGGCACACATTTCATGGAAGGCCAAACCCATCTCTCCATAAGGGGTAAAAAAGGTCCCAGTATGGTGGTTAAATAGTTTCAGCAAGGCTATAAATAGAGAACGCTTGATATCTATTCTATCCTTTGTAGCCCAGATGGTGCGACGCAGGCCCGTACCTATCAAATCATGCTTGAATCTACCCAACACCTACTGGGTTAGCTCACTCCATTCCACCTTGGAGAAAATCTAACCTTCGCCAAGGAACATACCCTTCGACATGTATAGCCTATGGCCAGAACCCGATTAGCAAAAAGAGATGATCATAACGGATGTACTTCTGTGGTAAAGTTTACAAGCAGACGACCAAGGAGTAACACCCGCAGCGTAGCTGATGGACCGTCGGGTGCACTCTTGAAAGAATCTCTCTGGATAGAGCACTCCTCTACTTTGATATGGCCGATCATCAAACCTCCCCGCATTAGGGTTAGGTCCCATTCCATAAAATGCTTCTCGGCCAAGCAAAAGATGACCGAAAGCGGGATGTGCCGATTGATCGACGGAACGTACAGAGAGAGACCATCATTCTCAAAATACCAATTTTTGTTTATCTCCAGGAGCTTGGTATTTTTCAAGACCAGCTGATCACCAAAAAGAAATGAAGGTTTCAGCATCTTGATAGGGTCATAGGAGGGAGCCAACTTACCCTGGTCCATCATACGACAAAAGTATACGGGCTGTTGATCACGTATCATGACTAGTCGCCATTTCGATTGATCTTGGACGATTAGCTGCCGAACGGGAGTGATAAGCGCCTCGTCAATGTTTTATGCTCGAGCCACAAACTGCCAAGTTCAAAAGGATGTCCCGAAAGAGAGACGCAGACACAGAAACTGTACATGAACAAAGTATGTTAGAAATATGCAAAATAGTTTGCAAAAACAAAAGCGCTGTGCCAGCATCCACACAGTCATCATCCACGCAGTCAATCGAAAAATATCTACGCAGATACTTTGTCGAAAGTACTCCATAGAGAGACTAGCTGTACAAAATCTTGACACAAAGTGGGTCATTACTTTATAGAAAGTAAAAACTCTGTACGTCAAATTAATAAAAGCCTCATCACATCTTTGGAACCCTATTTCGAAGAATAGCGCCCATACACATCAGCAGTAAAAGGCATCAGCATATCTTCGAGACGACGCTCCTAAGAGTCGACGCTTATATGCATCAGCAAACCAAGAAAGTCAAATATTAATCAGACACCTACTGGCAACAGGCGTCCGCACGTCTCCTTGCATTGAGACTCCTACGTTAGGAGCTTGCTCAGCAACGACGGCTTCGGAGGCCAGCTGCTTCCCTCTGGCCTGTCGAGTGCCTGTCGTGGCCTCTCCAGCTTGTCTCGTCGATGACGTTCTCGTCTGTCTCATACTCACGATGACCGGTCTGGAGCTAGTCGCCGCCTCACTGGTCTTCTTGGAGCTCGTCACAGAAGCTTTCAGAGTTCTTGATTTCTTGGGAGCCATGGTGGGAAAAGTTATGGTTTGAAAGAAGAAGAAGACTCTGATGAAAAGCTTCATTGAAAAGAAAAAGAAAACCAGAAAGCTTTTCTCTTTCTTAACGGACCTAACTTATAGGGTATGGCCACGTCACCATAAGAAGACAAAATGTTTCATGATCGAGGAAACTCTTCGAACGTCGTGGGAATAAAAAGTTAAGGTCATGATGACCATTCCTTAGAAACGAGGAGTTGTGATGAAACTTTCAATGAAGCAATGGCTCAAGGTATTTAATGTCGAAGGCTAAGCGTGACGACAGCCTGTCAGTAGACGTGATGGACATTCGCTTACAAAGGACACGTGTCATACTTTTGTTCAAAGTATTCCGAGCTTGACTCATGTTTGAAACACTTTGAAGGGGGTCTTGTAGAGGCATAAAAAAGCGTAGACATATCAAAAGCGTAGGTACCCAAAAGCGCAGATAAAAGATCAGAAACCACAGTTCATAGAGAGTTCTTTATTAAATCATTTATTATTCTTGATAACCTACTGCTAAATTAGATATTGAATCCGAAATTGTTCGATCCCTTTAATTTGTGATGCAACAAAGATTTAATAAATTACTGCTTTGTATTATTAAATCTTAGGAAGAAACCATTCGACTAAATTAAATGCAACCGCTTGTTCTTGTGTTATTTTGTTTCATCGATCTCATTGAGTTTAATACCCTACTAGATTAAACCTTTAGCGCTTGTCTGGGGTTGTTTAATAGTTAAGGTTAATTAGGTCACTTGTTGCTAATTAACTGTGGCTAAAGGAGATAAAAAAATAATTCCAACGATGAATTCATAATACATATCAATATATGTTTGCATCTATGATCAGTTTCAAGATTTCAATGGTAGACATAGACTTAGACCAAGGTTTGTTATTTTGAATTATTTTCATATTCTACTTGCTCTTTTTCATTGACTTTCATTTTATTCATCCCTCCTTTCATTATTCACATAACACAAATCCAAACTAATTATTCTTCGTGGAAACGATTCTTACTCACACTACTACATTTCCAAGTGTATAGGTTTTATTTTTAGGTGCCTATGACAGCACACCAAAATTTTGGTGCCATTGTCGGGGAGTAATTTTAGTTAATTTTTGTGTTTTTTATATTTATTTTGTTCTTGTAATAAAATAATTTTTATTAGCAAAAAAGAAAAATCTTTAACAGGACATGGCGACCAATTCTCAATAATTTACCACTTGGCCAGATCGTCCATCTAGGCATACTAATGAGGTAAATATTTATTCTTTTGAACAACAAATTGCTAGTTTAAATGTTCTTGTTCATCAAATGGTTGTAGGTGGTAACATACAAACAACAATGGCTTATGAAATTTGTTTAGTAGTAGGGCATCCAACTGATATGTGCCCAATACATGAAGATGAGCCTAGTGCAACTCAAAATCGCCCAAGTTATCAGCAGAACAAGCAACCATATCCTCGTGAACAACAATTGGACTAAACTTCTAATTCTGGTATGTCTTTAGTGATAGAACTAGGGATTCCCTGGACCCTTAGTTTGGTGTGTGTATTGATCGATGGAAGTTTAAAAAATCTAAGACGTGTTCTAACCCCTCATACCGGAACTAGGGTTCACGTATTATACTTGCGACGGAAAGAAGAAGACAGTTTCCAGCAACGTCGAGCAGTCACGACCCAAAGATCTTTTGCACATATTCCTTCCTTGGATTGGACGTCGTGTGGGCGATGATCTTTCAACCTTTTCTTATCCTTGGCAGCCCTCCATTTCTCTCTTCTTACGTAAATCACGAATTTTGAGAAAGGTTCTTATTTCTGATCAATATATCGGCCAGAGAATAGAGGATATATATATATATATATATATATATATATATATATATATATATATATATATAAGGCTACGACAGGGACCATGAGGAGAAATGAGGGTTGGTCTTCCAACGGATCTGGATATTCCGTGTTCAGCCCGAACACACAACCCAAGCCCATTAACAATTGCTCGGTCCACTAAAGATCTATTGTTGCACTACCTTCCTAATCCCAAATTATGATTGTGGGCTCCTTTTATTATATGCTCATTTGGCTCCCCATGTTAAGATATCGAATGTCCGAACACACAACCTCTATTACTGACAACTATATTGATCGACATCTTTTATCCTTAAGTAGTATCACTCAACATTATTTGTCATGTCGGATATAATCCACCTGCAGGGTTTACATAAAAATTCTTATGAGCTCCTTAAGGGGACATCATCAACCCGATGTATCGGGACATAGATTCCTTTTATAATCAACAGTCTATCATACATACAATGTTATTACCCAATTCTTAGAGGTTGTTGACCCATAATGAATCCCACTCTTTTATGAGTCAAAGAATACACACTGCATATACATGTCTGTTATTATATCTGGATTAAGAGCACAAGCATCCATAATAACAGAGGTGTTTGTTCTCTTATGTAGTCAGTATAAAGAGAACACCCTCAAGTGATCATGTTCAATACACACAAAGTGTACTAGTATAAACCTATAGTTAAGATAGACTAATATCAGATTATACTACAACCTTTCCAATGGATTGTCCAAGTCCATCTAGGTTATGAACTATTTATATATTCTATAGGAAACTGATAATATGATCTTCTGTGTGACACCACACACCATATTATCTACAATATAGAATATTAGACACTTGCATTAACACTTGCAACAAATACAATATGCAAACATTTGCCCATATGATTCTCATTCAAAATTTAAGGAAATAAAGTTAATACAAAAGTGATGCTTTTAGTATATAACCCTAACATTTAGAAGATATTGTTAAGTCTCTTGCCACTAACATCTTGCAATTTCAACATGAGACGAGGGTCAGCATCTAAAACCTGAACAATCAAATGAGCCAAATGGCTACAATAATTAAAAAGCTAGAGGCACAAAGTTCAGAAAAAATTATTATCTCAAACGATATTAAATCCAAAAGACAATACAAGTATAATTATTTTGAAAAATGGTAACAAGGTTGAGTTCCTAGTAATGAAAGCACCTGCATCGTCAAAACAAGAAAAAGAAAAAAATAGCACTACAGACACGAACATTCATAATGAAGATGTAGTACCTAATGCACAAGAAGTTTTTGAACTTGATGGGAAAGATGGATTGAAAGTTGCCATTAGCGAGCATCTTGAGAAAGTGCATGAGGAGTTATCTTTGATATCTAATTTGCAGGAAACTGTAGCAGCATTCACTGATTTTCTAAAAATACAACAGTCAGGTAGCTTTCTTATATGGAAGTACCAATTTTTAACAATATGCTTTTACCCTCTATTTTGCAGGCCTATATTCAAGATGTGAAACCCATGCCTAGTTGCATCAAGTGTGCATAGAGTCGAGCCAACGACATATTAAACAAAGGCGCTGCTTAGGAGGCAACCCAAGGGGAGTTTTTCTTATTCTTGCATTTATTTTTATATTTTTGTTCATTTTTGTCTTTTTTTTGTATTTAGACTTTCTTTGGTGACAATGTTAGTTTTAAATGTGGGGGAGGAGATTTATGTTTTATCTATTTTTTAAATGCATGGTTTTCTAAAATAAATAAATTAAAAAAATAAAATTAAAAAATTTGTTGTTTTTCCTGGTTCTCTATTTATTTCTTAAAAAAGAGAGATTTATTTTTGTGATTTTCAATAATTTTTGTTGTGTATGTCATAAATAAGATTCAACTAAGTTTGAAAAATTCATAACATGATTGAATAAGTACTCTTTTCAACTTAGAAGTAATTAGTCTAGTTATTTTCCTTAATGGCGGTAGTGACTAAATTTAGTAGAGATATTCTTTCATAGATTTGTTTCTCTAGTAGAGATATTTTCTTAATGACGGTAGTGATAGTAGTGACTAAATCTAGTAGTTATTTTCCTTAGACTGTCAGTCTCATTATTATTTTTTCGTGAGAGATATTCTTTCATAGATTTGTTTCTCTAGAATTTGCTTTGATTCTCTTTAAGGTCACATCGACATATGCATACATGAACATGATTAAGGCTGTTTTTATGCTACTTAAGCCAAATAGCCTACCCTAAAATTATTTTTTCTTTGATTGAACTCCTTTGAGCCTTATTGCTTTTATTTTTGTGAACCCACATTACAAGCTTTAATCTGGAAAAAAAATCTTTACCAAAGTCGAAAAACTAGTGGAGCATTATGATATGTATGTGTGTATATAAAATAAATGTGGGGGCATTGAATTTCTAGTTTGGGTACATATTTTCATTCTTAAATTCTTGTGTCCTATTGTGATTCAAAAAAAATGAGAAAAAAATGATAATTGAGAAAAAATGAAGAAAAAAAATGAAAGAAGAATTAATAAAGAAAAGAAGTGATGGAGGAAATTACTTTTGATATCTATCTTCATAATTCCTTCCAAAATTTTCAATAAAGGGGTATGTTGAATGCTTTGAATGGGGTGATTGGTTTTACATATTTTATATATACGAGCTTGAGTTAAATCATTTTTGCTCTACTAGTTTTGATGACTTTTGAGCTATACTCCCAAATATATCCTACCTTGACCCTAAATCCTGCTATAACCCACTAAAAGTCCTTATGATTTATGTTTTGCATGTGATTCCAGTGGTGGATAAAGAGAAGATATGCAAGCCTATGGTAGATCATTTCTTTTGGAATGAATTTAAGTGAACACATACCTTCAAACACAAGAGAGTTGAGTGTTTATTCCCGTGAGGGTCTACCAATTTAGTTTACTCTATCTTCAAGTGAAAATACTTACTAAGTAATTAGAAGTTGTCTAAGAATATATTCTTATTATATGTTATGAGTTTTGAAGAGCCTGGTTATTCTTTATTTATTGTAAAACCCCTATGTTTTTAATTATTATTTTTTACTTAAAAATGAATTTTTGTAATTTATGGTTTTTATTAATTATTAAAAAGGACCTTAGCCATTGTTGAGTTTTGAAGCACTAGACGACCATGACTTTTAGCACGGAAGATGTAGCAGTGTACCTTGACTAGTGTACTAGCCATGCCGGGGGAAGCCTAGCCATAGTGATGTCCAAACTAGAAAAACCAGACCAAGTTATGAATTGACTCATTTAAATTATTTTAATATGATATTATTTTATATATTGATTTTTAGATGACCCGGTTGGGCCAAACCAGTCCGAACTGGGCCCGGACTAAATTTAAGCCCAGATAGGCATGTGGTGGGACCAAGGTGGCCATGTAGACATATTTTATGTACGTAAAAAAATATTTTCTAAATTATTTTAAAATTTCATGTACAATTTCTAATTATTTAATTTTTTGTACAATTATTGGTATTTTTATTATTATAATAATATTTTATAATATTTATAAAATATTCTGGTCTCGGATAAGGGAGTGCGGTATAAGTCCGCCCATTGGGACGATTTTATTATTTTTTAAAGCTATTTTGTGGAGATTAAATAAATATATTCATTCTATTTAAATATTATTATTATTATGTTGAGTTGGTTTATTGTGAATGAAATTTATATATATATGTAGATATATTTAAATATAATAATATTTGGATATGTGACATTTAAAGTGTTATTTGGATTTAAATATATTTTTGGATATATATATATAGTTATATATATAAAAGAATTAAAGAATAAGAAAAGAAAAAGAAATGAAAAAGGAAAAGGAAAAGAAAAAGAAAAAAATTCAGCCACCCACATAAGTGGGCGGGCCCTCCCCTACAAAGCTGCTGCTGCGGCTTGTAATTCCTCCAACCCGTGAAGTTGGAACCCATAATAGGTAATTAGAATCCTATTAGAATTAATTTTGGTAAAATTTGTTTTATATATAACTTCCTCCACATGCCTCAAAACCCTAGACTTCCAAAACGAAAATTGCAGCCGAACTTACCCTCTTCGCCTACGAGTTAGTTTCACTAGCGACGGAGTTGTGTACGCGACGAATGGAGCATCGGAAGTCAGCCCCTCGTCATCCACATAGCAGTTTTCTCACTCAAGGTACCCTACTTTTTGACGATGTAACTTTTAACTCGTAACACCGATTTTCGATCCGTAAGATTTTCTGGAAAGTAGACTTGACCCTCTTCGAGATCCTCTAGGTGGATTTTGACATGGCCATCCAACTTGCTCGAAAAATTGAGACGAAGTTGGAGAAAAACCACTTTTCTGGAATATTAAAAACTGTTTTAAAATTCCAACTTGTCGGCCACTTTTCTTTCTGTACAATAGGAATTTGTAGAAACTAATTGAAGTCAGTCAAAGACAACATAACCGAGATTGTAACGCACCTTTTAGATTCACTTTTTATCTAGTATGTAGAAAGTTACACATTGTTAAAAGTTCCCAAAAAATAGTAAATTATGTTTTCAAAAAGTGGAAAAACACCCGATACGGCGTGCGCCCCAACAAACCGGGCGACGTGGTCGCGCACTATATGCATCGAAAGGCGCGTATAGATGTTGTCGACGTGTGGGAACTGACGGAACCCGATTTTGTTGCATGTGCGCGACGAAATCAGTGCGTATCCGTCGAGATACCTCCGTATCGACCCATTGCAAATTAAGTCACAACTTTGTGCACACTCATCATATCGCGATGAAACTTGTGCTATTGGATTCAAAATATTTTTCTGGTCCTGTGGACCAAGTTTGGTCCGATTCTGAGATCGTTGATCGGGACGCCATTTTAGCGGGCCCACAATCCCACTCAACGGACGATTTTGTGCATGGCCCACCGGAATCCAAAATTGGACATACTATTGGGTTCATCTCATCAAAATAAATCTGTAGACATATAGTTTGACGACTTTATAGACCGTAGATATTGGCACGTATTTCGGTGCAAAGCGGGTCCAATGGCAGATATCGTTTTGACCCAAAATTACGATTTTGTCCCTGTTCCAGAATTTAACTTTTGGACAGGCATTTCCTAGACATATCTTTTATTCCAAACTCGTTCGTGATATTTGTTTCAGCATTCGGAGCTCCTTGTGGATTTTGACTTTCGTGTTGACGATTCTGACTGTTGGATTTTGCTACATCTCGCACCACCCTCAGGTAAGACACCTTGCCATTTGTTGTTTATTTATTTTCTTTATGCAAAATAAATTGTGATACATAGAATAACCTGTTAGAACTTACTGCTCATTTATATTTTCTGCTATGTATTATTTTTCTTACACATTAAACCTAGATTAAGGGACCACCTTGTGTGTTGCATTCATTGGCCTTGACACGTTGTAACACGAAGCTGTGTGTCGCATGTAGAACACGGACATGCGTGACTGGCTGACCACCGGTACGTATAAGCCGTGCGATAGGAATAATCGCTAATAGAATTGAATGCTAGTTTGACTTAGCGGTTATAGAGGTTTACTGTTATGGATACAACATAATAGGCATTGGGTGGGGAGAACAGTTCCTTAATGTATGGGTCATGTATGCACTGCCCTGATTGCCGGTTATCTCCAATGGGAGGTACGGTCCTGATAGCCGGTTATCTCCAGTGGGAGGTACGGTCCTGATAGCCGGTTATCTCCAGTAGGAGATACGGTCCTGATTCCTGATATTCCTGATCCGGCCCATGCGTCAAAGGTTTGTTCTTTATTGCATATTCACTATAGTACGGTTAGGTACCCTATTGCATACAATCCCTTATTTATTTGAGCAATATTTATTCAGTTTATATGGCATGATATTATGTGTCTTGTTACGTCCCTCTGAGGACTGGTTATCTCTCCAGGTGTGTGCTCTTGTGTTTCGCAGGTGTTCTAGCTCTAGTCGTGATCACCGTTATTTCTTCGATGATGATTGCACTTGGATCATCTTCGCTTCGCTCGCCAAAGTCATTCTCTTGTATATCATGTATTTTTTTTCCTTACTTGTCGGTAGTAGATTTGTCTCCGCCCAACATATTGTATCAAGACAATTTCATAGTTGATTATATGATATCTTTTATTCATTTATTTTTTGTGTTGATGAGATTAGTTATGGTTCTACTGTATTTTACAGCTTACGTATATTTATTATACGGCTGGCATGTCTACATTCTTAGTCCTACGTATTTTGGGACTGGGGCGTCATATGTTTTTGTGGTGGCCCATGCAGGTCAAGATAAATTGTTTGGTTACTTTACCGTATCGAGCAAGCCCGCGAATAGGATTAGAAGTCTAGCATCTCATCCACATACTTGACCTCCTATCTCGATTCCATCTTCGAACTCTCACTTGACTCATTGATTGCATCTTGCTTGATCCTTCTATCGTAAATCTCATCTTTCCACGAGCTGGGGACAAAATTGTTGGAGGAAACACGAGTTAAAATATTAATGGTAGGCCACAAAGGTAGCCCTAATGAGTTAGAAGTATTTCACACTAATTGCCATGTCACTTATGACCATGATAGTAGTATATACACAAGTGTTGTTAGTCATCTACCCAGCTATGTGACTGTATTTCTACCTCGACTTACTCGATCTTCCTTCAATTCTAGATCTTTTTAATTGCGACCTTCTAACCCATTTGCAATTTGAATAATGAGTTAATGGTTCCTTAACTGTATTCATCTAGAAGACTATCTTCTCACTAGAACGGTGTCCCTAAATTATTATTTTACTAGATTCATTAATTAATTTTATTTCATGCTTTAACTTGATCTTCTTTATTTTTGTGCATTAATTATCACCTTGTGAACTCCCACTTTCTATTTTTGATCTTCTAGCGTCCCCTACCGTGACTTGTATATTTGGAGTACAACACTAGACTTTTCCTTCCAACAAATTTCATATATAAAGCCTGGACAAGCCCACCTTCATGTAGATATATCATGTCCTACTAAAATACGTCTCCTTGTACTCTATTTCTTGATATGACCTTCTGGTCAAAATGGCTAAACTATAATATGTACCATGATATCGATATATTTTTTAACCACGGATAGGGATTCAACATCGACTCAATTCTTTCGACTCGATATGTGATTTTGTTCTACTTAATTCCTTAAATGCTTAAATTTGTGCTTTATCTTGATTGCTTGACCCATTGTTCCATCACACTACTAGTTTAACTCTTGTAAGTTGGGTAGAATACCTCACAGCCCAACAAAGCTTTTGTCCTTGTGACCCATATTGATAATTTTACTTAGACTATGGAATCTGAAGGATTCTAACCCATTAGCCAACCAAGCCATAAGCAAGCAAACACTAGGACGATTGCATAGGCCCACACTTCGGACAAGACTTGATTTTAAAAACAACTTGTACTATTTAAAATTTTCTTCATCAGTACCTCCCTTGCTCATATTTTGACTATCTCATGCTGCTAATGTAGCTTCAGTTTTGCAAGCTTATTTCGTTATCAAGCTTGATCATGACATATTTTATTGGGTGCACCCACTAACATATTGTCTAATTAAAATCGGTGCATGATGGTCTGATCAACCTATTGTACTTTGGTTCGCTTTTTCAAATATTATTCTACGTGGATGGAGACATAATAAAACTTGCCATAGAGTTTCATCCGCGACAGCATTGACAACTCTCATTTGAATTATTTGCGTCGCCTATGAACCCAGCATTCATACTCAATAGCACCGTCTTTGAAACCTTATTGTTCTTGTCTTTTACTTATTTAGAAAGACAATGCAATGTACTTGATAAGATCAATCCAAGGTATCACCTTTAGTTGCCCTATCAGTTATATATACACGAAATGTAGATAACCACCGACCGACTCATGTGGCTATATCCTCGCCTTTAACTACTCTCCTCCCTTCAACCCTAGAATTATTATCGTGTCATTCTAATCATTTTTGAACACACGAGAGTGATTCTAATCAGCACTTAAATTAAACTCTCTACCAAGATGATTAATATCCAGTTCTCTCTCAAGGAACCACATCTCCCAAATGTTCAAATTATTCTCTTGATCTACTCAATTCCCTACTATACTCTAAATTGGATTATCAATATTTTGTTACCAACACCAGCAACCCTTATTCAATTTCTTAACCATAATATATTTTGTATATATCGACTCCTTAAATTTTCTAATGCATGGTTATGTTGAACGTCGTTTCATTGCCTCCTCCAAATTTAATCGTATGTTGGTATTGATAAACTCGTTTCTATCCCTCAACCCTATCTATCCTATTAATCCTAAATTTCGAGGACGAAATTCTTGTAAATTGGGTTGGATGTAAAATCCCTATTTTTTTAGTTATTATTTTTTTACTTAAAAATGAATTTTTGTAATTTATGGTTTTTATTAATTATTAAAAAGGACCTTAGCCATTGTTGAGTTTTGGAGCACTAGACGACCATGACTTTTAGCACGGAAGATGTAGCAGTGTACCTTGACTAGTGTACTAGCCATGCCGGGGGAAGCCTAGTCATAGTGATGTCCAAACTAGAAAAACCAGACCAAGTTATGAATTGACTCATTTAAATTATTTTAATATGATATTATTTTATATATTGATTTTTAGATGACCCGGTTGGGCCAAACCAGTCCGAACTAGGCCCGGACCAAATTTAAGCCCAGATAGGCATATGGTGGGACCAAGGTGGCCATGTAGACATATTTTATGTACGTAAAAAAATATTTTCTAAATTATTTTAAAATTTTATGTACAATTTCTAATTATTTAATTTTTTGTACAATTATTGGTATTTTTATTATTATAATAATATTTTACAACATTTGTAAAATATTCTGGACCCGGATAAGGGAGTGCGGTATAAGTCCACCCATTGGGACGATTTTATTATTTCTTAAAGCTATTTTGTGGAGATTAAATAAATATATTCATTCTATTTAAATATTATTATTATTATGTTGAGTTGGTTTATTGTGAATGAAATTTATATATATATGTAGATATATTTAAATATATTAAATATTTGGATATGTGACATTTAAAGTGTTATTTGGATTTAAATATATTTTTGGATATATATATAGTTATATATATAAAAGAATTAAAGAATAAAAAAAGAAAAAGAAATGAAAAACGAAAAGGAAAAGAAAAGAAAAAAAAACAAAACAAAAGAATTCAGCCACCCACATAAGTGGACGGGCCCTCCCCTACAAAGCTGCTGCTGCGGCTTGTAATTCCTCCAACCCGTGAAGTTGGAACCCATAATAGGTAATTAGAATCCTATTAGAATTAGTTTTGGTAAAATTTGTTTTATATATAACTTCCTCCACAGACCTCAAAACCCTAGACTTCCAAAACGAAAATTGCAGCCGAACATGCCCTCTTCGCCTACGAGTTAGTTTCACCAGTGATGGAGTTGTGTGCACGGCAAACGGAGCATCGGAAGTCAGCCCCTCGTCATCCACATAGCAGTTTTTTCACTCAAGGTACCCTACTTTCCGATGACGTAACTTTTTACTCGTAATACCAATTTTCGATCCGTAAGATTTTCTGGAAAGTAGACTTGACCCTCTTCGAGATCGACTAGGTGGATTTCGACATGGCCATCCAACTTGCTCGAAAAATTGAGACGAAGTTGGAGAAAAACTATTTTTCTGGAATATTAAAAACTGTTTTAAAATACCAACTTGTCGGCCACTTTTCTTTCTGTATAATAGGAATTTGTAGAAACTAATTAAAATCAGTCAAAGAGAACATAATCGAGATTGTAACGCACCTTTTAGATTCATTTTTCATCTAGTATGTAGAAAGTTACACGTTGTTAAAGTTTCCCAAAAAAATAGTAAATTCTGTTTTCAAAAAGTGGAAAAACACCCGATACGACATGAGCCCTGACAAACCGGGCGACGTGGCCGTGCACTATACGCATCGAAAGGCGCGTATAGATGTTTTCGACGTGTGGGAACTGACGGAACCCGATTTTGTTGCATGTGCGCGACGAAATCAGTGCGTATCCGTCAAGATACCCCCGTATCGACCCTTTGCAAATTAAGTCACAACTTTGTGCACACTCATCATATCGTGATGAAACTTGTGCCATTGGACTCAAAATATTTTTTTGGTCCTGTGGGCCAAGTTTGGTCCGATTCTGAGATCGTTGATCGGGACGCCATTTTAGCGGGCCTACAATCCCACTCAACGGACGATTTTGTGCACGGCCCACCGGAATCCAAAATTGGACATACCATCGGGTTGGTCTCATCAAAATAAATTTTTAGACATGTAGTTTTATGACTTTAGAAATTGTAGATATTGGCACGCATTTCGGTGCAAAGTGGGTCCAACGGCGGACATCGTTTTGACCCAAAATTACGATTTTGCCCCTATTCCAGAATTTAACTTTTTGACAGGTGTTTCCTAGATATATCTTTTATTCCAAACTCGTTCGTGATATTTGTTTCAGCATTCAGAGCTGCTTGTGGATTTTGACTTTCGTGTTGACGATTCTGACTGTTGGATTTTGCTACATCTCGCACCACCCTCAGGCAAGACACCTTGCCATTTGTTGTTTATTTAATTTAGCTCATATTTTATGCATTATTTATTTTCTTTATACAAAATAAACTGTGATACATAGCATAACCTGTTAGAACTTACTGTTCATTTATATTTTCTGCTATATATTATTTTTCTTACACATTAAACCTAGATTAAGGGACCACATTGTGTGTTACATTCATTGGCCATGACACGTTGTACCACGAAGTTGTGTGTCGCATGTAGAACACGGACATGCATGACTGGCTGACCACCTGTACGTATAAGCCGTACGATAGGAATAACCGCTAATAGAATTGCATGCTAGTTTGACTTAGCGGTTATAGAGGTTTACTGTTGTGGATACAACATAATAGTCATTGGATGGGAAGAACAGTTCCTTAATGTATGGGTCATATATGCACTACCCTGATTGCCGGTTATCTCCAATGGGAGGTACGGTCCTGATAGCCGATTATCTCCAGCGGGAGGTACGGTCCTGATAGCCGGTTATCTCCAGTGGGAGATACGGTCCTGATTCCTGATATTCCTGATCCGGCCCATGCGTCAAAGGTTTGTTCTTTATTGCATATTTACTATAGTACGGTTAGGTACCCTATTGCATACAATCCCTTATTTATTTGAGCAATATTTATTCAGTTTATATGGCATGATATTATGTGTCTTGTTACGTCCCTCTGAGGACCTGGTTATCTCTCCAGGTGTGTGCTCTTGTCTTTCGCAGGTGTTCTAGCTCTAGTCGTAATCACCGCTATTTCTTCGAGGATGATTGCACTTGGATCATCTTCGCTTCGCTCGCCAAAGTCATTCTTTTGTATATCATGTATTTCTTTTCTTACTTGTCGGTAGTGGATTTGTCTCTGCCCAACATATTGTATCAAGAAAATTTTATAGTTGATTATATGATATCTTTTATTCATTTATTTTTTGTGTGGATGAGATTAGTTATGGTTCTACTACATTTTACAGCTTACGCATATTTATTATACGACTGGCATGTCTACGTTCCTAGTCCTACGTATTTTGGGACTGGGGCGTCATATTTATTGCATTACAACCTAGATTTTGTATTAAAAATAAATTAGAGTTTTGTCCGAGGACGAACAAAAGTTAAGTGTAGGGGTGTTAGATGAGAACATAATATATTATATTTTATCCCTTAATGTCTACCATTTTATGCTCATTTTATGACTAAAGGTACTCATTATATTTATACTTTGCTATAGGATGCAATTGGAGACATTAAGTGCAAAATGGAGCTAAATTGTAATTTTGGACAATTTTGACACCTTTTACAAAAATAGGCATAACTTTCTTCTCCGAAAAGAAATTGACGTGATTCAAAAAGATTTAGAAAGATAACACAAAGGATTTATATTTTGAGTTTTTTGAGATTCATGTTGCATCATGGACGAAATCAGGCTTGAAGTTGGGTCAAAGATGCTGTGAACAAAAGTAGAAACGAAAATAACTATTTTTTTACTTGTTCTATGACTTAGTTTTTTTTTTTGAGATGTTGTAACTTCTAATGGATATGTGGGGAGATATTGTGGGCTTGAAACAACTAATTTAGGGTGTATAAAAGGGATAAAACTCATGAGAAGGAACCACAACACAACCCTTCTCTTCTTCTCCAACTTTTTTTTTGAAGTTTTGATGAACATATGCAGCTAAAAGTCCTATTGGTCGAAGGAAACAGAAGCCTCGGAATCAATAAAAACTTGTGAGATCTAATTTGTGTTTATTTGTTTGATTTATACTTCAAATATCAAATATTTTCTTATACATATTTCATGACTATCTTGTTTAATTATTAGGATGCATACTAGTTTATTATTCTTGATAATCTACTGCTAAATTAGTATTGAATCCGAAATTGTTCGATCCCTCTAATTTATGAAGCAACCAAGATTTAATAAATTACTGCTTTGTATTATTAAATCTTAGTAAGAAACCATTCGACTAAATTAAATGCAACCGCTTGTGCTTGTGTTATTTTATTTCATCGATCTCATTGAGTTTAATACGCTACTAGATTAAACCTTTAGCGCTTGTCTGGGGTTGTTTAGTAGTTAAGGTTAATTAGGTCGCTTGTTTCTAATTAACTGTAGCTAAAGGAGAAAGGAAAATAATTCCAATGATGAATATTCATAATACATATCAATATATGTTTGCATCTATTATCAATTTCAAGATTCCGATGGTAGACGTAGACTTAGACCAATGTTTGTTTGTTTTTTTGAATTATTTTCATATTCTACTTGCAATTTTTTATTGACTTTTATTTTTTCATCCCCCTTTCATTATTCACATAACACAAATCTAAACTAATTACTCTCCGTGGAAACGATCCTTACTCACACTACTACATTTTCAAGAGTATAAGTTTTATTTTTTGGTTGCCTACGACAGCATACCACTTGACGTACCATCCTTCTTCTTCACAAGAAGCATCGGGGCCCCCAAGGTGATCCGCTAGCACGAATGAATCCCTTGGTTCTGAGTTCTACAATCATCTTGTACAGGATCTCCAATTCTGATGGTGCCATTCTGTAGACTCTCTCTGATACTGGTGTCGTCCCTAGAATCAAATCAATGGTGAACTCTATCTCTCTCTGTAGCGGCAAGCCTGGAAGCTCTTCGGAAAATACGTCAAAATATTATTCTACTACTCTGGGAAACTGAACTGCTTCTGCTACTGCCATCCGTAAAATTGGTGGAGAAGGTTCTACTTCACCTCTGGAAAATGAAAACTCTTCTTCGCCGAAAATACCAAAAATAATGCTTCCAATATGGCAGTCTATTCTTGTGTATTGATCCTTCAACCAATCCATTCCTAGGACCACATCATACTCGACAATTGGAAATTCTATCAATCTAGCAGAAAACTATCTACCGCTAACTATGATTCGACACAAGGAATAGACTCTATCTACTCCCACAAGACCGCTACCAGTAAGGATGTTGAGTCTTACTGATAATTACTCGGGCTCCAATCCTATTCTTGTTGCGAATCGTGTAGACATAAATGAATGTGGTGCACCTGAATCAAATAATAATGTTGCTGGAAAAGAGTTGACGAAAATGGTACCTGCCACCACCTCACCTGATGCCAATTCTTCTGCTACTGTCAAAGCCATAGCTTGATCATGTCCTCTTAGTACTAGTCCCCTCTGCTGGTGACCTCTTTGCCTATGCTAAACTTGGGCTTGGGCCTGAGCATGCTGCTACAGCCTATGCAGCTGGAATGCTTGAGCCTGAGACGGTAATAGCCTCGGAAGCTGGTACTGCTATTGTTGCTGCACTGGTGCTGGTGTCCTAACTGATGGACTAGTTAGGTTTGAAGAAGATAAACTAGCTCTATGCGGGCAGGACCCTATCACATAGGGGCCCATATAGGGTGCACATGATAGTATACATGAAGGCTCTGTGAACATGAGAGTACAAGATTCACAAGAGTGTACATGTATGGTGAAAGCACAGGAGTACATGATGAAAGTAAAACGCACATGACACAATGTACCCGATGCTCCCAAGGGGGATAACATCGCATGAAGAGATCCATATAGTACTAATCCGTGATAATGTCGTGACAGCATCAAGTATAGTAATCTAAAGCAGGAATATAATTCTAAGCAGGATATGAAATGATCAGAGAATGTACTCGCCTCGATAACCTGAACAGCTGATAAGTATAGGGGGGTCCCACTGAAGCCACAGAGTCCTATTTAAAGCAACACAGGTTACAAGGTGTTCAAGTTGTAATAAATGAATCTCTATAATCAATCTATATTATTCTAGGTTCTTCTAAGTCAAAACAACTCTAGGTCGACTCCGGTCAATAATCTAGTCAAACTAGGTCAAGTGTTGACTTACAGTTGACTTTGGGTCAACTGGTCAACTTAGGTCAATCAGGGTCAATTCTAGTCTAATATAAAGTGTACTTCGTTATTTGTACGTCGAAACTTACGGCACGCAAATCGAGATAAGAAGATTATCGGTAAGGTTGATAATCTTATTATAGTGATCCACGTATCCAACTTGTCAATTTCAGCGATGTGAGATCACTGGAATTGACTGATCTCAGTTTCGTTGTACTAATCCCGAAATACGAACATTATAAGAATTAATTATAATTTAATTATAAAAAGGTTAAACTCAGAGAAATTATCAACAAACATTGTCGGACGATGAAATGAACATCGCCAACGTGTCCAGAATGGTCAAATTAGCTAGGATAGCCTACCCAACGGTCCAATTTGGACACAAGGGCAAAAAGGTAATTTCGGGTCAAAACGGTATCCGTGTCGGAGCCGTTTTGTACCGAAAAACGTGCAAGAAAACAAGTCTATAAAATATAACAAATTATATGTCCACGAAACTAGAATGTCGATACGAACCCAACGGTATCTCCAGAATTGGATTCCGTTGACCCGATCTCAATTTGGCCCGTTGACCAGAACTTGGAATTCCGATTTGCACGAAAATGCGTGCCGGAGCCAAAGTTCTCAAAACTCAGCAAACTACCTGTCAACGAGTCCAGAATGATGATATGAACTCAACGGTATCTCCGGAATTGGATTCCGATGAGCCGATCTCAAAATGACCTGTTGACCCGGATATTGGTATCTGACTTGCACCGAAATGCGTGCCCGATCCAATGTCCACCAAAACCTTGCAAATTATATGTCAACGAGTCCAGAATGATGATACGAACTCAACAGTATATCCGGAATTGGATTCCGATGAGCCGGCGTCAAAAAGTCCCGTTGACCCAGAATGTGGGATCCACTTTGCACCGAAAAATGTGCCAGGGCCCATGTTCTCCAAAACTAACAAATTTTATATGAAAACATGCCAGAACGACGCCACAAGTCTAATGGTGGTGTCAGAAATGAAATCTGGAGTCCCGTGTTCAAAAATGGAATTTTACAAGTTGGAAATTACGAATTCGGACGGCCAACTTTGGCGTCGAATTCAACCAACCAAACAAGCTCACAATGAAACGAAACTGAAGGGGTAGCAAGAAGGTTATACCAGCTTCGTACAGGAACTGGTGGCACGCCAAACGGAGCTGACGTGGAGGAGATACAAGCTGACAAAGTTGGCCTCGCGAAACTGTCCAAATTTAATACAATTTAAACGGTCAACTTGGTGGCCGGTTTTGATGTATCAAACGATAAAATTAACGGATGAAAATTGACAGGGGTGAAGGTGGTTATATCGAGATTGCGACGGAGCAAAGAAATTGTCGATCCAACTGTCGGATTTCTCAAAAATTGCGTGCAAAGTTGCTACGACGGGACGACGTTTCAGCTTCGTTTTCGAGCTCGTCACGACGGGAACCCGTTCCAAACGCACGGATCGCCTCCGATATGCGTCGGAGAGAGGAGCAACGGCCACGGGGCCTGCCCCGAGGGTGCGCCCGGCCAACGAGGGGTCGGCCACGGCGGCCTCGTCGCCGACGGCGGCGCGGCAGCGCTGCCAGCGCGTGCGCGCGGCCTGGCTTGTCGCCGCTGCTGCTGTTGTGCATTCTCTGTTCGCACGGCGGCGCACGACGGCGCACGGCGGCGAGGGTGTGAGGCTGCGAGGGTGGTGGCGGCGGAGATCCATGAGGAGGAGGAGGAGGTCGGGGACGTGTGGGGGTGGCACGGATGAACGTGGTGGCGGCGGTTATTTGATGATGGTGGTGATTCGCAAAGTGGAGAGGATGAGAGAAGAAGATGAAGATGGAGATGGTGTTGGTCGACGTCGGCCATGGCCGACGGCCAGGGGTGGCCGGAGTGAGCTGGTGGTCGGCTGCCAAGGAGGAGTAGGGAGGTCGGGTATATTGGTGAAGTTGTTGTTGCTGTTGTTGTGTTTTGTTGTCTTGGAGTTATTATTAGGAGAGAGAAAGAGAGGATAAGAGAGAGAGAAAAAGATTCCCTTTCACAAATGAGTTAGGGCCGGCTGCATACTAGAGGGGGGAAAAATTTACATTTAGGAATTGATGGTTGGATAGGATTAATTTAGGGAATCAAAGGGCTACAATTTAATTAGAGCGAAATGGTCATTCCAATGGGAATTAATTAAATAGAAATTTCCAATAAATATAGAAAAATATGTAGGAGGGTACTTGATATTTTTGGGCAATAAAATATGAGGGTCTCATGATGGAGAATAACACGGAGCTGGACTGGACTCGGTGGAGCCAGATTGGGTCAAAATCGGACATTGAGCAAAATCGAATTAAAAATTAGACGTTGATGATCATGGGTAAATAAGTAGGACATGGGGATTCCAATAAATGGAACACAAGTGGCGGACGGGTAGTAGGCTCAATGTGGGCCATGTCCATAGTTGGGGCTGACAGGTTTTGGTCGACAGGGGATCCACAAATCAAGTTGGAAGATGAATGTGACGCCGTGGAGTGAAATAAAATCGGGTCACGTGTCGGAAAAGTTGTGCGAATCAAATGGAGCACAAAATGACGTGTCTGAGTGGGACACAAAGGTCATGGATGACGAGCGTCTCGAGTAGATCAAGCATGAGAAGTTGGTTTCAAAAAACTGACTGGTCTTGCGCTCCCAAATTAAAAGTCACGGTAACGTGCTGAAAATGATCAAGGAAAAGAGTGGAAAAATAAATAATAATCAAATGGTCTAAATTGACACGAAGTTCAGCGAAGCAAAAAGAGTACAATGGAACAAGTTTGGATGGGACACTATATACCGTCATGAAGGTAATCATGTCCACTCCAAAACTCGTGAAGAAGATTTTCAGAGTTGAACATCCCTGACACTCCAAATATCAAAGGCATGGGAAAGTACACTTAAGGAAAAATACAGAATAAATTATTTATCAAACCAATCAATCAGAAAATAAAATAAAAAATAAAAAAAATCAGCCCAAAATTCAGGGTGCTCACATCCTACCCACCTTATAAAAATTTCGTCCTCGAAATTAAAATGTCCATACTCCCTCTAGGTCAAACCCCCACAGTCAAGTCCCAGGACTTAAACAAATCATACCATCAAAAAAAAGAACGGCATATAGGGTTATGGCATACGGTGACACTGAAGTCTCATCTAGGTATACTAGTCATGCTAACCGAAAGGGTCATAGGGTATCAAAACACACAAGCAATTCAGGTTGCTAAAATAGAAAAGTTACAGAAATAACAAATCATCAAAACTGTAAGGCGGTCTACCATCCTATATAAAAACTTGTACTCATCAAAAATGATTAAAGAAAGGTAACTACCAATCGTCTAAAAGAGGTACCATCCCAAGAAAATCAAAATCACAAGTTTAATTAACGAAAGTCGATTACATTGAAATCCAATCACAATATATAATATAGGGAGCATTAGAGAGGAAAAAAAAACTAACATTATGTGTATGGGGACATGTTCATATGGTTAGATAGTAGGCGTGTGTGTACGTGAACATACATGAAAGTGTATATGAGAAATTGGGTTTTAAAACAACGGCTATCAAGCTACACTAATCATGGCATATTGGTTAAACAATCTACAATATGCAACTTATTTACTCATAACATGCATGGCTAACCATATATATATAAAGAGGTAGAGACTTAGTTATGTATTTATATATATTATAACATGTATGCCTAGGCTCTATATACATCTATCTAGATATACAATCATAACATAGAGGGGAAGGGTTTGGTTACATGACAGGGTATACTAAGTTAGAGTGTGTGTGTGTCCTTGTACAGGGTTATAGCTTAGTATTAAAAAGTTAAAGCAGGTTTTAGTTCAGCATTTACATACAAATCTGAAATGAGCTAACATTTTAACAAGTGTAATATTAACATAGTACAATTTCAAAATTTATGAGTTTGAAACATCACAACTAATCTCAATGCTCCCAATACATCCTAGCATGATAGAAATGAAACCCTAACATACTATCAATACGTTTATCTACGCATACAGTTCAATATTACATGTTAAATCTAAAATTTAACTAAACATGGAAATCAATGTAAAAATGTTAACATGTATTCAGTTTTCAGGATTTTGATAAAATTTAACATCAAACCAACTCAATGTTTATCACAGACTAACATGTAAGAATATAAATCCTAACATTTTATCCCTACATACAATAATGTACACAGCTTTAAATATTCTATTTAAAAAAATAAGACAGCAATTTAAACTAAACATTTGGAATTCAGTATTAAGGGCTAATATGCATGCAGTCTCAGATTGGACAATTTAACATAACTTAATCAATTTCTCTAAAAATTGAAACCTTGTAGATATCATGCAAGTGCAGTTATGTAAACAAAACTAACAACATGTAACCTATATTTGAATTACGACTTTAAACTGGGAAGAAAAAAAAACAGAAAACCAGGAATATTGGGGTTGGAAATTAACATCAACAACATATTAATATGTATCTAGATATGTGGAAAAATCAAGTGTAGCATGCATACGTGTTAGGCAAAGTGTCTGTTATATAAATATACTCATATATTCTCATGTCCCAAAAAAAAATTAATTCTACGTTAAGACTAACATTTAGATCCCTACCAAGATTGCAAGCAGGTGATTGACGTAATCAAGACAGCTTTATTATTATCTAATACAAGAAAAATAGCAAGAAAGAATAACGATAAAATCTGTTTTGCTTATCTGTTTAAAGAAGGAACCGTTTTGAAATCCAGAGTTAAAATATCAAATTCAAGATAAAGTTTAGCAAAATCATCGATTCATTGTATTATGAAAAACTCCTAGCAAGAAATTTCACAAGGTTTATAAAACCAACTAAACTTACTCCTAAGTTAAATAATAGGAAACTAGACAAAACAGCAAATAATAATTCTTTTTTTGAATGACTGAACAAAAGTAGAGAAAATATGTTCAAAAATATTTAAGGTGCAATCTGATAATCATATGCGTCTATCCAAAATCATGTACTCTAAATCCTCGTCATACTAGTAAGCAAGGCTACGATAATCACAGAGCCCTTGACTTATGCACATATCTCTAGAATCATGGTATTTAATATTTTTGCGGTGCCGCTAGCTTGGCTGCGAAAACCTTAAATTCCCACACCCGAGAAATATATCCAGAGTCAGACTATATGTCCTCACCATGCTGGCTAATGTGACTATAGAAGACTAGATTACATAACATAGATGGCCTAGCCCATATAATTTCATCTTGCCAAAAATTAAATTAATCAATAATGAATACTCAAAATCAAATCAAATTTATTAACGAACATCAAAATTCAAAAATGAACAAATCCATCAAAATACAAACTCGAATGCAACAGCTATCATCAAAATTCAAAATTCGACAATCATCCATCAAAATAAATACAAACTCAAATTCAACAATAATCCATAAAAATCAGATTTAACAACAAAAAGTAAAAATAAATCAAATCAAGGGAAAAAGAGAGTTTTCAAATCGAAGTTAAATAAGATTCTCCAGGGTCGTCCCAAAAATCTCTCAAGGGTTCCTAACTGTGATTGAGTATCTTCAAAAATATATCCTATTCCTAGTGCAGGCTGTAGTGGTACTCAAGTTCGAATACCACTACACTTCTAGTCTCGACCTGCATGGGCCACCACTAAAAATGTGTCACGACCCGCGCCCTAGAGTTAGGGCACGAGAACGTAACAACTCCCAGCCTACGCCGCAGTGTCGGCGGTAGAACGCTGTCCTAGGTCTCAATGCATCTAACAGTATAAGACTAAATAGTTATACTCCCCGAATGGGGGTGACATAGCAGATACAAACTCAATCACATCTAAGGTAGAGCATGATAAGGATAGATAAAACAAGAAATTCAAAAGAGATACAGGAGATAGAAGTCTAAGTGTCTAAGATACATAAACCCAGAAATACATCTCAAAACTCAAATACAGATACAGTAATCCACAAAGTAGATACAACTCCAGACAAAATGAAATAACTACCTAAACAACCTCTAATGTGTCTCCTCTAGGCTAGCAGGCACCTCCAGGCTATCTGTAAAATTTATCAATAGGTCGAGTCAGGACTGGAGCGAGTACAGTACATCTTAACAGAACATAGTAGGTTAGAAAATATAAACACGCAGTAGAGTAAAATACAGGATCTGAAGAAATACAGTATGTAAACAGGGAGAGAGACTGTAATAGAAATATCTACTATAAATAGAGAACTAACAGTGGCTAGTGAGTCAGAGTACAAGATAGCACATGTGAACAGGACAGATTTGCACATAATCTACACTAAAGAGTTTGTACATGATCTACACTACAATGGAATTGTTCACACGACTACTAGCACTCCCCCGTTTTCCCCAATCAATACACAAGGATCTAAACAAGTTATGTTATTATATATGATATCACATGGGGGCCCATATAGGGTACACATGATAGTATACATGAAGGCTCTGTGAACATGAGAGTACAAGATTCACAAGAGTGTACATGTATGGTAAAAGCACAGGAGTACATGATGAAAGTGAAACGCACATGACACAATGTACCCGATGCTTCCGAGGGGGATAACATCGTATGAAGAGATCCATATAGTACTAATCCGTGATAATGTCGTGACAGCATCAAGTATAGTAATCTAAAGCAGGAATATAATTTTAAGCAGGATATGAAATAATCAGAGAATGTACTCGCCTCGATAACCTGAACAGCTGATAAGTATAGGGAGGTCCCACTGAAGCCACAGAGTCCTATTTAAAGCAACACAGGTTACAAGGTGTTCAAGTTGTAATAAATGAATCTCTATAATCAATCTATATTATTCTAGGTTCTTCTAAGTCAAAACAACTCTAGGTCGACTCCGGTCAATAATCTAGTCAAACTAGGTCAAGTGTTGACTTACAGTTGACTTTGGGTCAACTGGTCAACTTAGGTCAATCAGGGTCAATTCTAGTCTAATATAAAGTGTACTTCGTTATTTGCACGTCGAAACTTACGGCACGTAAATCGAGATAAAAAGATTATCGGTAAGGTTGATAATCTTATTATAGTGATCCACGTATCCAACTTGTCAATTTCAGCGATGTGAGATCACTGGAATTGACTGATCTCAGTTTCGTTGTACTAATCCCGAAATACGAACATTATAAGAATTAATTATAATTTAATTATAAAAAGGTTAAACTCAGAGAAATTATCAACAAACATTGTCGGACGATGAAATGAACATCGCCAACGTGTCCAGAATGGTCAAATTAGCTAGGATAGCCTACCCAACGGTCCAATTTGGACACAAGGACAAAAAGGTAATTTCGGGTCAAAACGGTGTCCGTATCGGAGCCGTTTTGCACCGAAAAATGTACAAGAAAACAAGTCTATAAAATATAACAAATTATATGTCCACGAAACCAGAATGTCGATACGAACCCAACGGTATCTCCAGAATTGGATTCCGTTGACCCGATCTCAATTTGGCCCGTTGACCAGAACTTAGAATTCCGATTTGCATAAAAATGCGTGCCGAAGCCAAAGTTCTCAAAACTCAGCAAACTACCTGTCAACGAGTCCAGAATGATGATACAAACTCAACGGTATCTCCGGAATTGGATTCCGATGAGCCGATCTCAAAATGACCCGTTGACCCGGATATTGGTATCTGACTTGCACCGAAATGCGTGCCCGATCCAATGTCCACCAAAACCTAGCAAATTATATGTCAACGAGTCCAGAATGACGATACGAACTCAACGGTATATCCGGAATTCGATTCCGATGAGCCGGCGTCAAAAAGTCCCGTTGACCCAGAATGTGGGACCCACTTTGCACCGAAAAACGTGCCAGGGCCCACGTTCTCCAAAACTAACAAATTATATATGAAAACATGCCAGAACGATGTCACAAGTCTAATGGTGGTGTCAGAAATGAAATCTGGAGTCCCGTGTTCAAAAATAGAATTTTACAAATTGGAAATTACGAATTCGGACGGCCAACTTTGGCGTCGAATTCAACCAATCAAACAAGCTCACAATAAAACAAAACTGAAGGGGTAGCAAGAAGGTTATACCAGCTTCGCACAGGAACTGGTAGCACGCCAAATGGAGCTGCGGTGGAAGAGATACAAGCTGACGAAGTTGGCCCCACAAAACTGTCCAAATTTAATACAATTTAAACGGTCAACTTGGTGGCCGGTTTTGATGTATCAAACGACAAAATTAACGGATGAAAATTGACAGGGATGAAGGTGGATATACCGAGATTGCGATGGAGCAAAAAAATCGTCGATCCAACGGTCGGATTTCTCAGAAATTGTGCACGAATTTGTTGCGACGGGGCGACGTTTCAGCTTCGTTTCCGAGCTCGTCACGACGGGAACCCGTACCAAACGCACGGATCGCCTCCGATACACGTCGGAGAGAGGAGCAACGGCCACGGGGCCTGCCCCGGGGGTGCGCCCGGCCAATGGGGGGTCGGCCACGGCGGCCTCGTCGTCGGCGGCGGCGCGGCAGCGCTGCCAGCGCGCGCGCGCGGCCTGGCTTGCCGCCGCTGCTGCTGCTGTGCATTCTCTGTTCGCACGGCGGCACGCGGCAGCGAGGGGGTGAGGCTGCGAGGGTGGTGGCGGCGGAGATCCATGAGGAGGAGGAGGAGGTCGGAGACATGTGGGGGTGGCGCGGATGAACGTGGTGGCGGCGGTTGTTTGATGATGGTGGTGATTCGTAAAGTGGAGAGGAGGAGAGAAGGAGATGGAGATGGAGATGGTGTTGGTCGACGTCGGCCATGGCCGACGGCCAGGGGTGGCCGGAGTGAGCTGGTGGTCGGCTGCCAAGGAGGAGTAGGGAGGTCGGGTATATTGGTGAAGTTGTTGTTGCTGTTGTTGTGTTTTGTTGTCTTTGAGTTATTATTAGGAGAGAGAAAGAGAGGATAAGAGAGAGATATATATTAAAAAGAGAAAGAGAAAAAAGATTTCCTTCCACAAATGAGTTAGGGCCGGCTGTATACTAGAGGGGGGGAAAATTTACATGTAGGAATTGATGGTTGGATAGGATTAATTTAGGGAATCAAAGGGCTACAATTTAATTAGAGCGAAATGGTCATTCCAATGGGAATTAATTAAATAGAAATTCCCAATAAATATAGAAAAATATGTAGGAGGGTACTTGATATTTTTGGGCAATAAAATATGAGGGTGTCATGATGGAGAATAACACGGAGCTGGACTGGACTCGGTGGAGCCGGATTGGGTCAAAACCGGACATTGAGCAAAATCGAATTAAAAAATAGACGTTGATGATCATGGGTAAATAAGTAGCACATGGGGATTCCAATAAATGGGTCACAAGTGGCGGATGGGTAGTAGGCTCAATGTGGGCCATGTCCATAGTTGGGGCTGACAGGTTTTGGTCGACAGGGGACCCACAAATCAAGTTGGAAGATGAATGTGACGCCGTGGAGTGAAATAAAATCGGGTCACGTGTCGAAAAAGTTGTGTAAATCAAATGGAGCACAAAATGACGTGTTTGAGTGGGACACGAAGGTCATGGGTGACGAGCATCTCGAGTAGATCAAGCATGAGAAGTTGGTTTCAAGAAACTGACTGGTCTTGCGCTCCCAAATTAAAAGTCACGGTAACGTGCTGAAAATGATCAAGGAAAAGAGTGGAAAAATAAATAATAATCAAATGGTCTAAATTGACCCAAAGTTCAGCGAAGCAGAAAGAGTACAAGGGAACAAGTTTGGATGGGACACTATATACCGTCATGAAGGTAATCATGTCCACTCCAAAACTCGTGAAGAAGATTTCCAGAGTTGAACATCCCTGACACTCCAAATATCAAAGGCATGGGAAAGTACACTTAAGGAAAAATACAGAATAAATTATTTATCAAACCAATCAACCAGAAAATAAAATAAAATAAAAAAAAAAAAATCAGCCCGAAATTCAGGGTGCTCACAGAAGTCGAGTGCTGAACCAACGAAACAGTGGTCGCCCTCTTAGGAACTCTAATGGTCAAGGCCCTAGCTGCCGGGGCTAGTGCTGATGACTGAGATAACTGTCCATGGCGCTTCTTTTGTCCTCTAGTTTGATCTACTATCCTCTATGAAGTATATCCATGCCTCCTAGCTGCTTGCAAAACTGCATCGAAATATCTGGTGCTTAAACGGCTCAACTGCTAGAATAATCTCTAGGTGGAGTCCCTACTGGAATCGCTGCGCTCGGTCTAATTCGGTCGCCACCAAGATAGGAGCAAACCGACTAAGCTTAGAAAACTCGGACGCATATCCATCGATCGTTCCTCCCATCTGATTGTGATTGTTAAACCTTGTCTGTAAATCATACCAAACTACTGCATCAAAGTACTTTATCTAAAATTTGTCATTGAATACCGCCCATAAGACAGGCGTCACCAAACCAACAGCTTTTATCGTCCACCAGGTGTGGGTTAAGTTTAATAACTGCAGGCACAAAACGACCACCTTTTCTTCCTCTGGAATCTGAGCTACCTCTAGAATAACCTCTATATCCTGAAGCCAAGCATCGACGGCAATAGCATCTTCACTACCGTCAAAGAAAGGAGGGTTCAGGTGCTTGAAGCTGTTGGCTGCATTATTTCCCTGATAACCAACTCTGCCCGTATCTTCTTGTACTGTCTGCGGCAGAGCATCACCTCGACAATCCTGTGATACAAGCAAGTCCCAAATGAGTCCCATCAGGGTTCTATTGTCAGGCTCTGCAGGTTGGGCTGGCTGTACTGGTGTCTCTGGATCCCCGGAAGGCATGACTCGGAAGGCTTCCCTTGAGTGCTGGGCTTGGTCCCTAGGTTGCTGCTGGCTCACTTGCTGCTGTTGGTTAACAGGAGGTGCTCCGTCTGGCTGATTGGTAGGACCAGAAACAATGCCATTGATGAAAATGACAGAGGGAACAACAAGGAATGACCAAGATAGATCAAGGATAAAATACCTTATCAGGTCAAGATTCAGGAAGATTAGAAAGTACGTGTAGAGATAAAGGACTAATGCTGATTGAGACATCTATTTAGTAAAACCCTCTCATATCTTGATTTACAAGACCTGCTTGGGCTACCACTTAAACTATGTCACGCCCAGAACCAGAATACAGAAGAGCGGGGGAACAGACACAGTTAGCTACGTATATTGAAGTGTAACCTACCTCGCAATACGGTCACGACTGTCTAGATGCATGAGGGTTTATCTACAAGCCATCAGTCTCTTATGGTCAAGAACAAGCCTAGTATCTCAATCTCAAGCAAGCAAATAAATATTATAAGATGTTAGATCATCCAACATACAAGACAAGGCATCCCTTATATTATATATTCAGATGATCATGAAGCTAGTCATACAAAATATAAAGACTAGCAAGAGTTAAGTCATACATGATCAACCCTAGAATTTTCTAATCATGTAACAGCCCTTAGGCAGACAAAAATTAAGTTTCAATACGATCTAACACTTGTTCGACGGCTAAACGCCTCAAAAGAATAATTTACAATAGAGTGGGAGAGCAAAATAAGAAAACCTACTCGTTGCCACGGTTACTTCTATTAGTCACCATCTGGCTGGAAGGCAGGTAGATTCTCGAAAGCTACTCCAAAATCTGGCCATACAAAACTAGCTGGATCAGAACCCAGAAAAGAAAGTACCACAAGGGAGGCTCCACTTATGAATTAAAACCAGCATAAAAATGAATAGAAGAACTGATAAAAGAATATAATTAAATAACTTGAAAGACAGAGTTAAAAGAACATACTAGCTTGTATTAGGAAAATAAGAGGTGGAATATCCCAGGTTAATCATAAAAAAATTATTCAGGCACGGCCAATCAAGTTCTACGCCTTGCTATCATTAGCTAACTAGGGTTATCACAGGCTTAGTTACTAACAAGATACTGTTGAGATCATTCGACGCCTGCCAGCCTCAGAGTTCCCTGCCAGGATGTTGGGGGTCGAGCTTGCGATCGATGCGGTTCAAGGCATCCAGAACAGCGACCACACCACCCCTGAGGCCTATCTGGCGGCCAAGCAGAGAGCTGCCTTCGCAGCATCTTTTAGGGTGCTCGTTGCAGACTCCCTGGCTCCGCCGTAGTCCTTCGCAGTGAGGATCCCCTTCTGATCCTCACCGTCATTGAGTCATGCCCCCTCCTCCGCTCCCTTCGCCCCTTTTGTTCTCCCATTTCCCGGTCTGTCGGGCTGGGTTGTCTATGTCTGTAAGGATTTCGGTGCTCTGTGCGCACTTGTAAGCTTCGACTTTTCCTCCTTGTGTTGAATAAAATGGGGTTTTCTTTTTATATATATATATATATTTTTTTTCTTTTTATATATATATATATTATATATTTATTTATTTATTTATTTATATATAAATATATATTCAATGGCAGCATATTGTATGCTATATATATATATATATATATATATATATATATATATATATATATATATATATATAAAGAAACAGAGCTTATATTGATGTATCAGGCGCAAAATGCCGAAGCCTATACAAATAAGCGCGCCAAGCGCGAAGAACCAACAAAAGGAAAAACCAGAAGCGAGCACCAAAGGGTGCCGCAGACTCGACTACTGCAAAGCCTGCCAAAACTGGTCCGGGGAGTGGGGGCAGCGGGTCTTGATTTTAACAATTTGTCGACGAACTTCACGGGTCAATTGCTCTGTGGTGAATTGTCTACCTCCGTACCTAAATTTGTTCCGGTTCTTCCAGAGGACCCAAATACCGGTGGCTGCGGCGATCTGTTGACAATGGAAATCCCTCCAATTGTGAAAGAGATCGTTGAAGCCCCCTGGATGATGCCTTTTACAACAGCGACGTTCAAGGTCACGCCAAATCTGACAAGCGAGTTATCCGGATAGCAGGATGTGTTCAACAGTTTCGGGTTTGTGGGAAGAGCAGCAGTGACAACTGGATGCAAGGCTAAATCCGATGGTGGTAAGGGAATCGTCGATCAGAAGCTTCCTGTACTGAGCTCTCCAGATAAGAAATGACCACTTGATGGGAATGCATGTATTCCAGTAGTGAGCGCAGTGAGTGGTCCACGCACATCCGCCCTCCAGCTCGCGCATGGCGGATGCCGTAGAGAACGATCCTCCGGCACCGGGTGCCCAAATCAAGGCGTCTGGGAGGTCATCTCCGATCCGTACGTTCGCGACCGCTAGCTCGATCGTCGCCTCCGGCCCGAGCCACTCTCTGATCCGCTCCCATCTCCACCCTGAAGCTAGGTTCCAAAGGTCCTGGATAGTGCAGTCAGGGGGAGCGTTCGCTGACAAGCGGTAGGTTCTGTTGCCTATCCATCATTCGTAGCAAAGGATCGAGTTGTCGCTGCCTAGTCGCAAGCGGATAAGAGGTTCTGCAAGCTGCCGACCATGAAGAATATGGCACCAGGATGCTGATGAACGATCGTTGGCCGTCGCTGACACTGAGTGAGAGTGTTGTAAGTATGTAGCTTTCATGAACCTTGTCCAGATGGAGGTATGACCTCTAATCTTTATAGAAACGAAATCATAAAGCATAATACTCTAGAGGGGGGTAAATAGAGTAGGCAGTGGAATATTGCTAATTAAAAACTCATTAGCAGTTAGATCACAGATATAATAATAATCACAAAGTAAATAACTGTAATGAAAAGAGTGATCAGAAGGAAAACGCAAACACAGAGATTTATACTGGTTTCCCTCTTGTGAGGACTAGTCCAGTCGGAAGAACTCTAGCTTCCAGTTGAATCCACTATTGAAAAATCTCGCAAGTTTTCATATGAAGTTCTTACAACTTCTACAGACGCAAGCTTTGATGCGAAGAACTCGACCAACTTCAATTGTGAAGAGTCAATCTTCAATCAAGCCTCTGATTACAATCGCTCTAAAACTTCTAGACCGCACTGCACTGGCAAATCGACTAGAGGATTGTAACTGGCTTATGATTTAGAAATGGAAGCTTTTTAGAACTCTTTGGAAGAAATATAAGCTTTAGAAGAGAAGAGATTGAAAGTGAATTGGGTGATTTGAAATGATCGAAATCCTTCTCTATTTATAGTTTTTTCAAAGGCAGAACTCTGACAGAATTCGGACAGAATTCGGACAGAACTCTTTGTAACCAATCGCAACTGAAGGGAGACCAAGTTCAAAATCAAACTTTCACATAACATTCAACTTGGCCGAACTCTGGCAGAACTCTGGCCGAGTTCTGTCAGGGTTTGGTCAGTTGATTTTGTGAAAAAATAATTTTGGCTTTTTGAAAATCCTTCAGAAGCTTTTTGTAAAATAGATACTTTTCAAAAACATAGGTCATTTTAAAAGGATAGGTCAGTTTTGAAAAAAGAATTCGGATAGCCTATTTGCCAGTACGACTTGGTGTACAATGTATTCCTAGACAATAAAAAAAGAAAATTATATTACTTTAAGAAAATACATTCTTGAGTGGCAAACAGCTTCGGTCTTGAACTGAGTAGATATCCATCTTTGATCAATGTCCAAAACATCATTAGTAAACATCTGAATGGATTCGTTTATCGAGACAGAGTTTGATCAATTATTAAAATTAGGTTTAACCATGACCATTGGGCCAACAATCTTCTCCATTTTGATAATTGACAAACCTTGACCGATATAACATCTTGGTTTTAATCAATTCAAAAATGTACCGAAAGTATCGAGAGATAAAATGTATCATAACCTGTATCATGAAGATGTTAGATCTTATTTCTCCCCTATTGTCACTTAGCAAAATAATTACAAAAGAGAAAGCTCCCCCGTAATAAATGTATAAGTAACAATCAATGAAGAAACACACAAAAAATATATGAACATGAGACATTACTTCTAACATTATTTTAACACAGGTATGGTTTAAACATTGATAGAAAAATAAGATAAGAGATATGGTATAAACAACACAGGCATGGTATTTGTCACAGACAGTTTATATAGAAGCATAAAGAAAGATAATGCTATAATAAAGCTGAAACAAAAAAAATGCTAAGCTGAATAATAAACTAAAGTGAGTTATATGCCAAACTGAGGCATAAAAAATATGTGTCTATCAAAGTCACAAATCATATCCAAATAAAAGAGTATTGATAATATCTTGGAATGTCGGAGCATTTCCAAGTAAACATAAGACAAAATAGACAGTCTCAAAAAGTAACTACTCAAAAGTCATGCTCATCCTCATCATCATTGGTTGCAGTGCCAGCATGTCCAGATGGACCAGCTCCAGAAGTGCCGACTCCAGAAGTATGTAGAGTAGCACCAAAAGTATGATACCAATCATATGCGTTCCCAAGCTGGAACAGAGAGTGGACTGCCTCATCGTCAATACGGTAACCAAATACAAAAGGGTCTCGAGTAAGAGAGCTAGCAGAGTGACCCGTCTGTGAAAATCTCAGATCGGCAAAGGAGTTGGCAATAGCCTGGAACCGAGTCACATCAGGAAACTCATGTTTCCTGGAAGTGTCAACGAAGAATGTCTGCAGATCTGATAGATGCTGGTGAATACCCTCAAAGGTCATAGGATAAGACTGAGGAGGACCAGGTGCTGTAGGTGTAGGTACAGGAGGAGCAGGTGCAGTAGGTGGAGAAACAGTGGCAATAACGCGACGAAAAAGTTTGAGGAACTTGGGCTCAGTGTCCAGAGCACAAGTGAATAAGTCAATATCGAATCTCTGAAAGATGCGTGGGATGATCATCGTACAAGAGAGGTTGCGGTCTCTTCCGCGACATCTACCCATCATCTGAATGATAGGCTTAGGGCAGAAAAAGGAATCCCCTTAAGAATGTGATATAAAGTAGAAAGCTCGAGTGCAGTAACATCATCTTTTGAAATGGATTTTGGAAGTATAGTAGAATAGATGATGCGATGTAATTCGTAGTTAAACAAGGTCAGATTATTGGCCTTGAACTTTCCAGGACGAGCACGTGCGGACGCACAAAGCTCATTCATAGAACTAACGAGAGTCGTACCCTCGGAAAAATTAAAATCAGTGATGTCATCGAGCGGGGCACCTTCGTTTGGTAGACCATGGATTTTTGCTAGCAATTCATCATTGAATTCGATATCTATCCCGCCGACACGAGTTCTCGCGGTAAAAGTGTCTAACACAAAATTACAGTAAAATAATCTAATGGCATTAGTAGCTATAAGGAATTGTAAAGTAGCAAAGTGATATAATCCTAATGCCTCAAAGTAAGGACGGTAGTCAGGAAATACAGTCCATTTGATCGGAGATCCGGTACATATAGTACGCATAATAAAGTCGGCATATCAAAGTAAGGCTTGGTCGGGAGTTTTGAAATAAAACTCATCCGATGCACCATCACCAGATTGGACCGGAGAAAAGAGGGAATCCATATATGGATTAGAGACGATGCCTCTTCACTAGCATGGGTCTTCTTTCTCTTGAAAAGATTGAATCCCTTAGGCATTCTATCCTAAAATCTAGAAACCCTAATAATTTGAAAGTGGAGGAGAGAAGGAATTATACCTTCTGAGAATCAGGTATGCTGTAGAGGACAAGATTCTCCTTACGAATCCAAATTTTGGACGAAGATCTCCACGTAGATTGGAAGAAGGAAGGTGGAGAAGAACTAGGGTTTTTCGGGCGCTGCTGCTGCTGTTGATGTGGTTTTGGAAGAATAAAGAAGATGGGGGCCTCGGTTCTGACTGATATGTATATATACCTAGCCGAACTCGGGTCGACATCGCTAAGGGTTCTCCTGGCTATATAAAAACATTTGTGGGGCCACATCTTTTTCATCAATTCATTTTAAATATTTAATTCAAAGTTTAGTAATTTTAAATTTTAAATAATATAATTAATATTATTTTATAAATTAATATTCTTTACTCAGCGTCTGTTTCAGATTAGCTATAGGAGTACTGTCCCAGCTAACGGAGGTTCACCGAAGAACTCTTAAATACCGCTTTGCTTCGACCGTAGTCGTGGTGACAGACAGACTCTTTTTAGGCTTATCTCAAAAACAGTTATTGAGTATTGAATAATTAATTAATAAAACAAAATTAATTAATATTATTCACATCTAAAGTTTCTTATTCTCGACGTAAATAATTGAAAATGATCTTCCGCTAGAGGTTTTGTGAGTATGTCAGCTAATTGATTCTGTATGTCTATGTATACAAGATTTATATCTCCATTTTGTTGATGATCTCTAAGAAAATAATGCCGAATCTCGATATGCTTAGTACGAGAGTGACATACTGGATTCTTAGTCAAATTAATAGAACTAGTGTTATGACAGAAAATGGGTATGTGTGTAAAATACAATCCATAGTCTTCTAAAGTTTGCTTCATCCATAAAATTTGTACACAACAACGTCCTGCGGCGATATACTCAGCCTCGGTTGTCGATAATGCGACAGAATTTTGCTTTTTGCTAAACCAAGGGACTAGAGCATTTCCTAGGAAATAACATATGCCGCTAGTATTTTTTCTATCTACTTTACATCCGGCAAAATCAGCATCAGAATAACTGGTTAGGTCAAATGACGTGGTTATGGGATACCATAAGCCAACAGAAGAAGTGCCTCTAAGGTATCGGAAGATACGCTTAACTGCGCATAGATGTGATTCCTTAGGATTGGCTTAAAAACGTGCACATAAGCAAACACTAAACATAATGTCTGGTCGACTAGCAGTTAAATACAGTAAGCTACTGATCATACCTCGATACTTATGTATGTCAACGGGTTTGCCTTGTTCATCAATATCAAGCTTGGTTGAAGTCGCCATTGGAGTGCTAAGTGGATTGACTGCTTCCAGGTCAAACTTCTTTAATAAATCCTTTATGTACTTTGCTTGATTTATGAACGTCCCATTGTTGGTTTTTTTTATTTGCAGTTCGAGAAAGAATTTCAATTCTTCCATCATGCTCATCTCAAACTCATTCTGCATACACTTTGAAAATTCTTGACAAAGAGATTCATCAGTAGATCCAAAAATAATATCATCTACATAGACTTGAATCAAAAAAATATTGTTATTCAAAGATTTTATAAATAATATAGTATCAACTTTTCCCTTTGAAAAACCGTTGTCAAGTAGAAAAGAGCTTAGACGATCGTACCAAGCACGAGGGGCTTGTTTCAAACCGTATAAGGCTTTCTTCAACTTGAAAACATAATCAAGATATTTGAAATCAGAAAAATCGGGAGGTTGAGCTACATATGTTTGCCATAAAATATAAAAGAACAGAACAATTATCGGAGGACCGGACTTTTACTTCATAATACAAACTCGCTTGTACAAAGAAAGCCTAGGGACGAAAGCCTAGGTACAGCAATCTAATTACAATTGTTTATTTTAGATTCTGGGGGTGACGATAGAGGCTCGGGAAAGCGACGGCAGCTCTGCCTTACTCCTTGGACGATCGGGTGCAGCCTTGGCTCTCTAGAAGAACTGCTTGGCGTTGATGAAGAAATGCTCTCTCTTTTTATCTTTGTATATTCTCTTCCTGGCTCTCTGGATCTCTGTGTCTTTTTATCAGAGAATCTCCTCCTTTTTTCTCTCCTCCTCGCAAGGAAATGGCACCTTGCTATTTATAATAGTGGGGGGCATCATTAGGGTTTACAATGATTGCCCATTCCCAAAAGTCGGCGCTAAGGATCACTGAATCTGGAACGTTCGTCTTGAATATAGTAGATTTGAGCAATTAATGTGATTGCATCAAATCTTTCGTGGGTAATTAATGATGATTGACATAAATCTTCCTGATCTGCCAATCTCAAATTTTTTGCCACGTGTCATTGATTTGCTTGATTGCAAATGATCTGATTTGATCCCAATATTTTATTAGAATTTGTTGATTTGATGCCATGTGTCCTATCATCATGCCACGTGTATTAACCGCGAACCACTGAGAAAATCTGAGCTGCATGAGGAATGAGCCGCATAAGACTCGCCACGTGTCAAGGCTGCTTGGGGAGTGGCCCCTGAATCTTTGAACCGTATGGTGATGATCTGAACCGCATGAGCGTAGGCAGCCGCATAATAGGTAGCTTCTTCATGAGCCGCATAGAGATAGTCCTCGTGAGCCGCATAGGGGAGCCTCTGCTTGAGCCGCATAAGACAGCTTCGACCTGAGCTGCATGGGACAGCTTCGGTCTGAGCCGTATGGGGAGTCTCCACTCGAGCCGCATACGACTTGTCCACATGTCAAGACCGCATGACACTTTCTGGATCTCGGAGGATTTATGTCAGAGATTTCCTTCGTTTCCCTAGGAGTCTGCCATTATGACAGAGTCATAATTTCATCTTCGTGTCAGAACTGTCACCTTGTCAGGGCTGTCCGTCGTTAAGGCATTTAATGCAGTATAGGACAAAGGGAAGAGCTATTTGCAAGCCACGTAGCTTCTCTCTGAGCGGCATGGACCTTATCGAGCCGTATAGATACTTGAGTCGCATGGATCCCTGAGCCGCATGAGCTCTCTGAGCCGCATGGGACTCCCTGGCCGATTGAATCTTTCTTTAATCTTTTCCATGCTTCTACAAGATCCCCTTCAAAGTTTTCAATTTGCAAAATTAAAATACTTTGAATAAGAAGCATGACTGTGTCTAAATTCTTTTAGCTGCATATGAGGTCCTGGTCGCATGGATGTCTCGGCCGCATAGATGGCTCAGCCGCATAGCTCCTTGCCACGTGTGCGTATCTTTAATTGTATCAAATTCATTTTAGTGTCGTCTTTAGAGAAAATCCCAAGGGTCGGCTCATTAAATCTTTGGATTTTATGTCCTGGGTGAATCTCCTTTATGAGAGAGAGGACGAAATCCGAGGAGTCGATTTCGTCTTTTTACGAGGCGGTTATTAATCCACGTGTCTTCCTCCTCTCGTCCTCCAATAAATAAGAGGAGTTTAGGAGAGAGAACTTCTTTACTTTCTCTTTTACTTCAAACCTTCCCTACTCCGATTGTCGTCATCTTCTTCGATCAGCAAATGGCTCCCAAGAAGACTGTTGCGGTGAGGGGTAAGAAGGCAGCATCTTCATCGACTGCGACGGCGAAGGGCAAGAAGACTGCGGCCGCTCCTCCGTCGGCCGACGTGCTCGCAGCTCACCCTGACGTCCATCCCCATGTTGCTGGTAAGGACATTATATGAGTTTAAGGAACCCTAATTGCTATGGCTACGTTGCATGCTTTATGCACGAGCCTTTACCTTCATGTGAGCCGTATGTTCGTCCTATGGCCGAGCCGCGAGCCGCATAAGAGTAGCCACTGTGACCGCATACGTGCTTCGCCAATCGAAGTCGCATAAGCTACGTTAAGCCGCCTAGGTTCGTATCAATTTGTCTGTCACGTGATTCGTACGAACTTATTCGAACCCCGAGAGCCCTCCTGCCGCATGAGCTTTCACTAAACGGGGCCGCATAAGTGTTCTTCTGAGTTTGGGCCGCATGAGACCTCATTAATTTGGAGCCGCATACGTGTTATCCTGAGCCGCATGAGACTTCGTTAAGTTGGAGCCGCATAAGCTCAAAAACACCCATTTAGTTCTTTTTGTCCATCTTTTTAACTTATCTTTTTCTGCCTTCTTCTCAGTGAATTTGCCGGTTAATGCTGCTAGAGAACTCCTGGTAGGTAGTGCCCAAGCTGCTCTGGGGTATAGGTACGACCATATAGTTCGGCACATGGCGGACCAATTTTCGAGTGACGAGCCTCCGGGGAGATTGAATGCCCTCAAGAACCAGCCTTTCTATTTTCTTAACGCTATGATGAACTCGAGTAAATTAGAAGGAGAATACTTGAAACCTGCGTTCTTCTTTGGAGACGCCTTGACTGTGAAGAACAGTCAGGTTCTGGAGGTGTCAGAGAACTGGAGTTTTGTTTCTAACGGGATAGCGATCCGCATTCCCCAAATGGAGCACCACTTCTCATTATCTTGGTTCAATATGCTCCCATTGGACCGAAAGATGGAAGAATCTTTAACTCCTACCCGAGACGGGATGTTTACGGGAGACATCCATTATAACAACAGCCTGAAGTCAGTGTGTGCGGACATGGTATACACCAGCCGTTCTGTAATGGGATTGGCTTCAGGTACTTTCTTGAATGTGCCGGGTCCTAATTTTACATTTTCTACAGCCGATACTTTTATGAACCAACTTGCTCGGAAGGGCTCTTATCCCATTGGCCAATTGATGCTCCCCAGTTGGATACATCCCGTTCCCTCATGGACCAATCTGTCTATATGGATCTTGTGAGAGTATGAGGCATTTCTGTGTGAGATTGGTCTTTACCATGCTATTCGGGGCACCAGCCATGGCTTGCCTATAAAAAAGAGATTATTTATATCTCTGCTGGAGATGTATAACCGCCGTACGGGAACTTTCTATACACACGTAAGGGAGATGGGACTTGCGCTCCATGAAATGCACGCGGTCTCCAAGCTTCCTTGGGGGGACGAAGCTTTTGAGGCGTATACTCCCACGAATGAGGAGTTCGAAGATTTGGAAAGACGGTATCCAGGCTTCATGGCTCTTTATCAAGAGATATTGTGCCACTATAGTACATGTCATCAGATAGCCAAAAAGAAGAGCAGCTCGGAAGGTAATACTCTCCATACCAAGGACTGGGTGTGCTATCTCTTCACGACGGATGCCTCAGGTCAAGTTACTTCCCGACGTCCTCGGTCCCGGGAGGCGGTTAAAGCCTTAGTGTCGTCAGCTAAGAGGGTGGCCACTACTAGCGACAAATTCGGGAGCCAGACCGACTCTTTTGGCTATTTTTATCAGGATACCCAAGATTTGTCAGAGAAGGCGCTCCTGGTGGGATTCTTGATAATATGGCTGCAAAATTGTGTAGTCTCGGGAGGAGCAGGTTCTATCGAGAGGATCAGTCGCAATTTCATCCTTCCGGCTGTGAAGTTGGTTTTGTGAATCCAGCTAGCTCTCCTCTCGGCTATGGTGTGCAGCATACACCTTGGCCTTCGCACTTTCACATCCAAGGTCATTGTCCGCGACGTGATAAAAGATTTTGAATGGACTGAGCTGCCCTATCATTATCTGATGGGATGGCTGTTGATGCATTATCCGTCTTTGATGAGACCGGGCTCTGAAAATGGCGTAACTGATGACGACGCTTTTATCTTCCGCTATCGTAATGAGTCTTGGGAATTTGAGACCATGCGTGCTTGTCGGATGGCACTGGCGAGGGCGGACATGTACAACATTTTAGTATCCGTCCCTCGTTTTACTGATGAGAAGATAGCGGCTGTCCATCTCGACGGTATTGGACCCCCTCAACCTCTGGATGGCCAGATGCTGTTGTGGCTGCGTAACATCCGCCCTGCTCATCTTGTGTATCGCAACCGTAATACTGTCTTTCTGGAGCCTTATCTGCCTAGCAGGTTTGCCCGGCAGTTTGGATACAGTCAGCTTTTTCTAGACAGTTCCAGCTCTTGTCTGGGTTTTGAAGGTAGCCTTCTTGATGGCATCAGAGCCTGGCACTATTATGATACATTCCATACCCGTACCTTTTTCTCAGTCCCTGCTATTAAGGCGTCCGTAGAGGTCTTGTATATGGCGGCTCTGTACCATGTCATGGCGAACAAGCCCCCTGTTGGCTTTAACCCAGGTACTAGTTTTATCATTGGAACCGGCCTGGATGAGGGTTCCCAAGGGGCCAAGACAAGAAAGAGGAAGAACAGAGTTGAAGTGCCGGATTCGGACTCCGCTGCTGCGGATGACGAAGACGACGAGTATGATGGAGATGACTCTTCCCATCCGGTGGCAGATGTAGGGGCAGATCAGCCGTCTGTTTTGCCAGATGAGATGGTGGGAGATCAGTCATCCGTTGCGCCCGGCCCTGCACAAAAGCGTAGCACGCACATTTCTCCTGTTGGCGGTATTCCTCGTTCCCGAAAGCTGACTGTGACCAGACACCGCCAGCTAACTATAAGGAAAGGCGGCGAGGAAGTTGACCTCGCGTCAGAGGTAAACAAGTCATTCCCGGTTCTTCCTTTCTTCTAATTTTTTATTTTATTCATCTTTCTTCCCTCTTGCAGGTGTCAGAAGAAGAGGAGTCTCAAGTTGCTGAGGTCGTGACTCGGAATGACGGGGCTCTAGTGAACCTGTCCTGAAGTTTCTGAATTCCATCAAGATGATGTGGATCAAGTCGTATCTCCCTTTTAGGTGGCTGGGGCAAAGGAGCCGGCCGAATTTAATTAGAGATCGCGTGTGAGGAGACCATGTCAGCTGCGAACGAGCTGCAGCCTCCATGCTCTTCTTTTGGTAAGATAAGCAGAATCTTAACCTGCGAGGAGGCCTATCTGCTCTATCATCACGTCCATCGGGTCACATCAATTGATTGTTGTTCTGGGCATACAGGTCCTGCCTCTCCAGTGCCGAGGATGGACATTATTGAGACAAATAAACTCTACCGAAGGGGCATTGGCGGAGAGGAGCGTGCCCCCTCCCCTTCCGGCTCGTCTTGATGGGCCTCCTGCGGACTCGGGTTCGGCGAGTCAGGTAGTGGGACAGTCGGGGCAGGGGATGATGGTCCTTGCATCCTCCTCTGCTCGGGCGGCTCCGAGAGTCGACTTCTCTGCCCTACCAAGTATCCACGCTCTTCGGGTGGCGGACGAAGAGTTAACCGCTATCAGCGTCTCGCTCTTCTCGGACTCCATCCCCCTGGTGGCAAATTCTAGCACCACTCCCCCGATGTTGCCGGCCACGCTTCCTCTGACGCCGTCTTCTACAGAGGTCTTGGATGACGCGTTACAGGACGTGGTTGACAGTTTTTATCGTCACCTGAAGAGGGGGATAGTGGCTGCTATTGAAAGAGGGACCTCTTTCGTCTTGGCCCGACAATGCGCCCAGGGTCAAGTTGATATCCTCAAGACTCTTCTTGGTGGGGCAGGGGTGGCTGCACTTCTGGAGGCAAAATTGCTGGAGATTGATCAGCTGGTGGCCCAACTTCAGGTACTGAGGCAGGCTGATCTGTCTACTGCTATAGATCATGAGCGGGGTTCCCTCGCCGCTATTATAAAGAAGACAAGGGCTGCTCGGGATAAAACCAGGCCGGCCCTAATGAAGGACCTCAGCGATCTATCCGATCGATATGATCAATTGAGCCACGAGAGCGAAGATGTTACGGCTCGGGAAGCGGCTGCCTCTCATGGGATTACTGACACACGGGAGCAGATCCTTGCACTTCAGAGGAAGTTGACTTTTCTGGAGTCTGAACTCGAGGCTGCCCGTACTGATAGGGGGCTAATTATTCAGGAGGCTGACAGGGTTAATCAAGCTTCGACTGACCTGGAAATTTTCCTGAAGAAGTTAGACGACGACTGGCGGGCGCTCATGGACCTAGACAATGGGGAGCGGTTGTCCCAGGAGGCGGAGCGCCGAACTCAACAGCAGATTGAGCGGGGGACTGCCTTGGTAGGAAACCGCCTTTTGGAGTTGTGTAATGCCGAACTATAGTCGACTTTTTCTTCTTTTGTTCTGTTCTCTTTTTTTATTTTTTATTTTGAGAGAGAGACGTGGTCCCAAAATATGTAATGCTTTTTTTGACTTTCAAATAAAGAGTATTTTCCATTCTACCCTTCATTTGTCTTACTTGTTGTGCTTGTGGTGTTGTGGTAGTACTTGTCCCACATGGGGGACTTGTTTGTGGACCTGTTACCCTTGGCATACATTGGTTTTAGGTACGGGTAACAAGTTTGATTTGGGGATACCCGGAACGGTTCCGCAGAAATGTGGTTGTGGACGTTCCGCGTATCGGAAGAAAGAATGCCATGGAGCAGCTGGGCTCCCGGGGTATGATGAGGGATGGTGGGCCTGTACTGAGAAACTTAGCACATGACATTTTATGGGCCTATTATCCTTGGCGTACCCTGGGTTAGGATACGGATAATAGGATAAAATAGAACCAACATGCTTACTCAGAGGTAGTGAGGACATGGAAAGCATGAGGGTTTTCTTACCGCAGAATCTTCCTACTCAGAGGTGATGAGGACATGGCAGGAGTGGACTCTACGGAGGATATTTGTGGACCCGTCATCCTTGGCGTACTCCGGTTATGGGTACAGATAATGAGTCGAAAGGGATCAACATACTTACTCAGAGGTAATGAGGATATAGCAAGTATGAGGGTTTCTTCGACGGAGCCTTCCCACTCAGAGGTAAGGAGGACATGGCAGGAGTGGGATCAATGAAGGGGGGTACAAAGAATAACTCAGAGGTAATGAGGACATAGAAGTTTTATGTAGAGGGGTGATTTGTTTTTTGCGGAGTTAGGACGACTCAGAGGTAACATCGACATGGTCAATTTAGAAATTTGTGGATTTGTTACCCTTTTTGTGCACTGGGAGTGCGAGTAGTGGATCATGAGAAAGGAGCTCCTTCAGAAAGAAAGTTCAGAGGTATGGTCATACATAACTTTTCCCCGAAGGAGTGATCGAGATATAAGTTCAGGGGTACCAGCGGGTACATAACTCGACAATCCGGGGATTTTGGAATCAAGGTGCAAGTTCAGAGGTACCAGCGGGTACATGACTCGATAATCTAGGATATTGTGAAAGTGAGTTCAGCGGTACCAGCGGGTACATGACTCGATGATCTGGAATATTGTAAGAGTGAGTTCAGCGGTACCAGCGGGTACATGACTCGGTAATCTGGAATATTGTGAAAGTGAGTTCAGCGGTGCCAGCGGGTACATGACTCGATAATCTAGAAAATATCATTTTAGACATAGTATTTCTTCAGGAACTTGTCGTTGACGGGCAACATGAGCAAGTCTCCATTTTGTTTTGCGAGGCGGTAAGCACCGTTGGAGAATACGGCCTCAATGATAAACGGCCCTTCCCATTTTGGCTGGAATTTGTCGACGATTTTGTGAGTCATGACCATCGGCCTCCGGACTGCCAGAACGAGATCGTCTACTTGGAATGTTCTGATTTTAACCTTCTTGTTGAAGTCTCTAGAGATACGTGCCTGGTATAGCTCGATTCGTTGCTGAGCCTAGAGGCGCTTTTCATCCAAGTCCTCCAACTCTTGTAGCCGGTAACAGTAGTTATCGTCCATCGTCAATTGGTATGTAAGGGCGACGCGGAGTGAGGGTATTTGAGTCTCCAATGGGAGGACTGTCTCACTCCCGTACACCAGGGAAAATGGCGTGTTTCTAGTGGCTATTCGGACTGTAGTACGGTACGCCCATAAGCATTCACCAAGCTTCTCGTTCCAGTCGCGTTTGTTGGAAGATACAAACTTCTTGAGAAGTTTGCTGATTATTTTATTGAATGCCTCTGCCAACCCGTTTGCTGTCGGATTGTATGGTGTTGAAGCAATATTCTGGATGCGATGCTTGTCGCAGAACCGATAGAAGGCGTGGCTTGCAAACTGTGGACCATTATCGTGGATGATCCTTCGGGGCAGTCCAAAGCGATAGATGCCATGATGCTTGAGGAAGCTGATCACGTTTGAAGTCTTTACTTCTACGAGCGGGACAGCCTCCTCCCATTTGGAGAAGTAATCCGTGATCACGAGTATAAAGCGATGTCCACGGATGAAAGGTGGAGTAATCAGATCGATGATATACATTCCCCATGCTTCAAATGGCCAGGACGCCACTGTCAGATGTAGAAACTCGGATGGTTGGTGGATGAAGTCCGCGTGGACTTGGCAGGCTTTGAATTTTCTTGCATAGTCTATTGCATCTGCTACCATCGTGGGCCAGTAGTAGCCCATTCGGCGAAGACGATCATATAATTTGGGGCCAGGCTGATGGGCCCCGCAGACACCATCATGAGCTTCGCATACGGCTTCTTTGGCTTCTGCGTTTGACAGACACCGAAGCAATAACCCGTCGTAGAAGAATCTGAGAGAATGCCTTCTGAAGCATTTTCGTCTCTGTGTCGTAGAAGAATCTGAGAGAATGCCTTCTGATGGAGGTAGCTTCCTTTGGGTTCTCGGACAGGATGTCGTAGACCACGAAGTCTATGAATGGTTGTCTCCAGTCTGGTGCTACGTTGATCGTTTAGGCGGAATGACTCGCTACGACTTGAACGTTGTTCTTGGGACAGACCAGCTCATGGCCTATCACGTCAACCGAATGCTGAGTATGGTTTGGAACTACTAGGGAAGCGGCAAGGCCTGCTAGGGCATCGGCTTCAATGTTCTGGAGTCTGGAAACATGTTCGATGAAGAATCCTTCAAATGACGAGATAATGTTGATCGCTATTTGGTGATAGGGGATCATGTCTTCATGGCGGACTTCGTACGAACCCCGGATCTGATTGACGATTAACTACGAATCGGCGTAAGCTTCGAGATATTCTACCCCCAGCTCTCTTGTAAGTTGGAGGCCAATGACCAAAGCGTTGTACTCGACCACATTGTTAGAGCAGGGTTCCGTGAGGGAGTAAGCGCGATTGATCACCAGTCCGGAAGAAGAAATCAATACTACTCCGACTCCAACAACAATGTTGCCCTTGAGTCCAGTTCTCGAAACACCGTCGAAGAACATTTGTCATATATCATCGTGGGAGGTCACATGTGAGTCGGCGACCTCATCTGGGATTCCTTCGTATACTCTGGACGACTCCGAGCCTGGATGGGCTGCTAAAAAGTCTGCCAGAGCTTAACCTTTAACAGCATTTTGCGGGACGAAGACCATATGATAAGGAGACAGTAATATTGCCCATATGGCGAGACGGGAACTGAGTACCCCTGGTTTAGTCATGAGGACCCTGAGAGGCTTAATTTGGGCAGCTTGATCATCAGAGGTTCTGCTGGTGGAGCAGAACGTGGAGTTGTTGGCAAACTAGCGACCCCCAGTTTGGTACTCGATGCTGGGCGGGGAGTTGTTGGCTCACTAAAAGCCCCAGACTTTGCATCGTGGTGACGATTCTTCTTCGGAAGACGCATCGTCATTGGCTTGTCGGAGGGGTTGAGCTTCTCCATTTGTGGCTGGCCGACTCTTGGCAGCCGGATTGTTAGTAGCTCCGTTGTGGGTCTCGGCGCTTGGCCGAACCTTGGCAGCCGGATTATCATTTGCCCTTCTTGTGCCGAGAGGCTGATCACATCCTTACGCAGAGCAGCCGTAAGGGTGCAGATCTGCCAGGTTTACGAGCTTGAAGGTGGATCGTCAGAGGTTCTTCTAATCCTGAGGCCATCTCAGTTTGAGTCTGTACATCTTCATCTAGGTGCCTCTTCGACTTTTCGTATAGGCAGGAATTCGAGTAGTAGGATTCGACTCCTTTAAAGTGATCGATGTCGGTAAATTCTGTCCTCACAAAGTCGTGTTTGTCGACATACTTGAAGCACTGGTGCAGTGTGGAAGGCACGATCATGTAATCGTGTATCCAAGGGCGCCCCAAGAGGATGTTGTAAGAAGTGTCCGTATCTATGACGTAACAGGTCACTTCTGACTGGAGATCGCCGATTTGGCACTTCAAACGAATCTTCCCGATTGGGTAGCTCCTGCCCGAATTGAAACCGCTGATGGCGGTGCTTGTTGGCGTCAGACGATGCATCGGAATGCGAAGATGATGTAGCAGACCCTTCGGAATGATGCTTATGGAAGACCCAGGATCAATATGTATTCGGTCTACCTTTACGTCCCCGATGTATCCGGTGTAGTATAACGGACGATCGTGGAGATTAGTCTTGATGAGCATATCCTGTGGAGTGAAGACGATATTGGGCATCGCTCTTGTGCAAGCGCTGTCTTGGAGATCCGCAGGCGGGCTTTCTCCCGTGAGGTTGACCTGAGCCAGATACGCATCAGCATTTTGGAGTGCATCGCTCAAAGCTGTGCGAATATCCTTTGAGAACCTCAGGAGTTCATATAATGACAATTTGGCCGGTGTATTGGCCAACTGTGCCAATATGTCGAAGTTGTAGGGCCTTTCCAACCCTTGAGGTGTCTCTTTTCAGAGGGAATTGTCAAAGCGAGTCTCCTTCGGCCTAGGCTTGTCGGTCGTCGGAGGCTGAGAAGGTCCTGGAGTGTCAGCAGTAGCTGGCTGATGATCTTCAGTAGAGTTTTTAGCCACGGGTTGGGCCTGTGCCCCAGATCGGGTAACGACAGCCGTGACTTCTTCGACATTCATCGAGATTGTGCGGCAGGATCTGACTTTTTCACCCTTCTTCATGTGAGTGGGAGGCGGTGTGGACTGAGTCACTTCAAGTACTAGGTTCGGATGGACCCACATGATCTCCTCCCGTGATGTAGTGAGGGGCTCCAGACCAGCAACCTGATCCCGAGGAGGTAGAAGATTAGAAATCTCCATTGTCGCCAGAGGGATGGGTACCACCCCGTCTTGAGTCTCTGTTGGAGGAAAGCTGTCGAATTATACGAACATTATGTTGGCCGCCACGATCACCTCCTCGAAATCGATGGCCAGAGCGTTCGAATCGATGAGATGCTGGATATATCGCTTCAATTGGTAGCAGTCGTGTGTAGCATGGTGGATGTAACGTTGGTAGTGACAGTAGTTTGGGCTCTCCATTTCTGCCGACCGAGCTTCCCGTCTTGGTGGAGGGAGCTGAATTCTGTCTCCTTGTATGAGCATGTCTTGACGTGGCCGTCCTCGAAGGAGTAGGTTATTTGCGGCCATTGTTTGTCTGCCGATTTTGTCTCAGGTTTCTGGGCTGTATCAGCCACCATTGCCTGCTTACCCCTGTTGTCCCGATTGTTAGAGGGGCTACCTCTATTGTCGTTGTTGGTATTAGGACGCTTGCCCTTGTTCTCTCCGTCCGAGATGTGCAACCCCAGTTGGCGAGCCTTCTTCAACCGTTCTTCGGCACTAGTGGCACTAATGATGAATGTCTTCCAGTCCTTAAATTAACTTTTGCCCATCCAAAGACTGATTGTTGGGAGCAATCTCTTTTGGCAAATCTCAATCAAGAAGAAATCTGGGTTACCAGACGGCAACTTCATTGCGGTTTGGCAAAACCGCTCGATATAGTTCCTTGTCAGCTCTTTCTTCCCTTGAACGACGTCCACGAGGGTGGACATTGTGATGTTTTGCCCTACCTCGTAGAATCTCTCCAAGAACATGCGCTTGAAGCTGGCGAAGGAGTGGATGCAGTTGTCTGGCAGGTTGCGATACCAGTCGAAGGCGACTCCTTCCAATGCCCCAATGAATAATCGTGTGAGAACGGCATCGTCATGGGGCAGGTGGTCGGTGGTGACCTCAAAGTAAGTGATGTACCGACTTGCGGAGGTCTTGCCATCATAAGGGTTGATGTTGAACGGCTTATATCTTGGCGGAAAGGGGACATCCCTCCATGCAGCAGGGTACGGTTGCCGTATTCTGAGGTCTTGAGAGTTTTCTCGAGCGTGAAACATAGCTCGGAGCTCCTGGACCTCTCTTCTCACTTCTCGGGCTTCATCCACAGCGGTGAGGGTCATCATTTCAGGAGGATTGTTGCCCGGATTTGGTGCTGCTGAGTTCGAATTTGCATTGACAGTGGGACCCGTGCTCGTTTGGCCAGGCGTCCCTCCTTGTAGAGTTGGAAGGGCCGCTTTGATCTCGTCTACAGACTTGACCAAGGCATGCAGTATGGCCTCCAGAGTGTCGATGCGTTGGCGATCACTAGAACCATCTTGGTTGTTGTCTGTCATGAATACCGTTCTCACATGAGGGGAGACGGAAGGAACAGTGGAGGACGTACCCTCCGAGTCATACCCATGTACCGAGAAGTCATCAGGATATGTGAGAATGTTCTCCTCTGGCTCGGACTCGAAAGGAATAGTACCCCCAACTTCAGAGCTTGCTTCATCTTGAGAGTCGTAGACGTCCTCGGGGACGTTGGTATTTGTTGTATCTGACGGAAGAGTTGCTTCTTCGGACTCCTCTCCTTGGAACATCGGATTATTGTGGATGTTCTAAGGAGTGCTACTCCATATTTCAGTGACCCCCAGCGGTGCGGATGACGAATCTTCTGTTGTGGCAGATTTCGTCTTCGAACGGGTGCCTTGGAATACTCCGGTGGTGGACAGCCGTTTAGACGACAGTTTCTTAACCGCAGTGGTTGAAATTTTTGGGCTGGAAATGTTCCTCTTTTTTCCCCTCCCATCAGCAAGAATTTTCTGAGTGGAGTTGCAAGAGACGAAGTGAGGCGCTTCGTCCTCTGAGCTTGGTCGTTGCAGCCTTTGAAAGACAGATTGCCGATCTTCTCTTGCTGTTGCGTTGTTGTAACAGCAGTTGAAAATGATTTAAGTGCAGTGACGTCCGTGGGAGGACTCTTTGCACGCCGGGGATTCTTCTCTTTCTTTGCATTTGTGGAGGATAACCTCACGCAAGTCAGCTGGGTCTGGAGCGACCATGTTTGCTCTCTGGGTTTTGGGAGACTTTTGGGAACCACTTCGTCCGTTTGCCGTCGGGGGCTGGACTCGAGTGGTTCTGTACAACTTTCCATCAGAGGCCCGCATAACAGTATATGGAGCACTCGGATGGTCAGAGGTTGGGACAGTCGACTGAGCTCGTCGAGCTCGCGCTGTCCTTGACTTCTTCACTTGAGCGCCCGAAGGCGTATAGTAAGAAGAGTCAGAGTGATGCTGCAGAGAGTCAGATATATTCTCTTGAGCATATGAGAGATCGGGACCAAAGGAGAGGCGATCGAAGACTGAGCCTGAGCTGCGAGTAGCAGACAGTATTCGGCTGGAGTCAGCAGTCTTCATGCGCTGGCAGTTGTAGCCGCATAGGCTTTCTTCATGCGGCTGGAACTCTCAGCCGCATGTGTTTTCTCTATACGGCTGGAAGATCTGGCCGCATAGACTTTCTTCATGCGGCTGGCAGTTTCAGCCGCATGAGCATCATGCATGCGGCTGGCAGTCTTGGCCGCATGAGTGTTCGACTTCTTCTTGGAGCCCATAGAATCATTCTTTGTCCCTGTAAGTCCAGCATCGTAGTGCTTTCCTCTGTCGGACTTGGGGACAGCATAGTCCTCTATGGCTTGAAGTGGGGCCGCATGAGAATCGCCTTCGCCGTCTTAGGCAGCAGAGAGTGCTCCGTCCAGGGCTTAGGGAGGAGCAAATAATTTTGGCCTCCACTCCCTACAAGCCTTCTTTGTGCGGGTTTGCTTCTGGACCGGGCCAGCGGTCTCGTCAGAGAGCATTTCTTTAAACGCCTGTTGGTCGAAGCAGACAACCATCTTCTATTGCGTGGAGCCAAGTTTGGCTGCATCCAATTGCGTCACCAACTCCTCAGTCGTGGAGAAGTTTGTCTCCAGCAGAGTCGCCATCGTGTTTGCCATGAAATATAAAAGAACAGAACAATTATCGGAGGATCGGACTTTTACTTCACAATACAAACTCGCTTGTACAAAGAAAGCCTAGGGACGAAAGCCTAGTTACAGCAATCTAATTACAATTGTTTATTTTAGATTATGGGGGGTGATGATAGAGGCTCGGGAAAGCGACGGCAACTCTGCCTTACTCCTTGGACGATCGGGTGCAGCCTTGGCTCTCTAGAAGAACTGCTTGGCGTTGATGAAGAAATGCTCTCTCTTTTTATCTTTGTATATTCTCTCCCTGGCTCTCTGGATCTCTATGTCTTTTTATCAGAGAATCTCCTCCTTTTTCTTCTCTCCTCCTTGCAAGGGAATGGCACATTGCTATTTATAATAGTGGAGGGCATCATTAGGGTTTATAATGATTGCCCTTTCTCAAAAGTCGGCGGCTAAGGATCACTGAATCTGGGCCGTTCGTCTTGATTAAAGTAGATTTGAGCAATTAATATGATTGCATCAAATCTTTCGTGGGTAATTAATGATGATTGACATAAATCTTTCTGATCTGCCAATCTCGGATTTTCTGCCACGTGTCATTGATTTGCTTGATTGTAAATGATCTGATTTGATCCCAATATTTTATTGGGATTTGATGCCACGTGTCCTATCGTCATGCCACATGTCTTAACCGCGAACCACTGAGAAAATCTGAGCCGCATGAGGAATGAGCCGCATAAGACTGGCCACGTGTCAAGGCTGCTTGGGGAGTGGCCCCTGAATCTTTGATCCGCATGGTGATGATCTGAGCCGCATGAGCGTAGGCAGCCACATAATAGGTAGCTTCTTCATGAGCCGCATAGAGATAGTCCTCGTGAGCTGCATGGGGGAGCCTCTGCTTGAGCCGCATAAGACAGCTTCGACCTGAGCCGCATGGAACAGCTTCGGTCTGAGCCGCATGGGGAGTCTTCGCTCGAGCCGCATACGACTTGTCTACGTGTCAAGGCCGTGTGACACTTTCTGGATCTCGGGGGATTTGTGTCAGAGATTTCTTTCGTTTCTCTAGGAGTCTGCCATTATGACAGAGTCATAATTTCATCTTCGTGTCAGAACTGTCACCTTGTCAGGGCTGTCAGCCGTCAAGGCATTTAATACAGTATAGGACAAAGGGAAGAGCTGTTTGCAAGCCACGTGGCTTCTCTCTGAGCCGCATGGACCTTATCGAGCCGTATAGATACTTGAGCCGCATGGATCCCTGAGCCGCATGAGCTCTCTGAGCCGCATGGGACTCCCTGGCCGCATGAATCTTTCTTTAATCTTTTTCATGCTTCTACAACATAAACTTCTTCTTTTATAAAACCATTCAAAAATGCGCTTTTGACATCCATTTGAAATAACTTAAAATTATAAAAATATGCAAATGCACATAACATGCGAATGGATTATAATCCCGCAACTGGGGCATAGGTCTTATCGTAGTCGATACCTTCTTCTTGATTGTATCCTTGAGCTACGAGTCGAGCCTTATTACGAGTCACTAAACTATTCTCGTTCAGTTTGTTTCGGAATACCCAACGGGTGCCAATGATCGGATGATCAATGGGCTTGGGAACAAGTTCCCAAACTTGATTCCGTTCGAATTGGTTTAATTCCTCTTGCATAGCATCTAACCAAAATTTATCACTACATGCTTCTTCAATATTTTTGGGTTCAAACTGCGAAACAAAAGCAACACAAGAAGCTATATCTTTATTAGAGGAACGAGTACTTACACCCTTGGTAATCTCACCAATTACCAAGTCATTTGGATGATCTGCCAAGAATCTCATCTCTTTTGGCGTATCCTCAGGATTGCTAGTTTCGGCTTCTTTGCTTGAAGACTCAGCTAGTGCTTGGTGTGAAGGTTATGCATCTTTGTGTGAAGGTTTTGCAGTAGCTGTACTTGGTGTAATTACTTCTTTATTATTGTCATCATTTAAGTGTTGATTTAGCTCATCAAACTTGACATTGATTGATTCTTCAATGATCATGGTTATTTTGTTGAAGACTATGTACCCTTTGCGCTTTGCTGCATAACCTAAAAATATACCTTCATCGGCCTTTTCATCAAATTTATTCAGATTGTCTTTAGTATTAAGAATAAAGAATTTACAACCAAAAATCTTAAAATATAAAATATTGGGTGTTCTATCAAACCATAGTTCATAGGGAGTCTTCTTCGATATAGGTCGAATTAGAACCCTATTGAGAATATAGCATGTTGTATTGACAGCTTCAGCCCAAAAGTATCTAGGTAGACTAAACTGGTTTAACATTACTCTAGCCATTTCAGATAGAGTCTTGTTCTTACGTTCCACAACTCCATTTTGTTGTGGAGTCCTAGGACAAGAGAATTCATGCAAATAACCGTATGTGTCATAAAATTGCTTGAATTCTGCATTCTCAAATTCGCCGCCACAATCACTACGAATACGAGTAATCATGAACCCTTTTTCATTCTGTACTTTCTTGCAAAAGGTGACGAATTCTGATAATGCATCGTTCTTGCGTGCAAGAAAATATACCCAAAAAATCATCTATAATGACAAATGCATATAACTTACCACCTAGACTAGCAATTCTACTTGGTCCAAATAAGTCCATATGCAACAGTTGTAGAGGTCTAGTGGTACTTACAGCGTTCTTGGATTTGAATGCGGATCGAATAGCTTTGTTCTTTTCATATTCACTACATATCGTATCCTTCTTGAAAGATATGTCCGGTAAGCCGCGTACCAACTTCTTTGTAGATAGTCTTGAAATTGTATTCATGTTTGCATGACCGAGTCTCATATACCATAGTTGACTCTCAATGCTTTTGGCCATCAAACATGTACCTGCTTTGTTAGCATCTTCTAACAGATAGAAAACATATATATTGTCTTCCATGATACCTTCAAACATAGTACTACCAGTTTAACTATCAACTATAGTACATTTGTCTTTAACAAAGTTAATACCATAACCATGATCACTAAATTGTTTATGCTCAGCAGATTATGTTTTAACTCGGTAACTAGACAGACATCTTTAATCACAGGATAGGGAGCCTTACCAATGTCATCGATACCGATTATGTACCCTCTTAAATTATTACCGAAGGAGACGTATCCTTCTTTATTCTTCTTCGACAGTATTGCAAATAATGAAGCATCACCGGTCATGAGCCATGAGCAACCGCTGTCGAGGATCCATTTGCTTCTAGCATGTAAAGGGCGTTCCACCTACAAAATAATTTGCAGATGAAACTCTTGGTACCCATTTATTGTAGGGTCCTTACTGGTTAGTTTTTGGTATCCATGAATAAATATTTAAATCTACTAACTTTCTGATTCTGCATGCAGAGGATATATGACCATTGTGGCCACAACAATGATATTTTACATGTTGAGTGTTAAAAGTTGCGTGAAGTACATGATTGGTAGGTTTTGGTTTTCTAGTATAGAAAAATGCATGCCTATTAGTCTTTTTGGGCATAGGTTTGGTATGGTTTGGTCTGACAGTGTTTGTTTTGGGCGTGTTTCGATGATTCGGTAATTGACACGTGTTAGAATAGGAAGCAGCAATTTCAGGCCATTTTTCTAATTTCTAACTTTTTGGAAGTGTCATATAATCTAGTGTAGTCAGATGTAAGTGTTTCTATTCTAACTTGTGCATACTGGAGACTCTTTCTCTCCTTAGATAGGTCTTCCTTTAGCTGGATGATGGTGTGGTCTTTTTCTTCGGATAACTTAATAGTCTCGTGTAATAATAACTTAATAGATGAAAGCTCACCAGACTCAGTTGAAGAGTCATTATTTCTAACATGATCTAGTTGGTCGGTAAGTCTTCCTATCTCACCTTTGTACTCTTTGAGTACCTTCTTAGAGGTTTCATATTTACTATACAATTTTCTGTAATCATTTAACAGGTCGCTGAAAGCCTCTCCTAGTTGTTCAAAGGTGAAATCATCATAAGGATCAAATAGAGGATTAGCGATTACCTGATCGCAAGCCATCAAACATACATTTGCAGCGTCACTGTCACGACCAGCACCCACTGTGAGGGTACGAGCAGCAACAACGCCCAGCCTACGCCGCAGTGTCGGCGGTAGAACGCTGTTCTATGTCTCTAACTAAACATCAACTCACGCAGTATATAATGTACTCATCATGATCAACTCCAAACGGAGGACAAGTATAAGATATGGTGTAACTCAATCACAGTCTAAGCACGATAAGATAACACAGAATATAACTAAGAAATTGAAGACAACAAACTACTGAAATAATATCAACATCTGAATAATCTCAAATACATCTCAAGTCTCAAATCTCTATATACAACTCCAGATCTAAACAGGAAAACTAAAACATGACAGACTAACTAAACTCCCGATCACTCCTGAGTGTCGGGGCCAAAGGTAGCTAAGCCATCTCCTCAGTAAAATGTAGGGCAGGTGTCCTCAGGGCAATCATCTGTAAAATTTTCAACAGGTCCAGTCAGGACAGGAACGAGCACATCTCATCTAGTAAACCCAAGTAAATGACAGAGAACTATAAAGCAGTTATAGACAGTTGTATTGATGAAAATGGCAGTTTATATTCAGGTGATGGTAAGAAAGACAGATAAAGTGCAAGGAAAGTAAATACTAATCAAGAGAAGAATCATAGCAATGAAGACTGTAAAAATAGAACTAGCTGAACCAGGGTAATATGATATAAAGTCCAGACAACATGTAGACCAGTGTAACTCCAATGTAAGTCCAGTACAGGATGAATCTCATACAAGATGAATCCAGCAAGGGACGATTCCAGTCATAGTGATCAATGATTCCAGGGTGAGTCCAGCCTATACTCTAGCAGTGTGTTTTAAAATACCGAGATCGACATGTAAACGGCTGTGGGTAATCCGGCACATCACACACCTGGCCGGGTGTGAGATGGCTATCATTCCAGTAGATTCCAGTAGGGGTGATTCCAGTAATGGGGTATGTCTACATGTCTAACTCTAGTATTTCCCCTCCCAGCAAGTGAATCCAGAATTTCGACACAATGATTCAAGATGAGTCCAGCCATGTACAATGATACCAGTAAATGATTCCGGGGAGATTCCAGTAAATGATTCTAGTAATAGAAGCCAGGAATGATGATACCAGTAATAGAGGCCAGAAGATAAATGTGTGTCGTATACATGAATCCAGAAATAACAGTACGTGTTGTAACAGAGAATCACATACAGCTAACTAGAACTGAAATACAGTAATTGACAAATAAATGAGAGAACTATCAGAGAATGTACTCGCCTGATACTCTGAAAAGAGTAGTGAATATCAGATGTCCGCACCGGAGTCACAATGTCCTAAATAGAGCAGTACAGGTTATAAATGCTTAAAATAAGACAAATAGAGTCTATGATACAATCTACATGATTTCTAAGCCAATCTAGGTCAAAGTCAACTCTAAGTCAAACCTGGTCAACTGTCTAGGTCAAACTAGGTCACACTTGGTCCCATCAAGTCTAATCTAGGTTAAGTCAACTCTTGGTCAACTCTGGGTCAAACCAAGTCAATATCTAGCTAAATTGTCAAACCTTGGTCAACTAGTCAACCTAACAGTCAAACTAGGTCAACTCTAGTCTAGTTAGGTTAAACAAGGTCAAACTAGTCCAGGTTTGTCTAACCTAGGCTGAACAAGTCAATCTAGGTCTAACCAAAATACCATACAACACACACTAGTATACTACCATAGCCTAAACTATTCCTCACATATAACAAAACCTTATATGCATATATTATACAAATCAATATATGTCACATTCAAATTTATATATACACATAGGGTAGCTATATAGGTATTGGTACTAGATAGCATACATATATATACATGGATATAGATAAGGTATCACAATACTAAGTAATCCTAATCAAGCATTCATGTAATATACACTTTAGATATAGAGAGTGAAAGAGGAAGAGTGGAGTACATGTATACATGCATATCATAGTGTGTACACATAATGGTGTTAGGGGGGGTTGTGTGTGTCTAGTGACAGGAAGGACAGGGTGTTACATGTGTGTAAGAGCATTGTGTGTACTGCCAATGTGTCAAAGGGTGAATGAGCATGTGAGCATAGCAGTGGGTGATGACAGGTTTTGGTCTCAGGTAGCTAACAGTGTACCAGGATTTTCAATAACCAACAAAGTGTCAGTACAAACCTGAAATCATTCCCACAGTGATCAGTGATACATATGACAGGGAGCAATGTGGCAGGAAAACAATGTGTGTGTGTGTGTAGAACAAAGTGTCATAGTGTCAAAAGTCAGTTTTGTGTGTGTGTGGTATTAGTTCTCAGGTTTGGGTAGTCAAAATAGTTAGCTAACAGTGTCCCAAACAAAACACTAGCCTCTCCTATATATATGAAACCTGAAAACCAAATCAGCATGCAAGGGGGTGTGTGTTCATCTGTGAATTCACAGGGAAATAGCAAATGAATGTGGCAGGAACCACCATGTCTCAATGAGTATTACAAAATTGAAATCAAGAAACAAATCCCAAATCTGTCTAAACACAGTGCACATGTGAATGACAGTGCATATGCTTAACCCCCACACAAATCATAACTAAACTCAATGTAACTATTATACAGGTATTCTAATTAATATGGCAGTTTATATAACATCAAAAATCAGTTGAAAGGGAAGGACAGGAAATCAAATCAGGATTCGAAAACAGGTTTCCTCAGATTTTAGTTTGTGAATGTATTTGTGTGTGTATGATAAACAGTGGGTGAGTGTGTGTATCACATATATGTGTCAAGAGGAAAAACAGGAATTAGAAATTGCAGTGAAGAAGGATGTTTGCAGACATGGCCAAGTGCAGGAACTTAAATCACAGTGTTAATGTAATCTCAGGAAAATAGAGAACTAACTCACCCCAACTCATTCAAAATCACACACTGAACCCATATATAAATTCAGGTTCTCAGGAAATGAATTTAACATGGTTATTAATCTATCATGGTGATTTAACATTCGAAAACAATTTAACAGGGAAAATAGAGTTCAGGAATTCAATGAACACATTACAGTCCCCAACATGTAAACCATCTAACCCATGTGTATGAACTTCTCTTGCATTTGAATCATGGAAATGGGTTTGAAATTACAGAAAATTCTAGAAATCAGTAACAGTGTTCATGTGTCAGTGTTCACAGGATTTAAAGACAATGACAGAAAAATTAGTTAAAACATTGGAAACAATGTGTGGAAGGAAAGTTAACAATTTCAGATCATAAAACCCATTCTAATATGAAAATTGAATCTAATCATGGCAATTTAAACATTAAAAATTCAGTCTAAAATAGAAGTCAATTTCAGCATTTTGAAACAGAACACAGGTATCAGTAACTTTCAGGATATTTTAGGAAAAAATGAAACCAACTTCCAATCAACCATGCAATCCTTGACCAAGCCAATAAAAAATCATTCCCAAGCAGTCATTTACATCACACATCATTAAATGAACACTATCTTACATAATTTTAACAATTTAATTAACATTAAACTCTGAAATCACTCACAGCTAAACACAGTATCAGTGAGAATGGGAATTTTCAATTTGGATTCGAAAATGAAATGAAATATATACAAAATAGTTTAGGGTAGTGTCGTACTCGTGTCCAGAGTCCACACGAGTCCCCACGTGTCTCCACGACTAGACACGGCGTGTCCAAGTCATGAAATACACACAGACACATGCGTGGACAGACTGCATCGTACTGCGATACAGTCGACTCGTGGACACGACTCACTATACTAGACACCTCGTGCACATGTCTAAGTGTTCGTCAGGACTAGGAGAGTGTGTCCCACTGCCTGCACAGTGTCCACGTGGATCGTGTCGCGTGCACGAGACGCGTATCCGAACGTGTCTGTGCACGCGCGTGTGGGTGTGCAAACCCAGTGCGGGTCGATTTCCTCCGTTCACACAAAACGAGATCCCCTGAAATTTTACATGTATCGTGTCAGTCACTAGAGGAAAGTGTCCACAAAATTTGGTGTCAAAACATTGCGTGTCGTGTCCGCAATCAAGGTCGAGCAGCAGGACAGTCGCACGGTGCCTGTGCGCTGTGTCGTGCACGTGGTGCGTGTCCGTTTTGGACACGAAAAATCTACAGAATCGTGCTCAGTCATAAACAAACATAATCTACATATAAAGAGCTATCCAAATATATAATTTGTTTTGAAAATCAATAACATTCAATCCATTGAGGTATTCTATCGAACACCTACACAACACTACGACACGTGTCCGATACGGACACCAAACGGACACAAATTCCACCCAAATTTTAGGGACACCTAGGGGACTCCTAGATCTAGCCCTACATGCAAAGAAAACTGAAATTTAAATCAATTTGAAGGGTTTTACCTATGTGTGCAAAAAGCTTAGAAAAGCTCCAAATGGGGGATTCTTTCTCTTGGTGCCAAAAGCCCCAAATTGACCCAAGGCTGTGATTAAACTCAGAAATCAGAAAATAGGAGAGTGTTAGGTTCTAATACAAGAAACTAGAATCAAAAAGGAATTAAAATGGATTTATGGAGATTTTTGAAAGAGGGACAATACCTTTCTTTCTCCAATGTTGAAATGAATGAAAGAATGAGGTAAGCCCTAGAGAATAAGTGTTTATATAGGGTGGAGATCCCTATGGCTGGTCATTTAGGGTTTTGTTAGGGTTAGGGCTTCTAGTTTTGGGCCATGGGCCAAGTCATGATCAAAATAAATCATTTAGCCATAAGTCATTTCATGAAACCATGAACCATGACTTAAATGCACTAAACCAAATCCCCTCATTCTAAAATTAGTTTCTAATGACTAAATGTAGGTTAACCTAAGTTAGACTAGGGTCACCATGGCTAGGGTTAGCTTCTAGGCTAGCTCACTAGGTCTCAACAAGTCAAGTCAACCAAAAATTCACCAATTCAACAAATTACCAAATAAATCAAATAAGTCAAAATGACCAAAATATCCCTAGGGTAAAAATGATAATAAATTATCCTAATGATGTGGTTAGGCTCTAGGTCATACAGTCTCTCGGGTTTCACTAGCAGCACATCAAATCACAAGTCATGACTTAAAACAGTTTTAAATAGTTTAAAAATTATTAAAAATTACCAAAAATCATAATGTGAAATAAATATCAATAAATAATAATTATAATTACAAAATTTCAAAAATACCCTCATCTGGAAAACTGGGTGTTACAATCCTACCCACCTTATAAAAATTTTGTCCTCGAAATTAAGATGATCGCACCTCTCCTAGGTCAAACCCCCAATCAATCAAAGTCGAAGCAATACAATCCTACTAGTCATGATTCCACAGTCTCGAGCAGGGTAGCTACACTATCTAGCAAACGCAAGCAATATCCTGGCAGGTACTAAAGGAAATCATACATGGAAGTGGGGAGGAAGAACAAGAAGGTCAAACCTGCTAATTCATCACCTGCAACGTCGGTCTCCTCGACCGCCATCGCAAAAGCTCCACCCCTCTGGTGCTGAGCTACAGGTGGCCTAGCTCCCTCAAAAGGAGGTACAAAGGGACAGTCTACCATCCTATATGAAACTTGGTAAGACAACAAGGAATTAATCATGAATGGTTACCATTCCAAGATGATCAAAATCGAAAGTTTAAGGCACGAGTATCAATAGCATTGAAATCCAATAATACAGTATAAGACAATTTCTTTTTTTGGATAGGGAAACTAAACATGATACCTTGGGTTGATCTATCAAGTACAGTGCCTTTTCTATCTGAAATATGTGAAAGGCAAAACAATAATGAGTTCAAAGGCGATGTTATTAAGTACAATACGTGGTTCATAGGCGATGGAAATAATTCAAAAGAGAATTGCCAAAGCTGTTGTGGATGAGACTCTAGGGCAAATTTAACTATGTCCCCCTCCATGTCGAATAATATATGAGAAGCGAACCAAAGTGCAATAGGTTGATCAGACCATCATGCACCGGTTCTGATTAGACAATATGTTAGTAGGTGCCGGCCCCCAATAAAATATGTCATGATCAAGCTCGAAAAGATCAGCTTGCAAAACTGGTGCTAAATTAGCAACATAAGATGGACAAAATATAAGTAAGAATAATGATGAAGGAAGTTAATAGTCCAAGATTCTTCAAACATCAAGGAGTGAGGGTGAATCAAAACAAGAGGAAAGGGATTTTCAATTTGAAGTTCATAATGAGATTCTCAAGGGTCGTCCAGGAATCTCTCAAGTAGTCCTAACTGTGATTGAGTAACCTCTCCGTTAAAGCCTATCTCTCAATCCTATCGCAGGCTCGCGGCAGTACAACTAAGTCGCCGTACTACCACGATATCGCACTAATGCGACTCTCGACCTGCATGGGCCACCACTAAAAACGTGTCACGACCCGCACCCACTGTGAGGGTACGAGCAGCAACAACGCCCAGCCTACGCCGCAGTGTCGGCGGTAGAACGCTGTTCTAAGTCTCTAACTAAACATCAACTCACGCAGTATATAATGTACTCATCATGATCAACTCCGAACGGAGGACAAGTATAAGATATGGTGTAACTCAATCACAGTCTAAGCACGATAAGATAACACAGAATATAACTAAGAAATTGAAGACAACAAACTACTGAAATAATATCAACATCTGAATAATCTCAAATACATCTCAAGTCTCAAATCTCTATATACAACTCCAGATCTAAACAGGAAAACTAAAACATGACAGACTAACTAAACTCCCGATCACTCCAGAGTGTCGGGGCCAAAGGTAGCTAAGCCATCTCCTCAGTAAAATATAGGGCAAGTGTCCTCAAGGCAATCATCTGTAAAATTTTCAACAGGTCCAGTCAGGACAGGAATGAGCACATCTCATCTAGTAAACCCAAGTAAATGACAGAGAACTATAAAGCAGTTATAGACAGTTGTATTGATGAAAATGGCAGTTTATATTCAGGTGATGGTAAGAAAGACAGATAAAGTGCAAGGAAAGTAAATACTAATCAAGAGAAGAATCATAGCAATGAAGACTGTAAAAATAGAACTAGCTGAACCAGGGTAATATGATATAAAGTCCAGACAACATGTAGACCAGTGTAACTCCAATGTAAGTCCAGTACAGGATGAATCTCATACAAGATGAATCCAGCAAGGGACGATTCCAGTCATAGTGATCAATGATTCCAGGGTGAGTCCAGCCTATACTCTAGCAGTATGTTTTAAAATACCGAGATCAACATGTAAACGGCTGTGGGTAATCCGGCACATCACACACCTGGCAGGTGTGAGATGGCTATCATTCCAGTAGATTCCAGTAGGGGTGATTCCAGTAATGGGGTATGTCTACATGTCTTACTCTAGTATTTCCCCTCCCAGTAAGTGAATCCAGAATTTTGACACAATGATTCAAGATGAGTCCAACCATGTACAATGATACCAGTAAATGATTCCGGGGAGATTCCAGTAATAGAAGCCAGGAATGATGATACCAGTAATAGAGGCCAGAAGATAAATGTGTGTCGTATACATGAATCCAGAAATAACAGTACGTGTTGTAACAGAGAATTACATACAGCTAACTAGAACTGAAATACAGTAATTGACAAATAAATGAGAGAACTATCAGAGAATGTACTCGCCTGATACTCTGAAAAGAGTAGTAAATATCAGATGTCCGCACCGGAGTCACAATGTCCTAAATAGAGCAGTACAGGTTATAATATGCTTAAAATAAGACAAATGGAGTCTATGATGCAATCTACATGATTTCTAATCCAATCTAGGTCAAAGTCAACTCTAAGTCAAACCTGGTCAACTGTCTAGGTCAAACTAGGTCACACTTGGTCCCATCAAGTCTAATCTAGGTTAAGTCAACTCTTGGTCAACTCTGGGTCAAACCAAGTCAATATCTAGCTAAATTATCAAACCTTGGTCAACTAGTCAACCTAACAGTCAAACTAGGTCAACTCTAGTCTAGTTAGGTTAAACAAGGTCAAACTAGTCCAGGTTTGTCTAACCTAGGCTGAACAAGTTAATCTAGGTCTAACCAAAATACCATACAACCCACACTAGTATACTACCATAGCCTAAACTATTCCTCACATATAACAAAACCTTATATGCATATATTATACAAATCAATATATGTCACATTCAAATTTATATATACACATAGGGTAGCTATATAGGTATTGGTACTAGATAGCATACACATATATACATGGATATAGATAAGGTATCACAATACTAAGTAATCCTAATCAAGCATTCATGTAATATACACTTTAGATATAGAGAGTGAAAGAAGAAGAGTGGAGTACATGTATACATGCATATCATAGTGTGTATACATAATGGTGTAAGGGGGGTTGTGTGTTTCTAGTGACAGGAAGGACAGGGTGTTACATGTGTGTAAGAGCATTGTGTGTACCGCCAATGTGTCAAAGGTTGAATGAGCATGTAAGCATAGCAGTGGGTGATGACAGGTTTTGGTCTCAGGTAGCTAACAGTGTCCCAGGATTTTCAATAACCAACAAAGTGTCAGTACAAACCTGAAATCATTCCCACAGTGATCAGTGATACATATGACAGGGAGCAATGTGGCAGGAAAATAATGTGTGTGTGTGTGTGTGTGTGTGTGTGTGTGTGTGTGTGTAGAACAAAGTGTCATAGTGTCAAAAGTCAGTTTTGTGTGTGTGTGGTATTAGTTCTCAGGTTTGGGTAGTCAAAATAGTTAGCTAACAGTGTCCCAAACAAAACACTAGCCTTTCCTATATATATGAAACCTGAAAACCAAATCAGCATGCAAGGGGGTGTGTGTTCATCTGTGAATTCACAGGGAAATAGCAAATGAATGTGGTAGGAACCACCATGTCTCAGTGAGTATTACAAAATTGAAATCAAGAAACAAATCCCAAATCTGTCTAAACACAGTGCACATGTGAATGACAGTGCATATGCTTAACCCCCACACAAATCATAACTAAACTCAATGTAACTATTATACAGGTATTCTAATTAATATGGCAGTTTATATAACATCAAAAATCAGTTGAAAGGGAAGGACAGGAAATCAAATCAGGATTCGAAAACAGGTTTCTCAGATTTCAGTTTGTGAATGTATTTGTGTGTGTATGATAAACAGTGGGTGAGTGTGTGTATCACATATATGTGTCAAGAGGAAAAACAGGAATTAGGAATTGCAGTGAAGAAGGATGTTTGCAGACATGGCCAAGTGCAGGAACTTAAATCATAGTGTCAATGTAATCTCAGGAAAATAGAGAACTAACTCACCCCAACTCATTCAAAATCACACACTGAACCCATATATAAATTCAGGTTCTCAGGAAATGAATTTAACATGGTTATTAATCTATCATGGTGATTTAACATTCGAAAACAATTTAACAGGGAAAATAGAGTTCAGGAATTCAATGAACACATTACAGTCCCCAACATGTAAACCATCTAACCCATGTGTATGAACTTCTCTTGCATTTAAATCATGGAAATGGGTTTGAAATTACAGGAAATTCTAGAAATCAGTAACAGTGTTCATGTGTCAGTGTTCACAGGATTTAAAGACAATGACAGGAAAATTAGTTAAAATATTAGAAACAATGTGTGGGAGGAAAGTTAACAATTTCAGATCATAAAACCCATTCTAATATGAAAATTGAATCTAATCATGGTAATTTAAACATTAAAAATTTAGTCTAAAATAGAAGTCAATTTCAGCATTTTGAAACAGAATACAGGTATCAGTAACTTTCAGGATATTTTAGGAAAAAATGAAACCAACTTCCAATCAACCATACAATCCTTGACCAAGCTAATGAAAAATCATTCCCAAGCAGTCATTTACATCACACATCATTAAATGAACACTATCTTACATAATTTTAACAATTTAATTAACATTAAACTCTGAAATCACTCACAGCTAAACACAGTATCAGTGAGAATGGGAATTTTTAATTTGGATTCGAAAATGAAATGAAATACATACAAAATAGTTTAGGGTAGTGTCGTACTCGTGTCCAGAGTCCACACGAGTCCCCACGTGTCTCCACGACTGGACACGGCGTGTCCAAGTCATGAAATACACACAGACACATGCGTGCATATACTGTATCGTGCTGCGATGCAGTCGACTCGTGGACACGACTCACTACACTAGACACCTCGTGCATGTATCTAAGTGTTCGTTAGGACTAGGAGAGTGTGTCCTACAGCCTGCACAGTTTCCACGTGGATCGTGTCGCGTGCACGAGACGCGTATCCGAACGTGTCTGTGCACGCGCGTGTGGGTGTGCAAACCCAGTGCGGGTCGATTTCCTCCGTGCACACAAAATGAGATCCCCTGAAATTTTACATGTGTCGTGTCAGTCACTAGAGGGAAGTGTCCACAAAATTTGGTGTCAAAACATTGCGTGTCGTGTCCGCAATCAAGGTCGAGCAGCAGGACAGCCGCACGGTGCCTGTGCGCTGTGTCGTGCACGTGGTGCGTGTCCGTTTTGGACACAAAAAATCTACAGAATCGTGCTCAGTCATAAACAAACATAATCTACATATAAAGAGCTATCCAAATATATAATTTGTTTTGAAAATCAATAACATTCAATCTATTGAGGCATTCTATCGAACACCTACACAACACTACGACACGTGTCCGATACGGACACCAAACGGACAAGAATTCCACCCAAATTTTAGGGACACCTAGGGGACTCCTAGATCTAGCCCTACATGCAAAGAAAACTGAAATTTAAATCAATTTGAAGGGTTTTACCTATGTGTGCAAAAAGCTTTGAAAAGCTCCAAATGGGGGATTCTTCCTCTTGGTGCCAAAAGCCCCAAATTGACCCAAGGCTGTGATTAAACTCAGAAATCAGAAAATAGGAGAGTGTTAGGTTCTAATGCAAGAAACTAGGATCAAAAAGGAATTAAAATGGATTTATGGGGATTTTTGGAAGAGGGACAATACCTTTCTTTCTCCAATGTTGAAATGAATGAAAGAAGGAGGCAAGCCCTAGAGAATAAGTGTTTATATAGGGTGGGGATCCCTATGGCTGGTCATTTAGGATTTTGTTAGGGTTAGGGCTTCTAGTTATGGGCCATGGGCCAAGTTATGATCAAAATAAATCATTTAGCCATAAGTCATTTCATGAAACCATGAACCATGACTTAAATGCACTAAACCAAATCCCCTCATTCTAAAATTAGTTTCTAATGACTAAATATAGGTTAACCTAAGTTAGACTAGGGTCACCATGGCTAGGGTTAGCTTATAGGCTAGCTCACTAGGTCTCAACAAGTCAAGTCAACCAAAAATTCACCAATTCAACAAATCACCAAATAAATCAAATAAGTCAAAATGACCAAAATATCCCTAGGCTAAAAATAATAATAAATTATCCTAATGATGTGGTTAGGCTCTAGGTCATGCAGTCTCTCAGGTTTCACTAGCAGCACATCAAATCACAAGTCATGACTTAAAACAGTTTTAAATAGTTTAAAAATTATTAAAAATTACCAAAAATCATAATGTGAAATAAATATCAATAAATAATAATTATAATTACAAAATTTCAAAAATACCCTCATCTGGAAAACTGGGTGTTACAGTCACCTAATTGTTCGTCTTCTGAATTGCTGGCTTCGCTTTCATGCCATATGCTTGTGTTGGCGTACTTCCTTGATGTAGATTTCTTCAGGTAACCTTTGTCATATTTGTGCTTTTTCTTGTTGATAATGATGCTGTTGGACAATCTTTCTTTATGTGTCGTTTCTTCTTGCATCCGTAGTAAATAGGATCTTCCTCGTTGTTGTTGTTATTGATATCTTTTGTTCTCCTGTTAAATCTCATGAACTTCTTGAATTTTCTTACCATAAGAGCTTGATCTTCATCGTCGGAGTCGCTGTCGTCAGAATCATCTTCGACGGTTCTTCTATGTTGAGCTTTGAGAGCGATCGACTTCTCTGACTTCTCCTTTGGTGTAGCATCTTCAAATTCTTGAAGTTCTAACTCGTGAGTGAGTAGCTTACCCATGAGTATTTCCAGAGACATTGTTGAGAGGTTGTTTCCTTCAATAATTGCTGTAGCCTTTGGAATCCAATTCTTTGTGAGAGCTCGTAGAATTTTGCGAATCTTCTCATGGTTACTGTATTCCTTGTCTAGTGAAGACAAAGGATTTACAATATTCAAGAATCTTGTAAACATCTGAGTGACTGGTTCACTTGGCTTCATTGAACGTCTCGTACTCCTGAGTAAGTCTGCTGATCTTTGACTCCTTGACTTGTGTTGTTCCTTCATGGGTTACTTCGAAAAGTTTTTATACTTCATTTGATGTTGTGCAGGTAGACACACTGTTGAATTCAGTTCTGTCTAAAGCATAAAATAAAGCGTTAATAGCACGTGCGTCAAGATTGGCATTTCTCATTTCATCCTTTGTATATTTGTCATGGGGTTTTTCAACTAAAACTTTATCAACATTAATACGAGGAGGCTTTTTGTTGCCATCAATAACTACAGACCATAAATCAAAATCAAAAGATTTTAGGAAAAAACTCATACGTGTTTTCCAATAAGTGTAGTTTGTGCCGTCAAACAGTGGAGGTCGGTTTGTGGCTTGGCCTTCACTTGTGAATTTCACAATTGCCATGTGTAATTCTGTGATCTATATAACAATTGAAAAATAACTAAATATAGCTACAATTTTACCTTACTTTACCTGTATAACCCGCTCTGATACCAATTGTAGGAACGAAATCGTAAAGCAGAATATTCTAGAGGGGGTGAATAGAGTAGGCAACGGAATATTGCTAATTAAAAACTCGTTAGCAGTTCGATCACAGATATAATAATAATCACAAAGTAAATAACAGTAATAAAAAGAGTGATCAGAAGGCAAACGCAAACACAGAAATTTATACTGGTTTTCCTCTTGTGAGGACTAGTCTAGTCGGAAGAACTCTAGCTTCCACTTGAATCCACTATTGGAAAATCCTGCAAGTTTTCATACGAATTCCTTGCAACTTCTACAGACACGAGCTTTGATACAAAGAACTCGACCAACTTCAATTGGGAAGAGTCAATCTTCAATCAAGCCTCTGATTACAATCGCTCTGAAACTTCTAGACTGCACCGTACTAGCAAATCGACTAGAGGATTATAACTGGCTTAGGATTTGAAAATGAAAGCTTTTTAGAACTCTTTGGAAGAAATGTAAACTTTAGAAGAGAAGAGATTGAAAGTGAATTGGGTGATTTGAAATGATCGAAATTCTTCTCTATTTATAGTTTTTTCGAAGGCAAAACTCTAACAGAATTAGGGCAGAATTCGGACAGAACTCTTTGTAACCAACCGCAACTGAAGGGAGACCAAGTTCAAAATCAAACGTTTATATAACGTTCAACTTGGCCGAACTATGGCCGAACTCTGGCCGAATTTTGTCAGGGTTTGGTCAGTTGATTTTGTGAAAAAATAATTTTGACTTTTTGAAAATCCTTCAGAAGCTTTTTGTAAAATAGATGTTTTTCAAAAACATAGGTCATTTTAAAAAGATAGGTCGGTTTTAAAAAACGAATTCGGATAGCCTATTTGCCAGTACGACTTGGTGTACAATGTATTCCTAGACTCAATAAAAAAAGAAAATTACATTGCTTTAAGGAAATACATTCTTGAGTGGAAAATAGCTTCGGTCTTGAACTGAGTAGATATCCATCTTTGATCAGTATCCAAAATGTCGTTAGTAAACACCTGAATTGATTCGTATATCGAGACAGAGTTTGATCAATTATTAAAATTAGGTTTAACCATGACCAATGGGCCAACAATCTTCTACCATAATTTTATAGAACAGGCGTCTACAATGTGAGCTAGTTTAATAAATCCCAGCCCCCCATCTTCCGTGGGTTTAGCCATCATGTCCCAACTCGCCTAGTGGTGTTTGTCCTTACCGTCATAATGGCCCCAAAAGAATTTGGCGAAGAGCGCCTCCAGGGAGGATAGGACCTTCTTAGACGGGGAGCAAATGGCCAGGGTGTAGGTCGGGATGGAGGATAGGACATGCTTGATTAGAACGATTTTGCCGTCGGAAGATAGAGTAGCGTTGTGCCATCCCTCGATCTTCGTCATGATCTTGTGGACAAGCCCGCCAAAGATGCCCGCATTGGTTCTGCCGTAAACTAAGAGACATCCCAGGTAGGTGAACGGTGGGTATGCAGTGGTGAAGGAGGTGAAATTGGATAGAGTAGCCGAGTGGTTCTTGTCAGCTTTGTGATGGGTGTAGATGATGCTTTTGTCACGGTTGATACGTTGACCGGAACATCTAGTATATTTGTCCAGGGTGTTACAGACTACCTCCACTGATCCGATGTCACCTGCAGAAAAGATGAAGATGTTGTCGGCGTAGACAAGGTGTGTGATAATAGGGCATCCGGCGGTGGTGTGGTAGTATTGGAATCTTGGGATGTTAACCATGCCGTTGAGGTTTCTGTTGAAGGCTTCAGCAGCAATGATGAAGATGGTGGAGGATAGAGGGTCTCCTTGGCGAACACCTCGACTAGATTTGAAGAAGCCGTCCGCTTGACCATTGATAATGGTGGAGAACCATGAGTTGCTGATGGATCTATACACAATGTCTATCCATGTTTCGGAGAACCCGTAAGCTCTGAGAACCCAAATCATGAATTGCCAGTCCAGACGATCGTAGGCCTTCTCCATGTCGAGCTTGATAGCAATATTCCCCCTTGGCCGAGAATTTCATGCATGTTATCATTTCTTGTGCGAGAAGAATGTTATCAGTGATGTTCCGCCCTGGGACAAAGCTGCTTTGTTCCTCAAAAATGATCTTGGAGAGGATGTGGGCCATACGGGTGGCGATGATTTTGTTGGTAAATGTGCATAAGCTGATCGGTCTGAAATCTTTGAAAGTCTCTGGGTTATCTTTTTTAGGGATTAAAATAAGGTTGGCGTTGTTTGCCATTAAAATTGTTTGATTGAAAACTTTAATACAAACAGAACAGTGTTACAATGTAGGACTTAGATGTAGTCCTAGGAGTACACTTTTGTTTAAGCTGGGTCCTTAGTGCCAATGGAGCGAGTGGTAATGCGTTGACTCCGTTGACCGGCTGACGACGGTTATCGGTTCCCTGAAGGTGTTGATTGCTCTGGGTGCTGGAGCTTGCTGAGAGGAGAAAGACGTTGAGTGTCTAGAACTGCCTCTCCGGTGATTCTCTCTTGTGGATTCTCTCTGTGTTATGAGTCTTGTGTGTGTGTGAAGGAGATGATCCTTCTATTTATAGTTTTGCAGGCTGGCTGCTCATGCGCACATGCAGGATGCGCCGGTGTGGGGACGCCACGTGGAGGTTGCTGATGGAGGCGCACGGATGCTGCGCCCTGATCGAGGGGGAGAACTCTTCATACTGCTGTTGTGAGCCGGCACGTAGCAGAGAGAAGATCTTTTCGTTGCTGAAATCTTGGATGAGTTGAGTCAAAGGACACGTGTCGTCGACTCATGGTTCGAAGATCTCGGATTTGGTGGAGAGGAGTGATCTGGTGGGCTGTGCCTTGGATTGGGCGCAGGAGGAGGCTGCGGCTCATAACCTTTAGGAGTTACAAACCATTTGGGGCGCATGGCTTTTGAGGCGCATGCAGGCGACTTTCCTTCTGTCTTTCGGGATCAGAGAGCAGCTTGAAGCGCATGGCTTTTGAGGCGCATGCTGATTTGGACGCATGGCCGTAGAGGCGCATGCGGTTGGTTGAGTGGCCACGTGGCAGTAGCCGTCGAAATAAAGTCATGATGATGCTGACGTTGTCGACGCTTCGTTTTCTGAAAAAGCTGTCAACTGTTCAGACTTTGGGAGGCGTGCTGCCAACTCTGTCAGTTCAGTATTTAATGTTGGTGACGTTCGATGGACAGCTGAGTGGGCGCGTCGGTTGGCGTTCCACTCGGTATGGAGATGTGTGGGGGCGCACCCTCTGTAATGTGCCGAGTACTGTAGGGCGCGTCTGTGTGATACGCCTGATGCCGAAGGGCACGTCCGTGTGATGCGCTGTCTGGCTGGCGCATCGGACATGTCTTTTAATGATGCGGCTGTCTCGCTCTTCGAGTGCTATAAATAGCCGTTTGGCTGAATTCGAGGCGTCCGGTTCATCCATTTAATGTAAATTCATTACATGGAATTCGGAGGGCCATCCACTTGGCGCGTGGGTTTGATCTGCCCAGCCTATAAATAGTGGCATGGAGAGAAGGTTTGCTTCTCATTCCCTCACGTACTTCCAATATGAACTTGAACATGCGGGTGCATTCTGTTGACGAAGTGCTCCCGAGGGTGAAGATGAGACGCTGTGTTGTCTTCGATGCACTTGAAGGTGACTGTTACATCCAAAAGACGGAGTCGAGGGCTTCCGAGGCAGGCGGAAGGTGCCTGTTGCATCCAAAGATAGGGATGCTCGGGCCTTGTCTCCGTTATTCCGGAAGAGCCGTAGATCGGAATGGCGGTGCTAGGCACTATCTTCCTTCAAAGTGGGGTTTGCCCACTTTGGTTGTGTTGAAAGCTGCTCCTTTAGCCGCGGTTTCGATCACGGTCTTCCTTCGCCTTTGGAGGCTCTTTCGAAGCCTCTCCTGGCCACAGCATTTGCGGTGCTCTTCTCTTCCTTGGTTCCAGCCAGAGGGTTAAATGCTTTGTGGAAGCACTTATCCGGTGATCCTGGCTGGAAGAGCGGCACATATTGCTCGGCCAGGTGAGCCTGGCTGGAAGAATTTGGCTGAAGGGATGCACATAGCTGGGCTGGATGCACATAACTGAGCTGCTGAAGAGATGCCGGGATGCGCCTGGATGGAGGCGCATAGTATCTGCTGTGCCTCACTGGTGGCGCATGGTGATGCTGCGCCTATCTGGAGATGCATGGTGGCCGCTGCGCTTATCTGAAGGCGCATGGTGGCCGCTGGCTGTAGACTTAGGATCTTTCCTTTGTAGAAATTCTCCTTTGTACAACCTTTTCTAGACCTGTAATAGACTTTTATATATAAAATGAAAAGTCTTTCTTCAAATGTCTATACTTATTGACTTTGCTGTGAAGTTCTTCGTCTGAGTTCTAGCGCATGTAGTGTCTGGCGCATGGGCTTTCTGGTTGTGAAATTCTATGCTTCTACAAGACCCCCTTCAAAGTTTTCAAAACTTTTGAATAAGTTTTGGAATACTTTGAATAAGAAGCATGGAGGTCAGGGCGCATGATTTTTGGGCACATGCCTGTTCGGGCGCATGCTCTTCTCAGTTAATGATGATGGTGCCTCGGTAACCGAAAAGATTAATGATGATCTTTTGGTTTTATTTGCTGCTATCCTTGCACAGAACCCGAGGCGACGGCTGAGATCACACGTCATCTGTTCACGCGTGCGACCAAGCCCTATAAATAGGTAAGAGTTGGAGAGAGAAAGGGTTCTTCTTCTCTGTACCTCTGCTTCTTTAGAGTTTCTTCTTCAAAACCCTAACTTCTCCTTCCTCGAGAGAATGGCTCCCAAGACTCCTCGCGGTGTTGCCGGCAAGGGAAAGGAGAAAGCGAAGGAGTCCGCGGAAGTTGCGGCGGCTGTCGTTCCCCGTCGGCCTGTCGAAGTTCGGCCGGAGGTGGTTGGTAAGTCTCATTGTCCGTACGCCAACGCACATAGGCCTTGAGTCTTTAATGATGTGCCGCGGTCTTTGCCCGCCGACGCGCATGGGTTTAAACCCTGGTGATGCGCCGAGGCTATACTGCTGACGCGTATGGGTTCAAACCCTGATGATGCACCGAGGCTATACTGCTGACGCGCATGGATATCCCTAATGATGCGCCGCAGTTTTCTCCTTTAGACACATTGTGTGTTCTCTTCTGACTTTTTCTGATCTTTTGCTAGTGTCGATGGCAATCCCGCTTTTGAGTGAAGTTTTTTTGGAGGCTGCCTTCAACCAAATGGGAGTAGAGCATAACGAGGAAGTGATAAACCCTGCTCAAGATGCTCTTATGCTGGATCAGCCTCCTGAGAGAATGACCCTAATCCGTGAACAGCAGTATTGGTTCCTCAAACGGATGATGGAGTGTGGAGTGGCTGGGACTGAGGCTGCGGCGGAGCAGTTGTCTCAATCTATGGAGAAGACGACGAAGAAGCGGGCTGCGGTGGACGCTAACATCGCAGAGGTTGATGCTCAGATGCGCCGTCTTGAAGACCAGCGGGCCCAACTTCAACTAAAGCTGATCGTGTCCTGGCTGAACACGTGGCATTCAAGCAGGAGGAAGCGACTCTTACTCAGCGGACCCTTGCTTTGGCTCAGCAGCGACGACAGCTTGATGAGAAGTATGAGAGTAAAACTTTCGTTGAGGCTGTCGGATTAATGCGTCAAGAAGCCGAGCTCCGAGTCCAGGCGACTGTGGAAACTCGTACTGCCGACCTGAGACGTCGAGTCAGAGAACTCTCATCCCATCCTGGAGAGGATCGGGGACTGTAGTTTCTCTTCTTTTTATGTGTTTTTGCAACTCTTGCTGGGGAAATAGCGTATTTCTGTACTCCCTTTTTTGAAAAAAAAATAAAGAAATACACTATCTCTCTTTTTTTTGTGATGTGTTCATTTTTGATCTCATGAACTTGATGATTTATGTGGACCTATTATCTTTTGCGTACCTTGGTTTTTAGGTACAGATAATAAGTTTGAAGGAACCAACATGTTTGCTCAGAGGTAATGTGGACATGGCAATCATTAGGTTCAAATGATAGAATTTTCCTACTCAGAGGTATTTATGGACGTGGTAGGAATGATCCTGGGGGATACGCTGAACAACTCAGAGGTAATGTGGACGTGGAAGTTCTGCGATCAATGTACGACAACACAGGAGTTGTTTGTACGGGATATTTACTCAGAGGTAATGTGGACGTGGTAAACATGAAGGATAGCGTAAGCTTACGAAATGTAAGGTTCCGCTTTGTAGGATGTAGAGAGACAACTCAGAGGTAATGTGGACGTGGTTATCTTTCTACAGAAGGATGCCACGGAACAGCTGGGTTCCGGAAGCGTTTGATTTTGTGAAAAGAGGTTGTTTGGGGAAATACATGTCTTGGAGGATGTCAAGAATAGTACTTCTTTAGGAACTTGCCATTGATGGGCATCATGAACAAGTCCCCATTGGGTTTGGCGAGGCGGTAAGCACCGTTTGAGTATACCGTCTCAATGATGAAGGGTCCTTCCCATTTGGGCTCGAACTTCCCTGGTGTCTTGTGAGTTAACACCATTGGCCTTCTGACTGCTAAAACCAGGTCGCCAACTTGGAAAGTTCTTTGCTTGACCTTCTTGTTGAAAGCCTGTGATATACGGGCTTGGTAAAGTTCGATGCGTTGTTGAGCTAGGAGACGCTTTTCGTCAAGTGCCTCCAGTTCCCGCAGACGACGACGTTGATTGTCTTCTTCTGTGAGTTTGTTTGTGATCGCTACTCGGAGTGAGGGGATCTGGATCTCGAGAGGCAGTACCGCTTCGCTCCCGTAGACCAGGGAGAATGGTGTGTTGCCTGTTGGGGTCCGTAACGTTGTGCGGTAGGCCCAAAGACATTCGCCGAGCTTTTCGTCCCAGTCGCATTTGTTGGATGACATGACCTTTTTGAGCAGCCTGACGATAGTTTTGTTGAACGCCTCGGCCAATCCGTTTGCTGCCGGATTGTAGGCGGTTGAGGCCACGTTTTGAATGCGATTCTTGTCACAGAACCTGCTGAAAATGTGGCTGATGAACTGGGGACCATTGTCATGAATGATTCGCCTGGGTACTCCAAAACGGTAAATGACATGGTGTTTGATAAAGCTGACCATCCTGGAGCTTTTTACTTCCGCTAGTGGGACTGCTTCCGCCCATTTGGAGAAGTAATCGGTGATGGCCAGGATGAAACGATGTCCTCTTGATGAAGGAGGGGTGATTGGTCCTACAATGTCCATGCCCCAGGCTTCGAATGGCCAGGAGGCGACTGTAGGATGTAGAGGTTCAGACGGTGTATGTATGAAGTCTGCATGAAGTTGGCATGCATGGCACTTCTTAGCATATTCTACTGCGTCGGCGGCCATGGTTGGCCAGTAGTAGCCCATACGTCGCAGTCGATCTTGCAACTTAGGACCTGGTTGGTGAGCTCCGCAAGTTCCGTCATGAGCTTCTCGAAGAGCTTCAGCCGCTTCTTCGTTAGACATGCATCGAAGGAGAAGCCCGTCGAAGGAGCGTCGGTACAGCATTTTAGTGGCTGTATCGTAGTAGAATCGAAGAGAGCGTCTCCTGACTGAGACGGCTTCCTTCGGGTCTTCCGGAAGGATTCCGTAGACGGCGAAGTCGATGAACGGGAATCTCCAGTCTCGGACATTAACATCGGTGTTTGTCGGCACGGCGTGAGCCATTTGCAAACATAGGTTGTTTCTGGGACAAATCAAGTCTCGACCAGTTACCGTGACATAGTGTTGAGTCCCAAGGGGCGCGGCCAATGAGGCTGCGAGGCCAGCCAGAGCGTCAGCCTCCAAGTTTTGTAGATGGGGTACATGTTCGATGAAGAACCCAGTGAAGGTTGAAATGATGTTCAATGCAACTTCATGGTAAGGGATCAAATCTTCATGGCGAACCTCGTATTGCCCCCGAATCTGGTTTACGACGAGTTTCGAGTCGCCGTAGGCTTCCAGGTGATCCACCCCCAGCTATTGTGCTAGCTGGAGTCCCATGATGAGTGCGTTGTACTCAGCAACATTGTTGGAGCACGGCTTTGAAAGAGAGTATGCGCGCTGGATGACCAGCTGATCGGGGGAGACCAAGACTACCCCCACTCCTGCGATGATTTGGCCGTTGGGGCCCGTTCTTGAAGCGCCATCGAAGAACATCCGCCAAATGGGGCTTCCTTCAGTGACGTTTGATTCTTGGACTTCATCCGGGATGTCTTCATAAAGTTTTGAAGATTCTGGGATGGGGTGTGCAGCTAAAAAGTCAGCCAGAGCCTGACCCTTGACCGCCTTCTGCGGGACAAACACCATGTTGTATGGCGTTAGTAGGATCGCCCATGTAGCCAGTCGGGAGTTTAATGACCCTGGCTTCGTCATGAGAACTCTGAGTGGATTGACTCGGGAGATGACGTGAATTATCTGGCCCGAGACGTAATGACGAGTCTTCTGAATGGCAAACACCAAAGCCAAGCACTCCTTTTCAACGGGGTTGTACCGATGTTCGGCCCCGATGAGTGTTCGACTGAGGTAGTAGATTGCTTGCTCGTAGCCTGCATCGCTGTTTTGAGCCAGTAAAGCGCCGAGGGAATGATCCATGGCACGGACGTAGAGGAGGAATGGTTTGCCGGCGACAGGTGCCACTAGGACTGGCGGGCTTGTCAAGTAAGCCTTGATGTCGTCGAAAGCCTTTTGGCACTCCTCTATCCAGATGTAAGAGACTCCCTTCTTCATGAGCTGAGTAAAGGGTTGACATTTACCGGAGAGGTTTGCTATGAACCTCCGGATGTATGCCAGACGTCCCTGTAAGCCCCGAAGTTCTCGAAGGTTCTTCGGAGGGTCCATGTTGAGGATGGCTTTAGTCTTCTCGGGATCGACATGAATGCCTTTTGCTGTGATGACAAAGCCCAAGAATTTGCCGCTAGATATCCCCAAGAAGGATTTAGCGGGGTTCATTTTGAGTTGATGTGCCCGCATGAGATCAAAGACCGTCCTCAGGTCCTGTAGGTGATCTTTTTTGAGGCGGCTCTTGACTGCGATGTCGTCAACATAACACTCAACTGTCTTGCGAAGATGTTGACGGAAGATGGTACTCATCGCTCGTTGGTATGTTGCACCGGCATTCTTCAAGCCGAAGGGCATTACTGTGTAGCAGAAAACACCTTTCGGAGTCCTGAATGACGTGTGTTTTGCGTCATCGGGGAACATCTTGATTTGATTGTAGCCTGAATACCCGTCCATGAAGGACATGCGTTCAAAGCCACATGTGTTGTCGATCATTACATCGGTGATTGGGAGCGGGAATTCATCCTTCGGACAAGCAGAGTTGAGATCCCTGAAGTCGATACAGACTCGTATCTTCCTGTTCTTCTTGGTGACAGGGACGACGTTGGCTACCCAGTCCGGGTGTTGTTCCTCACGGATGAAGCCACTGGTCAAGAGCTTGTCCACTTTCTGATCGATGGCATTCATGATGTCCGGGCGGAAGCGTCGCTGTTGTTGTTTGATAGGTTTGGCATCTGGTAAGATGTTCAACCTATGCGTCGCGATCTGTGGATCGAGACCCGGCATGTCTTCGTAGCTCCAGGCGAAGACGTCAATATACTCTTTAGCCAGTTGGACTAAAGATTCTCGGTCTTCTCCTTCCAAGCTTTTGCTGATAAAGATGGGTTTAGAAGAAGACCCATCCCCGAGGTCGATCTGCTCGACTTCGTCTTCGGTGGGAGGTTCTCGTAACTCAAAACGAGACTCCCATTGTTCTCCTAGGCGTTGAGCCCAGGGTTCCTCTTCGAAGGGTTCCGGCGGTTGGTCTTCGCCTTCATCTTTCTGAGGTTGCGTCGATGTCATGTTAGCTGACAGCACTTTCCTGAAGACTGATCCGATACTGGTATCGGTATCCCACGTCGATGCTTCAGACGAGTGGGAATGTTCTATGTCTTCTGCGTCTGAACTCTCTGGAGTTGATGGCGGCGTGACATAGCCTAACCCCCGTCGAGTCCGATTATAGTAATCCTGTGGCTTTCCATTGGACATCGAAAGCCGGACAGGGAGATGCCGACCCTTGCCGTAGTTTAGGCCTTTATTGCTTTTCAGGTCGTAGCCCATCTTTTGGATGATGCGCTTTGCCGTATCCGTGTACCGATAGACTTGTACTCTGCTGGTATCAGGTTCGGGCTCGATTGACGGGAGGTCCTGATGATGCTCGACTTTGCCCGATATGGTGGTGCCTTCGTCTCGGCTTCGTGGGGGGATTATGAAGACTCCTTGAGACGGGACCACTCGATTATGGTGGACGGTCGTTATTTGTGTTTGCAACGACCGTAGAGCGTTATCTAATGTATACATGGCATTCCAGTATGGAAGACAAGAATAATTGAAAGACACTCTATTATTGATAAAGTACGAGATTTTATCCCGTGGGATTACATTGTCGAAGGAGGGTGCGTCTACATCAGCAGAGATATATTCGCCAAGCTCCTTATCTGTAAGCACTGGGGCCGGGTCAGGAGAGTCCTCCACCGCTCTGACTTTGGGGTCTGAGAGGGTTATGTGAGCCCTCTCCGGCACCTTGGATGACTGCGGCGGCTTGCCTTTAAGACGCACCTTGAGAGGTGCCTCGGTTGCGCCTCTGATGAGTGGCGCCTTCCTTTGTAATTTTACCACCAGGGGAGCCGCTGTTTGAGATGGCTTTCCCTTGAGACGTATCTTCAGGGGAGCTTCGTGAGTCGGTGCTTTCCCTGATAGCTTGATGCTCATTGGAGGCGCCTTCTGGGGAGGCTTGCCCTTCAATCGGATTTTCAAGGGGGCATCGGGAGTCATTTCAGGTTCCAAGTCCGGCTCTGTTGCCGTCTCTGCTTCATCATCGGCGTCGTTGGCTTCCTCCTCGTCAAGTGGCTTGTACAAGTCGAAATCGGTGAAGTAGGCCTCAATCCCTTTGAAGGGATCGATATCTGCAAACTCTGTCCGGATGACGCCGTTGGTGGATACATATTTCATGCATTGGTGGAGCGTGGAGGGCACCACCATGTAATCATGTAACCATGGTCGTCCGAGTAAGATGTTGTAGTTGACCTCAGCATCCACCACATAACAAGTCACCTCAGTTTTGAGGCTGCCGATGTGACACTTCAGCCGGATCTTGCCCAGTGGCTCGCTCTTGCTAGCGTTGAAGCCACTGATGGTCGTATTGGAGGGCGCCAGCCGGTACATTGGGATCCCCAGCTTTGATAGCAGCGCCTTTAGAATGATGCTTAGGGAAGACCCCGGATCGATCTGAATCCTGCTCACCTTTACCGAACCGATGTACCCTGTGTAATACAACGGTCGGTTATGTCGGTGATGCTTGAGCAGCATGTCTTGTTGGGTGAAAGTTATGTTTGGGATAACTTCATCCGCACAATGACAGTGTGCACAAGTAGTTGGGAGGTCTTCAGGCTGTTTGATTTGACTGAGAAAGGATTCGGCATCCTTCAGAGCTTCGCAGAGAGCTTCTCGAGAGTCCTTGGAGAGACGCAGAAGCTCGAACAAAGACAAGCGTGCAGGAGTACTGGCTAGTTGTGCCAGAATGTCAAAATTGTGGGGCTTAGCTAGCCCCGAAGCATTTTCTTTCCACAGAGGTCTGTCGAAACGGGCCTCCACTTGCTTTTGTTTATTGGCTGCTGAGGGCTTGGATGGACCCTCCTCAGGGATGGTGCCAGGAGGTACCACTTCGACGGCAGCTTCACCGGGCTGGGAGTTCTGTTGTGCACGCGTCTGCACAGGAAGCGCCTCTTCCGTTGAAGAAGAGACCGTGCGGCAAGACTTGATCTTCCTGCCTTTTGCTTTGGAGGTAGGGCGTACCTCCGGTTGAGTTACCTCGGAGACGAGGTCGGGGTGAATCTAGAGGACCTCTCCTCGAGATGTGGTGAGTGGGACAAGCCCACTCATATTGTCACGGGTGGGTGGCAAGTTCACCACCTCCATTGTCGCCTTAGGGATGGGGACGACGCCATCTTGTGTGGTAGTCGGCGGCAAGGTGCCGAACTGAAGTGACACCACATTAGCTGACACCGTCTTCTCTTCGTAGTCGACGGAGATTACATCCGCATTGATCATACGCTGGATGTAATTTTTGAGGACGTAGCAGTCCTTGGTCGGGTGTCCGACAAACCGATGGTAGTGACAGTACCTCAGGTTGTCCACTTTCTCGACTTCATCGGGCCGCTTCGGGTCCGGAAGCTTGATCTTGTCACCCTGCTTCAGTATCTCAAAGAGTTGCAGGGTGTCGTCATCATTGAATGAATAAACCTCCTTGGGTCTCGGTGCCAGTGGAGGCTTTTGAGTAGGCGCAGATGCGCCCTTCGAGGCATTAACAGTCAATGCCTGTTTCCCCTTTGTTTCTCGTCCGGAGTTGTTGATTGCGGACTTTTTCCCTTTATCGTCAAAGGCGGGGAAGTTAACACCCAGAAGACGTGCATTGGCCGCCTTCTTCTCTGCAGCTTCAGCTTCGATGATTAGGGAGCTCCAGTCGGGAGGGGGAGTAGAGTTAAGCCAGAGCTTTACTGCAGGCAGTATGTTCATACTGCAAGCGGAGAGAAGCGCATGCTCTGGCATGCCTGGAGGTAGCCTAAAGCAGGCCTGACGGAAGCATTCGATGAATGCCCGAACCGTTTCCTTGTCCTTCTGGCGTATCTCAATGAGAGACGCCATCGTCATGTCCTTCCCACCGTCGTAGAAGCGGTCGAGGAAGAGGCGTGTCAGGTCGTCGAAGGACGATATAGAATTATCGGGGAGGCTGCCGTACCAGCCATACGCCACCCCTTTCAGGGCCCCAACAAAGATGCTGGTGAGGAGCGCGTCCTCCTTCGAAAGATGCCCCGTCTGCGACTGGAAGTACGTCAGGTACCGTCGTGGAGAGTCCTTCCCGTCATATGGCATGAGTGTTTGTGGTTTATACTTTGGGGGATAAACCACCTTGTTCCACTCAAGGGGATAAGGCTGGGGAATGCCCATCTTCTGGCGCTCCTCCTGCCTGTTCTTAGACTCGAAGCGCTCCCACAGATCTTTGATCATTTCGACCACGTCCTCCGTGGAGCTAGGAGTCGGGGAAGGAGGTACCACCTGGAGTGGAGCGTTTGAGGGCTCCGACGTCCGGGGTGCTTCTGTGTCTGAGGGTGTCCGTTGGAGGGGCACACTCGACTCTCCATTGGCTCCTGGGTCGGGACCATTTGAAGGTCTCCTGATCAAGGCCGACCGCATCTCAAACACTGCTTGAGTCAGTGCTTACATTGAGGCAGAGAGGGTTTTGAGTCCTCCCTCTAGCGAGTCTATGCGCTGGACAATATCCTGTGGCGGCGCATCAGTCTCAAGATCACCCCCGGTCATGTATACTGTCATGACACGGCCGGGAGTGGATAGATTAGTTGAGGCTTCGCTCTCAGCCTCGCTCTCATGTGGGGGAGTCACTTCTCCTGGTGTTTGGCCACCCCCAGCCACATTCTGGAGTTCGTCTTCGACAGGCGCATCTGCAAGGGCCTGACTGCCCTCAGCTCTGTCTTGAAGGGCCTCTTCGTTTCCAGTACTACCCCCGGCGGTGTCCTAGAGGACATCGTCATTTTGAGGGGCTTCAGGGAGGCCATCTTCGCCTTGATGAAGATCTGCCGCAGCTGTGCTTTGGACATCTTCGTCTTCGGAAGGAGGCTCGACAAGGGTCTGGCTACCCCCAGCTTCCTCCAAGAACTTCTTCCTCGACCGAGTGCCTTCGAACACTCCAGAGGTCGAGACAGCTGCCTTGGTTTTCCTCGGCTGGCTTTTGGATGAAGACGAGGAATTGGCAGTCGTCTTCCGGACAGATGAGGAGTTGGAGATCACGTTGCATGAAGCAACCTTTAGCTCCTCTTCTGCTGACACCTTCGTCCCAAGGCGATGTCGGAGGGGTGTCGATGATTGTAGCCGTTGGAAGACCGACTGCTTTGGCGGTACTGCCGTCTTGCAACAGCAGTTGATGGTGACCACTGCACAAGTGTGCCCCGTGAGAGGCGCATCGTGCTTGTTGGTCAACTCTCCTGACCGGCGCTTGTGAGTGATCACGTTGCGCAGGTCGTTGGAGGAGAGTGCTACCCTCACACCCCTCTCAGGCGTATGGCAGGGCCAAGTGCCGGGGTGGTCGGGTGCGTGCTGCGCCCCCTGATCTAATACCAAGCAGGCATCACGATCAGTAGTGGGGGAACCACAGCATTTGAAGTGACTTGAACGGACCTCAAACGCACAACCAGAGGAGGCGCGGGAGTTCAAGACCACTGAGTTTGCCTCTCTCGGCTTGGTTGTGCACGCAGTGAATGCGCCCAAGCGAGATGAGGACTTTGAAGGTCGACTCGTTGTCGGTGCAGAAGCACTTGAGTCAACCTTGTACAGCTTGCCATCGGCAGCGCACGTGATTGTAAGCGCGTGCCTCTGGCCGGCTACTGGCATAGCACGTTTGTGGCGCATGGCCCGTGCCGCCTTGGATTTCTTCGTACCAGCCCGCTGGAGCGCATAGTACTCAGCATCCAAATTCTCCTCGCCATTACAGCGAGTGAGTCTGTCAAAGACAGAGGCTCTTTGTGGCGCATCAGAAGTGATGCGCGGGGCATTGGCTGCGCCCCTGCTCCGTCGACGTATCTTCCTCGCCTGAGAGGAAGATGGCTGGGGAACGTGGTCAGCCGCACGCTTCCCCGAGAGATGCGCTGCATCAGCGGGCGCACCTTGACTGCTGAGGACGTCAGCAGGAAGGAAAGGCTGGACGGGCGCATCCCCTTCAACGGTGGTGCCCGAGGCGTCGACTTTGCGCACCCAGACTGCGCGGGTCTTCTTCGGCTTCAACAGCCGCTTCGAAGGACTCGCACTTCCTTCAGAAATGAACTCCTCATACGCCTGTTGATTGAGGCGCACTACCAGCGTCTTGTGGGAGGAGCCCACCTTCACGTCGTCGGCCTGTGACACGACTTTCTCGGTAGAGGAGAAAGAAGTCCCCAACAGAGTCGCCAGCTTGTTTGCCATTAAAATTGTTTGATTGAAAACTTTAATACAAACAGAACAGTGTTACAATATAGGACTTAGATGTAGTCCTAGGAGTACACTTTTGTTTAAGCTGGGTCCTTAGTGCCAACGGAGCGAGTGGTAATGCGTTGACTCCGTTGACCGGCTGACGACGGTTATCGGTTTCCTGAAGGTGTTGATTGCTCTGGGTGCTAGAGCTTGCTGAGAGGAGGAAGACGTTGAGTGTCTAGAACTGCCTCTCCGGTGATTCTCTCTTGTGGATTCTCTCTGTGTTGTGAGTCTTGTGTGTGTGTGAAGGAGATGATCCTTCTATTTATAGTTTTGTAGGCTGGCTGCTCATGCGCGCATGCAGGATGCGCCGGTGTGGGGACGCCACGTGGAGGTTGCTGATGGAGGCGCACGGATGCTGCGCCCTGATCGAGGGGGAGAACTCTTCATACTGCTGTTGTGAGCCGGCACGTAGCAGAGAGAAGATCTTTTCGTTGCTGAAATCTTGGATGAGTTGAGTCAAAGGACACGTGTCTTCGACTCATGGTTCGAAGATCTCGGATTTGGTGGAGAGGAGTGATCTGGTGGGCTGCGCCTTGGATTGGGCGTAGGAGGAGGCTGCGGCTCATAACCTTTAGGAGTTACAAACCATTTGGGGCGCATGGCTTTTGAGGCACATGCAGGCGACTTTCCTTCTGTCTTTCGGGATCAGAGAGCAGCTTAGGGCGTATGGCTTTTGAGGCGCATGCTGATTTGGACGCATGGCCGTAGAGGCGCATGCGGTTGGTTGAGTGGCCACGTGGCAGTAGCCGTCGAAATAAAGTCATGATGATGCTGACGTTGTCGACGCTTCGTTTTCTGAAAAAGCTATCAACTGTTCAGACTTTGGAAGGCGTGCTGCCAACTCTGTCAGTTCAGCATTTAATGTTGGTGACGTTCGATGGACAGCTGAGTGGGCGCGTCGGTTGGCGTTCCACTCGGTATGGAGATGTGTGGGGGCGCACCCTCTGTAATGCGCCGAGTACTGTAGGACGCGTCTGTGTGATGCGCCTGATGCCGAAGGGCGCATCTGTGTGATGCGCTGTCTGGCTGGCGCATCGGACATGTCTTTTAATGATGCGGCTGTCTCGCTCTTCGAGTGCTATAAATAGCCGTTTGGCTGAATTCGAGGCGTCCGGTTCATCCATTTAATGTAAATTCATTGTACGGAATTCGGAGGGCCATCCACTTGGCGGGTGGGTTTGATCTGCCCGGCCTATAAATAGTGGCATGGAGAGAAGGTTTGCTTCTCATTCCCTCACGTACTTCCAATATGAACTTGAACATGCGGGTGCATTCTGTTGACGAAGTGCTCCCGAGGGTGAAGATGAGACGCTGTGTTGTCTTCGATGCACTTGAAGGTGACTGTTACATCTAAAAGACGGAGTCGAGGGCTTCCGAGGCAGGCGGAAGGTGCCTGTTGCATCCAAATATAGGGATGCTCGGGCCTTGTCTCCGTTATTCCGGAAGAGCCGTAGATCGGAATGGCGGTGCTAGGCTCTATCTTCCTTCAAAGTGGGGTTTGTCCACTTTGGTTGTGTTGAAAGCTGCTCCTTTAGCCGCAGTTTCGATCACGGTCTTCCTTCGCCTTTGGAGGCTCTTTCGAAGCCTCCCCTGGCCACAGCATTTGCGGTGCTCTTCTTTTCCTTGGTTCCAGCCAGAGGGTTAAATGCTTTGTGGAAGCACTTATCCGGTGATCCTGGCTGGAAGAGCGGCGCATATTGCTCGGCCAGGTGAGCCTGGCTGAAAGAATTTGGCTGAAGGGATGCACATAGCTGGGCTGGATGCACATAACTGAGCTGCTGAAGAGATGGCGAGATGCGCCTGGATGGAGGTACATAGTATCTGCTGCGCCTCACTGGTGGCGCATGGTGATGCTGTGCCTATCTGGAGACGCATGGTGGCCGCTGCGCTTATCTGAAGGCGCATGGTGGCCGCTGGCTGTAGACTTAGGATCTTTTCTTTGTAGAAATTCTCCTTTGTACAACCTTTTCTAGACCTGTAATAGACTTTTATATATAAAATGAAAAGTCCTTCTTCAAATGTCTATACTTATTGACTTTGCTGTGAAGTTCTTCGTCTGAGTTCTAGCGCATGTAGTGTCTGGCGCATGGGCTTTCTGGTTGTGAAATTCCATGCTTCTACAGGCGTGAGATAAAGATTTCGGGTAGTGCGCTCCTAGAAAGAAATCCTTAACAACATCGATCAGGTCAGTCTTATTGATGTTCCAGCAAGAACGAAAGAAAACTCTATTGAATCCGTCATGACCAGGCGCGCAGTGTTCGTCAAGGGCCCAGATCGCGGACTTAACTTCATCTGAGGATGGAGGGACGAGGAGCAAGTCATTATCCAGTTCGTCGATTAATGTGGAGACCTGTGCCAGGAAGGTCACATCCTTGACGACGTCCTCTTTAGTGAACAGCTTGGAGTAAAATTTGGAGGCAGCCACCTGGATGCTCCGTTGATATTTATGTAATGTGTCGTTGTCGTCAAAGATTTGATGAAGGGTTAGTTGGTGTCTGCGTCCCCTAACGCAGGCGTGAAAAAAAAAAGCCGAGTCCCTGTCGCCCTCGCTGTCCCAAGTCAGCCTGGCTTTTTGCTTCCAGAATTTGGTCTCCACTTTCAGACGGGATTTAAGGATAGCTTTGTTGAGGTTTAGCGTAGCGCGATTCTCCGGAGAGCGCTCCTCTGTAAACCTGATCTCTGCACGAGTTACGTCGTCTTCCGCTGCCTTGATTTCTTAAAATATGTTACCGAAAGCCAGTTTGCTCCAAGAGGTGAGGGCGATCCTGGTGGCCCGAAGCTTGGCGGCCACTCTGATAAGGGGGTCTTGGTTGTTTGCTGTCACGCCCTGCTCCTGAATAATCGGGTACGGACTGATACATGCCCGGCCTACACTGTCGTTGACAGTGGTAGTGAGCCGTCTAGTCATCAATAACAAGAATAATCTCATCACAGCATCTAATCTCGGAATCTATACTAGCCATCACAGCAATCCACTATACAATTATTACAACTTATACATGAATGTCCGGGTACAAAGCCGATAAAGATAAATACTACAACAACAACAACACATAATCAAATACACTCAATCAATCTTCTATACATGAAACTAATATCTCAATGTCAAGTGAGCTCCAATGCCAGCCATGACAATCTAAAGATCCATCTCACCTGTAATCAACGATCCAGTCAGAAAATGAGCAAAGTACAATGTAACTCAATAAAACTCACCATGAAGGATCAATAGAACAGTATATCAAAATATAACTGAAAGATAGAGAAGCAATGTGAATAACATATGCACTAACTACGTATACATGTGCAATTTGACGTTATCAACATATGGGGACTAATATGTAATTAGGCATATAGAATATGCTATCAGTCAATCAATAATCAGGCATGTCTGACGACAATGCTATCAGTCACGCATGAAATGGACATCAGGCATACGGAGTATGCTATCAGGCAATATTTGTCCAATATTAGTCAAACACATGTCTCTAGAACGTCTCCCACCCGACATGAGAAATAATGCAATCAATCGGGAACAAGTGCAATAATAAAATAAGACAATGTATGCGATGCATGCAATGATGATAATACTGAGTTCATGTACTTGCCTTGATTTCGGGATTTTGTCCAAGTATTCAAATCACCTATTGAATAGGGAAAATCATTTAGAATGTCCTATTCATTAATCTTGACTAAATCACTAATCTAATTATCTTAATCAACCAATTACTAATATTATGAGGTTAGTATGGTCAGCCCACTTAGTATAATCATTGCAATACTAAGTCAAACCTTTCCCTTATCCTCAACAAAGTGGAGAACCTCCTTGTTTTCCAAAAAGCATTGATCTGGAATTGAACCACACATCTTAGAACTAAACCAGACCAAACTAATATCAATTTAAACTTCAAATGAATCACAGTAACTGCTCCCAACCGTGATTCCAACGGTCCTTTATTCAAATTAACCTTGTTCTGTTCTAAGTAATATTATCAGTATCAAGAACCACTCATTCAATTTGAATACTATCGACTCCATGCCAATCTATATAAATCCCTTGAGTCGACTTGGGCTAACACTCGTCTTCGTAACCTCAAGAAGCCAGCCTGGAGGAATAAAGTAAGGAATATACCTGCAGAGTCTTCTGCAAAAATTAGGTGTCGATCCCTGAGTTCTGGTGTCCAATATGATGGCTTCCCGTGTCCAGAGTCGATCAGCCGAACTGATCAGGCATTCCACCGAACACCGTACATACATTAAATGAGACCAATTCAAATAGGTTCCATTTGTTTGTTCTAAACAAAAATTCTAAAAGACTTCAAAAGAATAGATCAGGTTCGTATAGAGATCAAAATGAAGGATCAACAAGTCGAACAGATTTGTGAGGAAGCAACACTCACTAATTGGCTCGATCGACTCGATGCCCGTCAAATCAAGAACCCAAAAATCGATCGATTGGTCAGGTGACATGGATCACCCTGATCCAGTCATAGTGCTCGAATCAACAGAGGAATACTCAACAATCAAAGAAATAAATGGAGAAGGCTTACAAATGGATTACTTCAGGAATCGACCGATACTCGAAGGCACCGCCGCTCGTCGTTGATCCTGGTGGAGTCGAGCACGCAGCGATCGACAAGTTGTCCCAACGCCTAGTCGCTCACACTACTGATGGTCTCGACAGTTGTCGATCGAAGAGGAAGGACTTCTGCCATGGTCAGAGCTTTGTTATAAAAGAACATACGAGAAAGAAAAAGAAGAGGTGGGCGAAACTATTTTGACATGGCTTCACCGCACTTAAGGTGTTGAAGAAGGAGGAGATCGATGGCCTATTCATAGATGAGGGATGGCGAGCAGGTGGTTAGGCAGTCAGTATAGGCAGACGGTTAGACAGTTGCGCGGGCAGGTGGTCGGCGATCGACGGTTAGACGGTTAAGAAGTTAGTTAGGATCCGGTGGTCGAGAGGAATCGGGTTGTTAAGAATCTACGGTTCAGATGAGAGAGAAGCCTTTGGAAGTCGTCTTTCCTCCGTGCGATGTTGTGTCATCGTCGTCTCCGATTACAGTAACAGAGAAGTGGAGGAAAAGGAAGTTGAATAAAGTTTTGAATGAAATGAATGAGTGAACGATTTAAATCAACAGTTAGCGGGTGTGGGTATCTGGGTTAACGGGTTGTCGGGTTAGACCCGTGCCCAACTGAGCTAAGGGTCGGCTGGCCGTAGAGTTGGGCTGGGCTGGCCATAGAGTTGGGCTAAAAAATAATTTGTTGAATAGGAATATGAGAAGATGGGTTGGCTGGCCATTGCAATTAGGTTAAATGGGAGCCCAAAGGAATTTAATAGAAAATGGAAATAGAGAATAAGTTTAAGAAATAGTTAAAAATAGTTTTAGAAAATAGGATTGATATTCAAAATCATTAACTAGGAATTAATTAAAGAAAAAGAAATATAGGAAAAATAATGTATAGAATAATTAATCATAATTAGAGAAGTGAATGACCAATTCTTCTATTTCTGGAAAAGTGGAGTTACATTTGCCGAATTCCAAGCGGATGCAACGGTGTTGTGGAATTGAGGGTGGTGTCTCCAAAACTCCAGGAATCTGAAGGGTTTTTTTAATGAGGTTGGAGTTGTTGCTGACCTCGATGAGGAGAGGGGAGTGGTCAGACTCTATGGAGTTAAGGTGGGACAGGTTAGAGATGAGATTCATATCTGACCACCGGTTGTTGATCAGGGCGCGATCAAGGCGAGAGAATTGACGGCGAGCTCCTTCTTGCATGTTATACCAGGTGAAGGCATTGCCGGAGTAGGGGAGGTCGAAAAGGTTGGCCTGGAAAGTGAAGGAGTTGAAGTCATTCATAGCCGGTTTGTGGGGGGGCGACCCCCCGATTTTTTCTCGATGTTGGCGATCGTGTTAAATTCCCCTAGGCATATCCATGGAAGGTTGTAGAAGGAGTTGCAGGTGTCCATAAGGGTGTTCCAGAGCTGCTTGCGCTCGTAGTAATCGCAGTTGCCGTGAACTGCAGATAGAAGGGCTCGGGAGGGCAGGGAGGGGTGTTCAACCCAGCAAGAAAGCATCTGGTCGTAGTCAAGGGCGGTGCCGAAGGTACAATCATCGGAGAAGAGGATCCAGATGTCGTGACGCCCAGCTATAGCATTCGGGAAGCTGAGCTGGAGTTGGATGGATTTGAGTTTTCTTTGGGGGATTTTAGGTTCGATGATGACTAAAATGTCGATCCGGTAGGTTTTGATCATGGAGGTTAATCTCCTCTTGGTCGATTTATTGGCCAGCCCTCTGACATTCCATGATAGGATGTTAAGCATCTACGTGCTTGCAATTTGGGGTAGTGTTGAGCTTTGAGGCTTATCGTGGTTGTTCTTCTGTCTTTTATGGATTTTGGGGGCCCGTGGGGCTGCCGTAGTGGCGGTTAGCGTCAAAATCTAGGACTCGGCTCCTGAGCTCCTGAATCTATCTCCGGGAAGATGACGAGTTCGGATTCGATTTCGGCTAGAGCACTGAGGGGGTTGTTGGGGTTCAGGAAGCCCGCGTCCTGAACTTGTGTGATCCTAGCCTCGTATTCGCGGCCTAACGACTGCTTGGCCTCAGCCAGGAGAGGAGGGGAGAGGATCAGCAATGGTAGGGGGTGGGGTGTAGGGGGATCGCAAAGGGCGGAGGAGGTTATCAACGCCAGCCGATTATCCCCAGGGATGGCCTCGTCGCCCATCGAGGAAGTTCCGTCGGTGCCAACAACGGAAGGGGGCTTTTCAGAGAGGAGAGTTAACTGGTTTTCTGCCTCGGAAGAGGAGCTGAGGATCTCTAAGCTGTTGAGGAGGGTGATGCATGTTTGCTTGATGGGTGCCGCACAGATATTCGCCGAAGTGGGGGTAAGAGGGCTGGGGGAGTCGTCTCTGTCTGCAAAGTGAGAGTAGAAATTGGGGAGGGGAAGGATAGGGCCTTCAGAGGGGAGATGGGTAGCTCTGGGATATATTTTTTTTGTGGTGGCTTTTTTTTTGAGCTCCGGGTAGGCTTTGAAACAAAGCTTTGAGAGGTGGCCTCTGATCTGCCAGTACTGGCAGAAGCTAATGCTGTTGTCATACTACAGTGTCTGTAGGTGGGACCTCCCCCCTAACTCGAGCTGAATGAGCGATGGGGGTCAGATGATAGATCGATCTCTACACAGATTTTTGCATAGTTTTCTTTGGAGAGGTTGCGTGTTTCATCAGCGATTGCTACCAGAGTCCCAAAAGAACTGGCAATTCTTTTGAGGGCAGCGGGAGCAAAACATACTAGGGGAAGGTTCAGTAAGGTAATCCACGTAGAGATGATCTTGAAATCTACTTTGGGGTTGAACTGGGGGACCATTTAGCGATCTTCACGCTGAGGGAGCCGAAATGGGTGGTGCCCTTGGCCCAGACTGAGGAGTAGTCGTTGTCTGAGGAGAGATGGAGGAGAAGATGTTTTGAGTCAAGAGGTGCGACCTTGTATGCTGCTGAGAGGCCCCAGCCTACGATGACTTCTTTGACTGAGGGCATCTTAGGGCATCCGGCCTGGAATTTCAGCACGAAGGTCTTTGCGAAGGATGAGGAAAGAGAGGAGATTTCGACGGAAGAGAATGGCACTTTGATGGTATGCCCCTCGGGAGGGGGGTGAACTCGATCTCTGAACGAACGATGTCATTTTCTGTCGGGGGTAACTGCGCCATGCGGTCCGGTCATAATATATCGGCGTAGGATAGGGAGTTGGAAACCGAAGGGGTGCGATCGGGAGGGGGGTTAGAGGAGTGCTGAGCGGGCGGGGGCTGCGGCAAGGGAATTCTGTTGGGAGGATCGGGGACAACGGTACAAGCCGGAGGGAAGGCTCCGTGCAGCGAGCCCGGGGGGATGCCGAGGGACTGCTGAAAATCCTTGTCGAACGACCGACGGGCGAAGGCGCATGATGTCCTCTGAAAGGGAGAATTCCTGCTCTCGGAACCGCTCTCACGGGCGTATAACAACCTGCCGAGGTGGGTAGGGGGGCCCCGGCGCAAGTTGAGTGTCCTCGGGCTCATGGCCCACTGGGGTGGGGGGCGTATGCACTTCTGTAGGCGATGCAAGCGCATGCTGAGAGGGAATACCTTGGGCGCATGCAGATGGCGATGAGGGCAGAGGTGGTATGCTGAGGAAGATATCCACGGGCACATGGCCTGCTGGAAGGGGGAACGCCTGCACTCCAGTAAGCAACATGCACACATGCGACGCCGCCTTGCGGGTGAGCACTCACTCAGACGAAGAGGAGGATGGCGCATAGGCTGCTACATGGCTCTCCGTAGGGGATGGCGCATGTAAGCCGGATCATATCGAGGGCACATGTCCCTTCGATATAGGGGTGGGCGCATGCTTTGGAACGACGGAAGAGGGTGCATACGCACTACTACTTGGGTTGGGCGCATGAAGCCCGGGTGGCGGAGGGGGCGCATGGATGGGCGGGAAGAATTGGAATTCATAATTCGAAAGTGTGCTTCCAGTGAGCGGAAAAAGGGGACCGAAAATCGATGTTGCGGGTCCCATGAGGCACCACTGGGAAGAGAGGGGGTGGTGGCGCGACTCCGGCAGTGTCGGGGGCCACCGAATGTGGGCGACGAGGCCGGTTGGGAGGCGTGGAGGGGAGAGCTCCACTGGGCGCGGTGGGCTGCATCGACAACCCCGACGGGGAGACGGCCTCGGCGTTAGGAGAGGCGAGAGCAGGCGGCCACCTCAGCTTGATGGCGACTCCGACGGATGGGGGGCCCACCAAAGCGAGCTGGGCGGAGGACCATGGGTGGCTGTGCGACGCGCCAGCGATGGGGGCAGTACGGATGCAGGTGGTAGGAGGTTGGCCTAGGAGAACGGCCCCGTCCTCGTCGTCGTGGGCGGCCGGTAGGGTCGGGCAGCCGCGCGCGACCGAGTTCTCCAAATGGGGGAGAAGAAAGCAGCAGCGCAAGCTCGGGCTCGGGCATATCAGAGTGTTTATATATATATATATATATATATATATATATATATATATATATATATATATATATATATATATGAATAAGGGTAAATTTTATTCCACGCAAATCGCAGTAAAGGTATTACAATACACTATTCTCACACCTCTTCCACCCCGGTTAAGGGACCATTACAGATACATCAAATTTTATATTATGTAAAATTCCTACAGGAGGAGTAGTCAGCCCCTCAAAGATACGCCTATTACGCTCCCTCCAGACGTGCCAAACTGATGCTGCAAGCCGGACTCTAGCTATCTTAGCCCAACCAGGGTCCATGCCTCGGCGGTCTATGATCCAGCTGAGGATCCTCCGCATATCTCTAATACCGCCAACTCCACCCATCGATCGCATGCACTGCTATAACCAAATGTGTCAAGTCTTCGGACACTCAAAGAATAGGTAACCCATAGATTCGGCCTCACATGTACACAGTACGCACTTCGGGTCTGGAATCTGTATCCCAAACCTGAGAAATCTGTCCCTCGTCATCAACATGCTTAGAAGGAGTTTGTATGAACAAAACTGCATTTTGCGAGCAATCCCCTTTCCCCAGATAAAGTCATACTCCGTAATCCTGTCATGTGGAGTTTGAACCAGATTGTAGCAACTTTTAAAGCAGAATATCCCTGACCCTCCATCCGCACCAGGGTCAATCCATCTCCAGGAGTCCGCAGGCTGGCTAGTATCAATAGTGATCTGACGAATCGCCTCTCCAAACTGAGCAGTGTATGGATAATCCTCAGGCCTCCAGATCTCATCCCTGATGATCCGACTATATATATATATATATATATATATATATATATATATATATATATATATATATATATATATATAACCATATAATTTGTGTTTGACAGTAGGTAACTGTTTTATGGTGCTCTTTAGAGTATGGGTTAGTCTCAGCCTATCTTAGCTTTGGAAAAGGAATATGCAGGGCATGCCATAGAGGTTTACATCTAGTTGTATATGCCCTGCCATATAATGTGCACATGTGAAGCCCTGTCATATAGGAGAGAATGAGGGACATCCTACCTTGTAGATACATTAACCTTTAGAAATGAATTACAGGTATACATGTTGCATGTATCCATACATTTCCTTTGATCAGTGGATTGTACCAATTTATAGAGTGATATACCTTGCCTTAGACTAAGTTATGTAGAAGGGAATACTGTCAGTGGCAGGGGATTCAAGTCAGTACAAGGACTTTGGGGGTTTAGTTCTAGGACCCTGTCCCCTTTAGTGTTGCCACTCGACAGAGATGCAGGACAGTGAGCAAGGGAGATCGGATAAGGGTTAGCCAGGAAAGCAGGTCTTAAGAGAGGGGTTCTGTTCTTAGCTAAAACTAGAAGTTTAGCTCATATTTAGTGTGTGTGTGTGTGTGTGTGTGTGTGTGTGTGTGTGTGTGTGTGTGTGCGCGCCATATTTTACCTAATTATTGTTATTGCATGACTGTTCAGAGCCGGGGGTTTATGTATCAGGGATGATGGGTTGCAAGGGAGAAAGATTTCATACCAGTCCATTAGGACTGATGTGAAGAGAAGAATATGAAAGGCATCAGAAATCTGGAAAATGGGAGGGAGGTTAAGGTATTTGAATGTTAGAGTATCAGTAATTTCTGACACTTAGTATCAGAGAGGTTTTGGACCCTTGAAGGCTGCCCAAGTATTTGGGATCAAGGAGTTGGTCTTGTAGTTCATGTATAGAGGATTGAATGTGGAGAGGTTAGTCCTCTTTTAACTGAGTTTGATGTAGGAATTGTTGGTGCTTTCTTACATGGAGAGAGCTAGCTCTCAATATGCCTTGTAAAATTTTAGTCCCACATTAGAAATGTACCATGAGTTATCTCAACATATATACTTGGGTGTGTTGTTGAGAGATGCACATGGGGTGGTGACCCTAAGGAGGGAACCATGTGGATGATTTTACTAGGACGTAAGAATAAGGCTCCAAGGATTAAGCAGTAATGCTTTTGTCATTCTCTTGGATTTATTCCATTTGGAGCTAAGCCCCAAAAGGGCTTAGCGACTCGGACTCGGACTCGGACTCGTGCTCATGGGCTCATGAGGCGTAATGTGGCATTTTGTTGGCACACTTTGCACTTAGCACGTCAGCATGCCATGCGGTCCATACGGCATATGCGGCACATGCGGTCCATACGGCACATGCGGCACATGCGGTCCATGCGGTACATGCGACTCATGCGGCTCATGCGGTCCATGCGGCCCATGCAGTCCATACGGTCCATGCGGCCATGAGGCTCATGCGGTCCATGCGGCCATGAGGCTCATGCGGTCCATGCGGCCATGAGGCTCATGCGGCCAGGCTGCTGCTGATGCCGCATGGAGGGTTCCGCTGACTGTACAGATTACAAGTTAGTTATGGAAAGACTGATTCAATGCGATTAATTCAGATCCTATCTTTGTGGGATTTGAATTAATCTCGTTGCTATCTTTTGGGATTTGATTCAATCTTTCCATAACTGAAGAGGCGGCTAGGGTTTCCACCCTCTCTCTATATATACTCTCTTCTGGCCTCCTTTGTGGGTACTACAAAAATTACAAGTCAGAAAAGAAGAAAGAGAAAGGTGTTGTTATCGCCATTGCAAGTCCATCCGAGGAGTCAGAACAGAGGTGAGTTCGAGCGTTCCACAAGTTCTTCAACTTGTTGGTTCCTGGAAGCAGATCGTGTGGGGCGAATCTTGCTTTGAGCAACGGTATTTTGACACCCCAACATTTTTCTTCATCTCATCTTTCTCTAGATTATTGTACCTCGTTCTGTCCCAATTGCAACACGTTTGCAAGGAAGAACGAGAGATCTTCTCTTCTCTATTTTTCTCATCCATATTGTAATCGGGTTTTTTGCTTTTTTGTATCATCATAGATCTCTGTTGCATCTATTTTACCATGATCAAGTCCCGGGACTAACAATCTCAAAGCAAGATCCGTGTAGATGGAAAACATTAATGCTTCGCTCCTCCAATCGGACTTCTGCAAGTTGGAAAAGTTCGATGGAGAGCATTATCAAGTCTGGAAGAGAATGGTTTACCTAACTCTTCAACTAAAAGACGTTGATCATGTTCTGTTGGAGGAAGAACCCTCTGTTCCAGACACTGGTTCTACTGCCGCAATCAACGTGGCTACCAAACTCCAGGCCAAGTAGAGAAGGAAAAATAGCATCTGCAGGCTTCTCATCCTGAATGCTATGGAGGATTCCCTGGCAGAATCCTACTCGAAGAAGGAACTTGCCAGAGACATATGGGAGTCTATAGAAAATCTGTATGAAGAAGACAAGAACAGGAGCAAGATGTTTGTGGTTGAAAAATATCACAAATTGCTCATTGAGGACGAGAAGTCCATGTTGCCACAGGTGAAGGAATTTCTGAAGCTACGTCAGAAATTGGAAGACGAAGAGATGCCCCTTCCCGACAAGTTTGTCGTTGGAGGGATCGTCTCAAAACTTCCTGCTGGATGGAGTACCTTCTATGCAAGGATGCACAGAAAGAAGCTAGACATTAGCTTGGGAGATCTACTTCAAGAGATCCATGTTGAGGACGAGATGCGTTCCCAACAGAAGGTGGATACTCTGTCCAAACAGTTGGCTAAAGCCAATCTAGTGCAGACAAGAGATCCCAAGGGGAAGCAGGCGGCTTCTCATCCCAAGAAGAAGGACTTCACTAATCTAAAAGTGAAGGGTCCTTCATTCAAGCAACAGAAGACTAAGTCCCACGTGACTTTTTACAACTGTGGCAAAAAAGGCCACTACAAGAGTGAATGCAGATCTAAGCCTAAATAATCAGAGAAAGGTGAGCCTAATAAGGTTTCATTGGTTTCTAACATTGTTGCTATGATCGGACAGGTCACAACTGTGGGGGTTGACTCTGACTGGTGGATAGACACTGGTGCGACTTCCATGTCTGTTCTGGCAAAGAATGGTTCCCCACGTACCAGCCGAATCTGAGAAGGTTGTCATGGAGAACCAGGCCCAAGCTGAAGTTCTGGGGATCGGGACCGTGGAACTGAAACCCACTTCTGGGAACACTCTGACGCTTCAAGGTGTGAAGCATGTTCCGGCGATTGCAAAGAACCTGATCTCTGGGAGCCTGCTCTACAACGCAGGCTTGAGGATGGACATCAATGCTGGTCAGATGGTGATGTCCAAGAAGGGAACATACTTCGGAAAGGCTTATCTAACCGAAGGAATGTTTAAAATTTAGCTTGTCAACCAATTTGATGACATTAATGCAGTTGCATTTTCTGATTATTCTCTTAAGTTGTGGCATAATATACTAGGACATGTTCATTGTCAAATAATTAACAAAATGTCTATTCTAGGACTTATCTCCAAATGTGGGGGTAAGGTGGAGAAGTGTGAAGTGTGTGCTCAGACGAAGATCACTAGAAAACCCTTTTATCGGGTCAATCGAAGCACAGATCTTCTGGAGTTGGTACACTCCAATATCTGTGACTTCAAACATTTCTCCACGAAGGCCGGGATGAAGTATTTCATAACCTTCATCGACGACTTCTCAAAATACGCCTTCGTTTACTTGCTCAAGTCTAAAGATGAAGCCTTCGAGAAGTTCAGAGAGTTCAGGACCGAAGCTGAACGGCAGACTGGACAACAACTCAAGAGGTTGAGAAGTGGTCGAGGTGGGGAGTACTGGTCTCATGAATTCGTATCGTTCTGCAAAGAACATGGAATCATATGCGAGACTACTGCTCCATATTCTCCTCAATCCAACGGAGTAGCAGAGAGGAAGAATCGAACATTAACAGAAATGATGAACTCATTGCTGCTCACTGCAGGTCTTCCAAAATGCTACTGGGGAGAAACTGTATTAACGGCCACTTTCATTCTGAATAGAGTGCCATATGCAACTTCAGACGTAACTCCTCATAAACTCTGGTTCAAAGTCAGACCAAACTTGAATGTCATTCGAGTGTGGGGGTGTCTGGCGTACGTGAAGCTCCCAGATCTGAAGATTCAGAAGCTAGGGACAAGAACTACAAAGACGATCTTCTTGGGGTATGCCGAGAAGAGTGATGCTAGGAGTTTTCTTGATATTGAGTCAAATCATATCATCGAATCCCGCAATGCTGAATACTTTGAAGACAAGTTTGCAAAAGACAAAAACATTATTCTTTCGGACATTCCGAAAAATGATGTAGGTGCAAATGAGACTGAAATCTCATATGGGCCAGTAGTCCAAGAAGAAGCTGTTGTTGATGAAACAACTCTTGTACCAGAACTCGCAGAGCCGTCAGCTAAGCGAGCGAGGAGACCGAAAGACTTCAGAGATGACTTTGTCACCTATCATGTGGAAGCAGATCCGCTTATCTATGATGAGGCGATGAAGACCAGAGATGCTATCTTCTGGAAGGAGGCAGTGAATGACGAGTTTGACTCTATCACCTCCAATAACACATGGGTGTTGGTAGATCTACCTGAAGGAGAAAAGCCCATCGAATGTAAATGGATCTTCAAGAAGAAGATGAAGGCATATGGAACTATTGACAAGTTCAAGGCCAGGCTGGTAGCCAAGGGATTTTCTCAGAAATAGGGGATAGACTACTTTGACACGTACGCTCCAGTAGCTCGGATGACCACCATCAGGATGTTAATCGCTCTAGCAGCTATACATAAGTTGGTGATACATCACATGGATGTAAAGACAGTATTCCTGAATGGGGAGCTGACCGAAGAGATTTACATACAACAGTCAGATGGATTTGTCGTCAAAGGTCTTGAAGACAAAGTCTGCAAGTTGGTGAAATCATTATATGCTTTGAAGCAAGCTCCCAAGATGTGGCATGAGAAGTTTGACAAAGTTATTAGATCAAACGGCTACAGAGTCAGCGAGACGGACAAATATGTTTACACAAAGTTCGCTGATGGAAGAGGAGTCATCGTTTGTCTGTACGTGGACGACATACTATTCCTAGGCACGGATATAGGCTGTGTCACAGCGACAAAGAAGTTCCTCTCAACCAAGTTCAGTATGAAGGACTAGGGGGATGCAGATGTCATCTTGGGCATAAAGATCATCCGAACAGACACTGGAGTAGCATTGTCACAATCTCACTATATTGAGAAGATGCTCACACGCTATGGGTATAAGGATCTTCCAGGGATCGATACGCCATACAGGTGTGATCAGAAACTGAAGCCAAACTCGAGGGAAAGCGTCAGGCAGCTGGAGTATTCTAGCATAATCGAAAGTTTGATGTATGCAACTACTACCATAAGGCCTGACATAGCTTTCGTCGTGGAAATGCTGAGTCGGTTCACAAGCAACCCAGGGACTGAGTACTGGAAAGCTGTGAAGCGGGTGATGAGATATCTCAAGAAGACTCAGACATATGTACTGCACTACAACGGGTATCCGACAGTAGTGGAAGGCTTCAGTGATGCTAGCTGGTATTCAGAGGTAGAAAGCGAGAGATCCACAGGAGGATATGTATTTTCCTTGGGTGGAGCTGCTATATCGTGGAAGTCAAAGAAGCAGACTATACTCTCTCGTTCCTCCATGGAATCTGAATTCTATGCACTTGAAACTGTAGCAGATGAAGCAGAATGGCTTCGGGAGCTCATGTATGATCTTCCAGTGGTTGGGGCCCAGATACTGACGATACCGATATACTGTGACAACCAGGCGACTGCGACGGTAGCATCAAATGACCTCTTCAATGGGAAGAAGAGGACTGTGCGGTTGAAGCACAGGGCAGTACACGATCTTATCAAAAGAGGTGTAATTGCAGTGGTTGATGTTCGGAGTCAGGAGAACCTGGCAGATCCGTTCACAAAGGGCCTCAAGCGCCAGTTGGTCGATGACACAGCTTGTAAAATGGGCTTGAAGGCATTCTGATAGTGTGTCTTTGTAATCCTACCATAAAGTTTTATGCTATTAGTTCAAAGAAAAATCTACAAGGCATCTAACTTTTGGTTCAAAGGAGGATCACTGATTGGGAAACTATCAGGTAACAGTGGGTACTTGTTCTCTGGAACATGGAAGAGATACGGACCCATAACCACGGTTGTCTACTATGTATTTTCTGCAAAAAAAAAACCTGTGGAAGGTTGGCCTAAACGCCTTAATGAGTTCTCAGGCAGAGTGAATGCCTGGTGTGCTTTACAGGAAGCACGGTAGAGCAGCACTACAAGGAGTGAAACTCCATGCTACAGTGGGGTGACTCCACCATGAGGTTCCCAGGTCTGGGGTAATGCCTCGGCTTTGTAAGCCAAGTCATAGTGGCGTAGCACTATAAATAGGCAGGTAGCCTAATGCTGTATGACGTAATTAAAGAGTTATAGACAGCACTACAAAGGGGAGGATGGCCCCATGTTACAGTGGCACGACACCACGATGAGGTACCCAGGTAGGGGTAAAGCCTCGACCTTGCAAGCCATGTCATTGCGGCGTAACACCGCAAGGAAGCCTTAGGCTTCATGCTGGGTAGTTTGGCACTACAAAGAGGCTTGTGACCTCATGCTACAGTAGTATGACACTACGATGAAGTTTCCAGGTAGGGGTAATACCTCGGCTTCAGGCCATGTCATAGCGACGTAGCACCGCAAGGAAGCGTAAGGCTTCATGCCATATATCTTTAATAAGGAACTCACCTATAGTGTATGGAAAGAGATATCAGGCCGTCTCTTGAGGGTAAACTTGTAGACGCCCAAAATTATACACTGAAACCAGGCTGGCACAGGGCCTTTAATGTGCAGCCAGAAGCACACGTAACTACACTTTGTGAGTGGGAAGAATTATAATTGTGGTGCAGAATTCAAGGCATAGTCCATTCTTGTATCACATTGTTATTTAACCCATGCGGGAAGATTCAAGTCATCAGCGACATTTATCCTAATGCAAAATGGACAGTTACTGTGGGGAACGCTCTACCATGGACACATATATATGTTATGATATGTGGAGGATTGTTGGTGCTTTCTTTACATGGAGAGAGCTAGCTCTCAACATGCCTTGTAAAATTTTAGTCCCACATTGTAAATGCACCATGAGTTATCTCAACATATATATTTGGGTGTGTTGTTGAGAGATGCACATGGGGTGGTGACCCTAAGAAGGGAACCATGTGGGTGATTTTACTAGGAGGTTAGAATAAGGCTCCAAGGATTAAGTATTAATGCTTTTGTCATTCTCTTGGATTAATTCCATTTGGAGCTAAGCCCCAAAGGGGCTTAGCGACTCAGACTCGGACTCGGACTCGGGCTCATGGGCTCATGAGGCATAATGTGGCATTTTGTTGGCGCACTTTGCACTTAGCACATCAGCAGTAATGCGGTCTTTATGCGGCTCATATGCGGCCATGCGGTCTTATGCGGCATGTGGCTCATATGCGGCCTCATGCGGCTCATGCGGCAATGCGGCCATACGGTCCATGCGGCTCATGTGGCCATGCGGTCCATGTGGCATATGCGGTCCATGCGGCTTATGCGGCACATACGGCCATGCGGTCCATGCGACACATGTGGTCCATGCGGCTCATGCGGCTCATGCGGCACATACGGTCCATACGGCTCATGCGGCACATGCGGCTCATGCGGTCCATGCGGCTCATGCGGTCCATATGGCCCATGCGGTCCATACGGTCCATGCGGCTCATGCGGCTCATGTGGTCCATGCGGCCATGAGGCTCATACGGCCAGGCTGCTGCTGCTGCCGCATGGAGGGTTTCACTGACTGTGCAGATTACAAGTCAGTTATGGAAAGACTGATTCAATACGATTAATTCAGATCATATCTTTGTGGGATTTGAATTAATCTCGTTGCTATCTTTTAGGATTTGATTCAATCTTTCCATAACTGAAGAGGCGGCTAGGGTTTCCATCCTCTCTCTATATATACTCTCTTCTGGCCTCCTTTGTGGATACTACGAAAATTACAAGTCAGAAAAAGAGAAAAAGAGAGGTGTTGTTGCCGCCATTGCAAGTCCACCCGAGGAGTCAGAACAGAGGTGACTTCGAGCGTTCCACAAGTTCTTCAACTTGCTGGTTCCTGGAAGCATATCGTATAGGGCGAATCTTGCTTTGAGCAACGGTGTTTTGACACCCCAGCATTTTTCTTCTTCTCATCTTTCTCTAAATTATTGTACCTCGTTCTGTCCCAATTGTAACACGTTTGCAAGAAAGAACGAGAGATCTTCTCTTCTCTATTTTCCTCCTCCATATTATAATCGAGTTTTTGTGTTTTTTGTATCATCATAGATCTCTGTTGCATCTGTTTTACCATCTTTGATCAAGCTCCGGGACTAACAGAAATTTCTATATAGTATGAACATATCTCTTTAGCAGCTTTTACGTGATGTATATGTATGTTATAGTTATACATGACTAATATGAACTGTTGTATCAAGCCATGTAAGGGATTAGAGTATGGTGGGTTGACTGCACAAGAGGGGTTCTTACCTAAGTGAAGTGAGCTGTATGAAGTGAGCACTAGAGCATCAGTAGAGAGACAAAATACAGGGGTTTTGGACTGTTATTAGAGGTGGTTGAGGGGTGTTTTGTATCAGGTTGTAACTGATATTTTCCTCACTGTTCAAATGATCTGTAGGGGGTTCAGTTCACATGGTGAAGAGGGGGTTTGTTCCTTGCGGAAAATAGGTAGGTTCTAGCCATAGTAGATGGGTGGTATCAGTTGGTCCATTATTTGTGGTATTAGATAATGGAGAGAAGAGGGGCCTCTGTACCCAGAGATTACGGGCTGCCTTTAGGATAACCCAAATTTGAGGGTAAGGGTCTGAACCAGAGTTGGAGAGTCTACTCTAGACAATAGAAGGGAAATGTATAGGCTCGAGTTATAGAGATAGAGAGGCAGCAGCAGTACTACTGCTTGCTCCTGCAGACAAGTTAAGGAGAAGGGTTTTGGTTCAGTTTTGCCTGAACTTAAGAGTTTAGAGAAAAAAAAAGATGAGGATGGGCAGTTGGGATCTTGACAGATGAGTATGGGAGGAAGAGGGGTCACATTTGTACAGTGAGGATAATGATATCCTGCCTATATACTTGCATATGGGCAAGTCATGTGGGTTACCTTGTACTGAGCAGAGATTAGATTGTGGAGTAGCTTAATTGCATATAAGGGAGAGCAGAGTATGGACTCTTTTATAGGACTTGGATGTATGTATATATATATATATATATATATATATATATATATATATATATATATATAAAGAGATGAGAGCTCCTCTGCGCCCCTCAGCGGGAGCTCCTCTGCTCCCCTCTCCGCCTCTAGCAGCCGGATGGGTGGTTTGGCTGGTAGGCCTCCTCGGCCCGGCCGTCCCCCTCTGTATTATCTTCCCCCTCGGACCCCCTCTCTTTCCTCTTCCTTCCGGGACGGCAGAACTCTGCTTCCCTCCCTCTGTGGGGGGTTCCCTCTGCCTGGGACTCTCCTCTTTGGGGTTTTCCCTCCAACGTCGGCTTCCTCCCGCCTCAACGTCATCGTCCCCGGCGGCATCGGCGCCACCGGGCGTGGTCCGAGCCCCCGCCGCCGGCTGCAGCTCTGCCAGTCGTGCACCCTTCCGCCCGGACGCTCCCTCCGCCCGTCGCCACCCTTGCTGCGCCTCCCTCGACGGCGGCCGGCTTCTTCTCCCTGCGGTGGCCCCCTGCTCCCCCGGCAGGGTCCGCCGCGTGCCTCCCAGCCACCGCCCCTCGCCCCGGCGGCTCTGGAGAGGCCCCCTCTCTCTTCCCCCGCCTCGCCTCTGGTCCCCCGGGGACCCATCCCCCTCCTCCCGCATCGGCTCCTCGTTCGGCATTCTCGTCGCCGGTGGTCTCCTTCCCCCCGCGTGTGGTTAGATGCTCCCTGGCATTCCTCTCTCCGCGTTGTGGCCCTCGGTTTGCTCGGCCTCCTCCATTCCGGCGTCGGACGGTCGATCGTCGCCATCCCCGACGCTCCACGCCAGCTTCGCCCTCCATCGGTTGATCGTCGCCATCCCCGCGTCGCCCTCCCCCTCCAGCTACGCCCTCCGTCGCTCCCTCCGTCGCATGCTGCAGGATACCCTTCCCCCTGTCGGTAGTAGTCCTCCCCTTCCATCGAGGTCGAGGCCCTCGCTCCCTCCTTCATCCACTCTCCGTAGCGTTCGGCCGCAGCCGCCGGCGTTCCGTCCCCTCCCCCCCGCCCCCCGTCCCCCTCCGTCTCCCCTACCCTCCCCCTCCCTCTTGGCCGCCGGCTGCGTCTCCTCCGAGCAGTCCCCCCCTCCCAGCCGGAGCCTTCCTGCCTCTGGGAGCCCCCTCCCCCCGTCGTGGTTTCCCCCTCCGTCGTGGCTCTCCCACTCCTTCAGGCGCCCCCTCGTCCGCGGCTCCTCCCCATAGCCTCCCTCTCTTCCCCCTCCCCCTCCGTCTCCCTCTCCCCCCTCGCGCGTTCGCAGCCTCGTCCAACCCTTCCGGCCACCGTCGGCCCTGCCCGAAGCCTCTCTCTGGACCTCCCCCCACTCGCGGACCCCATCGCCGGAGCCCCTCCCCCTCTCATCTTCTCCCCCACCGGCCTCCTCTGCTGGAGCGCCCCCCGGGCTCCGAGCTGCACGCTGGGGGGGACGAGGTCGCCACGTGCCCAGTGCCCCCTAGGGCAGTATGCCTTTCCTCGGGCTGAGCGCCCACACGCAACCCTAGGAACCTGCGTGTCAGCGGTCCAACCCTTTTGAATTTTTAAATTTCTGCTTTTTTGGTTTTTTGGATTTTTGAATTGTTTTGAAATTTTGGGTTCCGAAATTTTGAAATGTTTGAGTTACATTTCGAAATTTGGCACCTCTAAAATCTCAAAATTTTGAATCCCTACCTTTACTATTTCGTACATAGATTAGCAGGTCCCTTTTGTTTTATGGCTCTGTGTCACGATCCGCTACCCAAATTGTTGGGCCGGGCCGAGTCATGTCCAGCCTACGCTTGAGATAAAGCGTAGTAAGATGTTCTAAAGATAACAAGATAAGTCTAAAATGTGCTAACAGTTCTATATGTAATGAAAAGTCATAAATGTCACAAACACAAAAGTCGTCTCGTATATCAGTAAGATCCAAGTACAAGTCCAAAATGTAAAGGTGGATACAGGTCTAGTCACAAAATATATAGTCTAATACATGACTACCCTCAAAAGTCCAAAGTAAATAGACAACTAGACGAGTTTCCCCGTAGGTACATCCTCGTAAGATAAAGCCTGGTCCTCGACAGTAACTCCATAATATGAATCACAAAGCAACTCCTTCTCAGTAAGTATACCTACAACGTTATCCTGTCAGGACGGGAGCAAGTACTGATTCTAGCAAACTAAATATACGAAATATGAAATGAACAGGAATGTAATAAAATGGAATCATGGCATGTTATGGTTTAATTGGTTCTTTTTAGAAATGGCAACATATATTTGTTTAAAAGTTTAAAACCGTAGCATGTACGTGATCGGTCAATAGGTGAATAGGATGTACAGCGGTATATATCAAGTTTTCTGGCATGCACATACGTGCATGAACGACATTGATGTATATCCATACACAAACGCCGGATCAGAACATACGACAAAGTTACATATAGGATGTTACCGTACGCGGTAAATACATACGCAGAAGGGGGTCATGATCACGTACACTACTATCAGTTTTCTCTTAACCCATTATTTAAATATGTGAGAGATATGAAAAACTGTCCTAAACATGGTAGAGACTGAAAGTAATACAACATGTAAAGTTTTAACTTGCTAGCCCAAGGATCAGCATTTAACATGGTTGGAAATCACAGTTCATTGATGTAACAGTATGCAAAGTTTGTAGAAATACTTGCCTTTAGCAAAGCAAAGCAGTGATAGAAATGCTATAGAAGCCTGGTGACGCGTCACTGTAGAAATAACACATAAACTTAGTTTTTACACTAAGTTAAACACTAAGACACTAGTGGTGTAACACGACTTTCTGACTGGACACCTAGCCAAATGGTGACTTTATCATAGGAGACCAATATAGGGTAACACAATACCCAAACTAACTTTCTAGAGTCTTTACACTAGTGTAGGGTGAGGTTCAATACGACTACAACTCAAAACAACACAAAGTATTACAAGTCGTAACTATTCAATAAATAAATCAAACTGTACACTTTGTTTCAACAATTTTTGAGATAGACAAAAGTCCAATTTTATATAAAATAAAGTACAAAAGTGATCATTGTTAATTATAGAAATTTATACTAATTTTTCTGAAATTTATAAACCCTCATAGATATTTTTTAAAAATCAGCAAACATATGTATCCTGAAAATGAGTTCTATTTTCCTATTTTTATAAAATATCAAACGTACTTATTAAATGCTGGAAAAATTATAATAAATTAGCTAAATTAACATAATATATAAATATAATTTTTTCCAGATTTTTACAGCACTTAAACTTTATAAAAAATTCAAAAACAACAAGTAATATTTTTTGGAAAATAATTAATTAATTATGTATTATTTTGTTCATGTATTCGAAATTGAACCGAAGTCCAGATACAGGACCCAGAGCCATGAATCAAGTCTAATATGACTTGTACAGACTCTGAATGTATTAGACACAATTGGACCCAGAGTCATGAATCAAGTCCAATATGACTTGTACAGACTCGCTTAAGAATTTCAAACGGGCCAACAAATCTCGGACTTAGCTTTCCCTTCGCACCGAATCGCATAACTCCGCGCATCGGTGACACCTTCAGAAATATGTGATCGCCTACCATAAATTCCAATGGTCGTCGATGAGTATCCGTATAACTCTTCTGTCGACTTTGTGCCATACGTAACTTCTCCCGAATCATGCGAACCTTCTCGACGGCCTGTTCCACCATCTCTGGACCAAGTATCTTTCGTTCACTGACTTCATCCCAATAAATCGAAGACCGACACTTTCGTCCGTACAATGCTTCATACGGAGCCATTTGTATACTTGACTGGTAACTATTATTGTAGGCAAATTCTGCTAGCGGCAAGTGAGTATCCCAACTGGTTTTCAGATCAATAGCACAAAGCCGTATCATGTCTTCAAGTATTTGATTCATCCTCTCGGTCTGGCCATTGGATTGAGGATGGTATGCAGAACTAAATTTTAATTGTGTTCCCATGGCAGCATGCAAACTGACCCAGAAATACGATACAAATCACCCATCCCGATCTGACACTATTGATGCCGGCACTCCATGCAGTCGAACAATTTCATCCAAGTATAGCTGAGCCAATCGGTCGACGCTCCATGTGGTTTTCATCGCGAGAAAATGTGCATATTTGGTTAATCGATCAACGATGACCCAAATTTTATCATTTCCCCGCTGCGTCTTCGGCAAGCCAACTATAAAATCCATGGTTATATGATCCCACTTCCATTCTGGGATCGCAAGGTTCTGCATCTCTCCGCCAGGCCTCTGGTGTTCCACCTTGACTCGTTGACACGCTAAGCATCGCGAGACAAATAGGGCCATGTAAAACCCCTAAATTTCTACTATATTTTTTTTTATTAAATTTAGTACCGATTTAAAATTTTGTATTGTACGTCGCGTAGTCGCATTTTACGTCGCGCACGAAATTTTAGTTTTCGTAGTTGCTCGTCGAGTGCGAACATGTGTTAGCGTACATATTTTAGAAAAATATTTTTTTCTCTATTTTATTATATACTTTCAAAATATTATATAAATATTCTTACTATAAAAAGCCTTTGTTCTAAAAGTTATTAATAATAAATAATATTTTTGTATACTAGAAAAGTCTAATTATGTAAAGAATATTTTTGCATACATATATTTCGTAATTATTTATTGGGTTATTTTAAATAAAAGTATAATTTTCGAGATTCATTATTATTAATATTTTATTATTCAAAAAGATATTTAAAAATATTTATTATTTTCGAAATTATTATTATTGGTATTTTGAAAAATATATTTGGAAGTTATTGTGGCCATTTAAATATTGATTTAATTTTTTGATTATTTAAATAGATTAAATTAGTAACTATATTTGAAATTTGATTTATTGATTTGATTTTAAACTAAGAAAATTAAATAGATTTAATTGGATTTGGATTGGATTTGGGTTTAAATTGATTTAAACTAAATATGGAAATATCCCAATTGGGTTTAAATATCCTAAACATTATCTTATTGGGAATTCCCACATCCTAGAAATAGGCAGGTACTCCTCCAATCTATTTTTATCATCCTCCAAATTGTTCCACAAATATTTCCACAACATGTACGTACCTCGTGTCGGTGTCCATCCCTTCCGTGTCAGCCGTGACGGCCTCGGGTCCGACCCCGGGTGTCTTTCCAATAGGTTAATTCTTTTACAATTACATTGTTATCTTCCTCGTGTCCACACACGGACACATGTTCTCATCAACCCTTTCGTGTCCGACATGCCAGACACAAACCCTCGACACAAAAAACCAAAATTCCTAACCTAATCCACTCGTCGCCCCCAACTCCACCACCACCATAATCGACCACCTCCACCAACGGCGGTTAGTTCCACAAAACCCCCAAAAACCACCACCGAACTTCAGCCATCCACACAGCCCCGCCCACACCATCGTCAATAGCACCTGCTCCAAATCTCCAACTACCATCTCAATTGCTCCCCGCAGTAGCCCCTTCCGATCACCTCTTCCCCGCCGCCAGACCTCTGTCCCTCACCGTCGCACTTCCGGCCACCGCAAACCCCAAACCACCACCGTCACCAAAATCACCACCAAACCCGCAGCCAATTCCTGATGGCAAACCACAACTACCATCACCCCCACGCCAGCCGACCCCGTTCCGACAGCACTCCGACGTCACGACCACCGCCTCCACATCCGACCCAGCCACCACCGGCCCGGTCAATATCCCACCACGCAACCCAAAGAGTAAGAAAGAGAAGGCCTCACCTTTGCCGACGTCCGCCGTGGCCGCGCACCACCGGAAAACCACCGTGCCCTTTATTCTGCCACGCCCGAGCTTACCCCCGCTGCACCGAGCCCAGTCCCAAAACTCCTCCCCACTCCGGCGAGATCCACCGCACGCAGATCGCCGCCCTCTTACGCCGCGAGCCGCCGGCGCCTCCACACCCTCTTCTCGCCGTACCTCCCCTTGTCGCCTATTGCCCCGTCTTCCTCACCCTCCGCCAAGCCGATCCCGAGCTCCGCAGCTCCGTCCTAGCCTCCGACCACCGTCGCGTGCCGAGCCCAACCACCGGAAACCCCACTTCCTCCGCCGTCCTCCAAACCGCTGGGCGCCATCCCTTCTTCCTGCTGTCCGCCGCCTCTTCCTTCCTCCCAGCCCCCGACCAGTCTGCCGCAGTCCCTCCGGACGGATTCCGTCGCTAATAGCGACCAGTTTCCGACATCTTAGCGACGGATTAGCGACAGACAACATAACATAATTTTTTCTAATTTTAAATGTAAAAATTTGTCGGGTTTCCGTCGCTAAGTCGACGAACGTTAGCGACGGATTCTTTTTTGTCGCTTATTCGTCGCAAATGTTGGCGGCAAAATCTTTAAAACATTGGCGGGAACTTTAGCGACTAACTGGCGACGGATATATCCGTCGGAAAACACCTTTTAATTGGCGACGGTTTAGCGACTAATTTATTCCGTCGCTATTCCGTCGCTAGGTTCTGTGCCCTAACTTAAATTGAACCGACGGGGGAGAATTTTTCATTCCCCCCAAAACTCTCTCTCTCTCTCGCGGCTCTCTCTCTCTCGCGCGCGGCTCTCTCTCTCTCTCTCGCGCGGCTCTCTCTCTCTCTCTACCAGGTATCTCTCTCTCTCTCTCTCTCTCTCTCTCTTTCTCTAATTTTGGGTTTTGGGGCCGGGGGGGGGGGAGTGGGGGGGGTCGGCTTCGCGGGGGGTAGAGAGGGCGGGGGGGTGGTGAATGGGGTCAGAGGGTCGGGGGGGTGTGGGGAATGGGGGCAGGGGGTAGGGGGGTGGGGAATGAGGGTCGGGGGGTCGGGGGGGTGGGGAATGGGGGCAGGGGGGTCGGGGGGGTGGGGGGTGGAGAGGGCAGGGGGGTCGGGGGGTGTTGAATAGGGGCAGGGGGGTCGGGGGGGTCGGGAATGGGGGCAGGGGGGTCGGGGGGCGGGGGGTGGGGGGTGGAGAGGGCAGGGGGGTCGGGGGGTGGGGAATGGGGGCAGGGGGGTCGGGGGGGTGGGTAATGGAGAGGGCAGGGGGGTCGGGGGGGTGTTGAATGGGGGCAGGGGGGTCGGGGGGTGGGGAATGGGTTGCATTCCCCGATACGGATACGGTTTGGCATGTCCCGATCCTAAGAAATAATACTATTTCATTTAATTTAATTTCATTTAATTTCAAAACTACTAAGAAATAATACTTAAAACACTTAAAATTATGCCTAAATGTATAAATTATATGTTTTTAAATGTAAATAATTTATTAATAATTATTTGTTTTCCAATACCAAAAAAATCCGATACTTCGATCCGATACCGCCGATACTACCGATATCGCCGATACCAATACTAGATTGCTTAGACTTATAGTCCGATACCGATATACATTGTAGAGCTCTGTTTTGCTATTCTGGACATGTTGTGACCTGTGCTGTTCTAAATAGGAGCCAGACACACTCCTGAGACGGGAGAGTATGTATAGTGATGTGGATTCTTACTAACTTATCATGTGAACCCATTTATGGGCCCTTCATTGAACCTTCTCATGTGCAACTTTCAGTCCATTCATAGTTCCCTATATTGTACTCTACATCACCTAGTTCACTTATATCTAACATCCTAACCCTAATCCAAATTTATGAGTATCGGTATCGGGCTATTCTTATGTTTAGTTTGTCTTACGATACAGATTTTCACATCCAAATTGAGGATGAGTCGTTATTTTGTTGATCGTACATGGATGTACAAACGGCAACACGAGAGTAGAATTAGTGTGAGTGACGATTTTCAGGCAGGCGTGGAAGTATTTCTTAATTATGCAATGAGCAAAGCTCAGTACATGGACGGTAACAAAATTAAGTGTCCATGTGTTAAATGTCACAATAGACGTTACGAAGAAGTGGTGACTGTGAGAGATCATTTGACCCGTAAGGGTTTCGTACGTAATTACGGCCTGTGGTCATCGCAAGGTGAACTATATTCGGAAAGACAGGCTGCGGAAGCTGCTACTTATGCTTTTGATGATAATGCTGCAACGGATGTCATCGAAGACCACGGATGCTCTGTTGATTATGGAGATCTGCAGAACCTTGCACGAGATATGGTGTATGATGCGGCAGGGCCTAATTTTGATCCGGAGGATCCTAATCCCGAGGCGAAGGAGTTCTATGACATGTTTCAGGACGCAGATACTTCTCTATATCCTGGTTGTGAGACTCATTCCGCACTGTCAGTGACGATGCGGTTGTTGAACATAAAGTCTGATTTTAACTTGCCACAAGCTTGCTATAATCGGATCACAGAAGTAATCAAGGAGGTGTTACCGAAGGAATCAAAAGAGCTACCAAAAAACTTCTACAAGTCAAAGATGATGGTCCGACAACTGGGACTGGGGTACGAGAAGATAGATTGTTGTCGCAACGGATGCATGTTGTACTACAAAGAGAATTGCGTATCAGAAAGTTGCAGCTTCTGTAATGCGGATCGTTACAAGCCAGTACAGGGAAAAGGAAAGTCGACTAGAAAACGACGTCCTTACAAGTATATGCATTACTTGTCGATCACGAAGCGCTTGCAGAGGATGTATATGTCTCTAAATACAGCAGAACACATGATGTGGCACAGCGAAGAACGCATAAAGGACGAAGAAGAATTGTCACATCCTTCGGATGGAGAGGCGTGGAAACATTTTGATTTGTGTCATCCAGATTTTGCTGCAGAGCCTAGAAATGTACGCCTGGCGCTATGTGCTGATGGCTTCGCCCCTTTCGGACAGTCGGGATCTCAGTACTCATGCTGGCCGGTCATTCTTACCCCTTACAATCTGCCACCATGGATGTGTATGAAGACTCCTTATATGTTTCTGACAGCTATCATACCCGGTCCTAAAAATCCGACGAAGAACATCGATATATATTTACAGCCGTTGGTGGATGAGCTGAAACAGCTGTGGGAGATCGGCGTAACGACCTATGATATTTCCAGGAAACAGAACTTTCAGATGAGAGCTTCACTCATGTGGACAATCAATGATTTTCCAACAAACGGTATGCTGTCGGGATGGAGTACGCACGGCAACATGTCTTGTCCGATATGCATGGAAAATAGTAAGGCGTTCCGCCTTAGGCATGGAGGAAAAACTTCTTTCTTTGACTGTCACCGTCAATTTCTGCCCGCGACCCATCCTTGGAGAAAGAATAAGGACGCATTCAGATATGGAAAACAAGAATTTTCTCAACCTCCTGTCAGATTTTCGGGATACGATATTTGGAAAGCTGTAAAGGAATTGCCCACCGCAATGGAAGATCCATCGAACCATCGTGTCGAGGGGTTCGGACAAAGCCATAACTGGACCAAACGGAGTATCTTCTGGGACTTGCCTTATTGGAAAGATAATCTTATAAGGCATAATCTTGATGTCATGCATATCGAAAAGAACGTATTCGATAATGTCTTCAATACCGTCATGGATATTAAAGGAAAGACGAAGGACAATCCAAAAGCAAGACAAGACATAGCCGAGATATGCAAGCGTCCTCATCTGAACTTGATACAAAGGGGTGCTGGTGGACAATTAAGTAAGCCTATAGCGCCATACACATTGAGCAAGGAAGATAGATTAATAATCTGCAAGTGGATATCTAATTTAAGATTTCCCGACGGCTATGTTTCGAATTTGTCTAGATGCGTTGATCTCAATGAACGCAAGCTAACGGGAATGAAGAGTCACGACTGCCACGTGTTTATGGAAAGATTACTGCCCATTGCTTTGAGAGAGTTGTTGCCTTCTGCTGTATGGGTTCCGTTGGCCGAGCTGTCTACATTCTTCAGGGATATCTGTTCAACTAAGCTGACGGTGCAACATATGGTACAACTTGAGGAGAAGATTGTCTTAACAATCTGCAAGTTAGAGAAAATATTTCCACCGGGCTTTTTCGACAGCATGGAGCATCTACCGATTCATCTAGCATACGAAGCCCGTATCGGTGCATCTGTTCATTATCGATGGATGTACCCCTTTGAAAGGTAAATAAAAATCGATATAATTTAAGTGAAATTTAAGTGGATTTTACAATTCATTGTTAATTCTCAAGATAATTTGTCTCTTTAGGTACCTACACCATCTAAAGAAGAAAGTTGGCAACAAGGCTCATATAGAGGCTTCGATATGTGAATCATATCTTATCGAGGAGGTGTCAAATTTCTGCTCCATTTATTTCGATACTCATGTCGAGACAAATCGAAATAGACCTCAAAGGAATGAAGAAGACGTTGAGGATGGAGGTATATTCAATTTAAGGGGCAAGCCTATTGGGGCTAGTAAGAAACGGTGGTTGACCGACGATGAGTATGATACCGCTCACCGATATGTCTTGTTAAATTGTGACATACAAGAAGTGAGAGATTTGGAGAAGTAAGTGACTACGCCTCGTTATAATCTCTAATTTGGTGAATTAAGTGACTACACTTATTTTTATTCTCTCTAACAGTGTATTTAGAGGTGAAGTCAAAATGAGGACACCATATATTACAGATGAGGGACTTCAAAGAGAGGTTGATTGTACCTTTCCGTCCTGGTTTCGTAAATATGTAAGTAACTGAGATAATATGTTATGCGGCTACCATTAAAATATATGCAGCTAAAATATTTAAATTATCAATACATGTTTACAGGTTTTATTGCCTGAAACAACACTCATAAATAAGAGCATTCGTTATTTGGCATTGGGACCGAAGAAGCATGGAAAGACTTTGTCAGGCTATGTCGTTAATGGCTTCAAGTTTAAGTCAACTCAGCATGCTATAAATGCCGAATTTCTCAATGACGGCTTCGATACCAAGAATTCTGTTGTTTACATAAGAGGCACCATCTATGACGACGAGCCGGACTTTGACTATTATGGAGTGCTTCGGGAGATTGTAGATTTACAATATAGTGCCCCATATGATATGCATATTGTGATGTTCAAATGTGAGTGGTTCGATACGAGACCAAATATCGGTTGGAGAATCGATAAACAATTTAGATTCGTCGATATAAATCATCGCAGGAGGTATAGAGGGTCCGACACGTTTGCGATAGCAAGTCAGGCTGTTCAAGTCTACTATACAAGCTACCCAAGGCGTCGTAGAGATCGATTTGACTGGTGGGCAGTATGCAAGATTAAATCTAGAAATATATTCAACGTTGGAGACCCAGCATACCAAGAGGACCAGATCGAGAAGCCCCAATACATGGGACAACAGTCGGATACCATGGACGTGGAAGATGTCGATATACCTCATGCTGAGGAAAATAGAGGGGAGGAAGAGGTTGATATACAAGACTTAGCTGTCAACCAGGGAAGAAAGAGGCGTCTTGTCCCAAGTATTGAGCCTGAAGAAGAAGTAGAAGAAGAAGAAGAAGAAGAAGAGGATGAGGATGAGGATGAGGATGATGATACAGATGAAGTCGACGATGAGGATGATGATATAGATGAAGTCGACGATGAGAATGAGGATGAGAACGATGACGATGACGATGAGGACGAGGACGATAACGATGATTAGATTAAATATCGGTATATATTAGAAGCACTTACAACTAACTTAGTGAATTCAGTTTAGACGGACACATTCTTATTTCAGTTTATGTTTTTGTCGTTCGATCATCTACTTATTGTATGATTTTCTTTTTACAGATGGCACTTTTAGTTCTCATTGTCTTGACGGCACTCGCCGCCCTGCTGCTGGTATATATATTTTAGTTCAGTTTTATATTCATTTATACTTCTATATTGTTAATTATATTTATGTGTTCTATTTACAGGTCATGGTCACTACCACTCGTGCTGCTGGTAGCGACAGTGGCCGTGGCCGTGGTGGTGCTGGTGGTGGAGGTACTGGCCGTGGTGGGCGTGGTGGTAGCGGCACTGGCCGTGGACGTGGTGGTAGCGGTCGTGGTGGTAGCGGTCGTGGTCGCCTTCCACATTCCCCGGATATAGAGTCCTCCGATCCCGACCTGGAGAGCCCGGCCACAGACTCTTCCCGCCGTCGATCTATCTCTGCGCTACCTTCATCTTCATCGAGGCCTGAGACTCCATCCGCTAGCGGATCCGTTCTGCCCCCGGATGCACCAGCGGGTACACCATCAGTTACTGCAGGGTGGGCTCCGGAGTACCCCCGGATTCAGCTTCATCCTGCTACCGGTGAGTACATCCGCGGACCCGCGGATCCTCCGACGCCTCCAGAGAGGCCGATAGGCGAGAACCGACGAGAGCTATGGCCCGCGGGTGATACGTAAGTAAATTTAAGTTAATTTATTAAATTTGTTTCATTTATTCAAGTTAATAATCCAGTCTTTGCTTCTTTGTAGGTTTTTCCCGTATGATGCTGCCCGGATACTCGGGCAAATTATCCGGGAAAACTACCATGGCCCCTACCTCAATTTTTCTGAGGTGCCTCAGAACATGCAGTACGTCTGGCTCGAGGAGATGAAGGTATATATATATCTTTTGGTTAATTATTAATTATTCTTTAATCCACTAATTTTTTAATTACGTGATAATTTAATTTGTATGTCAGACGACGTTCTGGTGGCCCCCCCATCGCGAGGAGTTGATTCGCAAGGCCTACAAAGCCGCCGCCGGGAAGAAGATACGGGATGCAGTGTACGACGTTCGTACGGCGCATTCGAGGAAGAAGTGGCTCCGGGAGGAGTACTACGAGCAGATGTTAGATAAGATGAATACTGCTCAGTACAGGGAGAAATCAGAGAAAGCGAAGGCGAGCAGACAGGCCGCTGGTCTGCATACGGGAGGTTCAAAGCCCCACGCAGCGACGCGTGCAGATTTGGTGAGATACCGCAAATTCATTTCACTATTAAATTCGGTACTATTAATATACGTAGTTAATTAAATTCGACGTATATTTCGTATGCAGGCACAACGGGCGGTAAAGGAGGGGAGAGAGCCGGAGTCGGTCACCGCCTACGATGTATTCCTGCATACACACAAGAGGCGGGCAGACGGGAGCTTCGTTGACGCGAGGGCCCAGGCGACTGATGTAAGTAATTACGTTTATGAGATTTATATTAGAAATATAATTATTGTTAACTTAATTAGGTGAACGTAGGATTCAAATTATAACTTAGGGAAACATAGGATTTAGATTATAACTTAGGAAAACTTATAGTATAAACACATTCATTGGATAGGCTGCATATCGTGAGGCCCTTAGTCAGATTGAGCCCCCTGCCGAGGTTGTCGGCGAAACGACGCCCACCCAGACGCCCTCTTCTATGGCCGCTCGCTACGACGACGTGTTCGTAGAGTCTGTCGGCGGCTTTAATAAAGGGCGCGTCTACGGCGTAGGTTCCATGGCGGCGTCGTTGCAGGGCGCGACTCCGAGATATCCACCGCCCCCGCCTCCTCCCGCGCCCCCGTCGGACGATATGAGGGCGCAGCTTGCGACTCTCACCTCCGATATGTCGGAAATGCGAAGTCTAATGTCGGATGTGCTGGAGCGCCTTCCGCGTCCTTCTTCTGCTCCCGGTCCAGATCCGTCTGCTCCCGGTACGTCTAGTGCGGTTGCCGGTCCTTCCGACCCTGAACGTTATTCATTTGACCGTTCTGCCGAGGTCCGCCTGGTACCGGATATTGCGCTCATTGGGCTCATGGACTTGATGTCGCCAGAGCAGCTCCGCACGCTTCCAGAGCATGTGTTGTCCCAGGTGCCGGCGTACATGGTGGAAGAGTACATCCGCAGAGCCGAGGCGGCGCCGAGACGACGACGCGATCCATCTCAATGATATTTGTGCTGTTTTTGGATATTTGTACTGTTTTTGGATTTTGAATTCTGGATATTTTGGAAGCGTACATGAATGTTTGGATATTATGAATTTGTGTATTTGTGTTTGGATATTTGTACATAGATGTTTGGATATTTCTGTTTGATATTGGATATTATGAATTTGGATATTTGGATATTTGTTGATCGTACATGGATGTTTAGATATTGGATATTATGAATATGTGTAATATTTACGAAAAGGAAATAGAATGTTTCTGTAATTTTTTTAATTAATGTTGCATTTAGCGACGGACTAGCGACTAACTAGCGACGGATATATCTTTTAGCGACCGATGAGCGACTAACTAGCGACGGCAAATCCGTCGCTAACTGGGTTATATAAATATTTGCAGTTACCGACGGACGAGCGACGGAATATCCGTCGCTAACTGGGTGATATAAATATTTTGCAGTTAGCGACCGCCTAGCGACTACCTAGCGACGGCGAATCCGTCGCTAACTGGTTGAAATAAATTTGCAGGTAGCGACGAGCTAGCGACGAACTAGCGACGGAACTTCCGTCGCTAACTGGAATATTAGCGACGGAATATCGACTACCTAGCGACGGCAAATCCGTCGACATGGTTCTGGAAATATGGTAGGTTTCCAGAGACTTACCGACGGATAGTGGGTCGCTAATCCGTCGCTAATCTGTCGAGGATGACGACGGACTAGCGACGGATTAGCGACCCATTATCCGTCGACATGGTTCTGGAAATATGGAAGCTTTCCAGAACCAGGCCGACGCCCTACCCGTCGCTAATCCGTCGCTATAACGTCGAGGTTAACGACGGAATAGCGACTGATTTTGCGTATCAGGAACCTCTCTGATACGCTTTTACCGACCTATTTACGACGGCTTAGCGACGGATATTTTAATATTATATGGCATGTAAACCGACGGGAACAAGTCGCTAATCCGTCGCTAAACCATTGAAAGGCAACCGTCGGTAATCAGTCGCTAGTCCGTCGGTTAATCATTTGTCCGACGGCTTAGCGACGGACAAATTTTAGCGACGACGTATTTCCCGACGGCCATTTTCATCAAATATCCGTCGCTATTCCGTCGGTAATTTATGTTACCGACGGATGAGCGACGGATGTGGCCGTCGCTAAAGTTGGTTATTTTGGTAGTGTAATTGGTTCTTTTTAGAAATGGCAACATATATTTGTTTAAAAGTTTAAAACCGTAGCATGTACGTGATCGGTCAATAGGTGAATAGGATGTACAGCGGTATATATCAAGTTTTCTGGCATGCACATACGTGCATGAACGACATCGATGTATATCCATACACAAACGCCGGATCAGAACATACGACAAAGTTACATATAGGATGTTACCGTACGCGGTAAATACATACGCAGAAGGGGGTCATGATCACGTACACTACTATCAGTTTTCTCTTAACCCATTATTTAAATATGTGAGAGATATGAAAAACTGTCCTAAACATGGTAGAGACTGAAAGTAATACAACATGTAAAGTTTTAACTTGCTAGCCCAAGGATCAGCATTTAACATGGTTGGAAATCACTGTTCATTGATGTAACAGTATGCAAAGTTTGTAGAAATACTTGCCTTTAGCAAAGCAAAGCAGTGATAGAAATGCTATAGAAGCCTGGTGACGCGTCACTGTAGAAATAACACATAAACTTAGTTTTTACACTAAGTTAAACACTAAGACACTAGTGGTGTAACACGACTTTCTGACTGGACACCTAGCCAAATGGTGACTTTATCATAGGAGACCAATATAGGGTAACACAATACCCAAACTAACTTTCTAGAGTCTTTACACTAGTGTAGGATGAGGTTCAATACGACTACAACTCAAAACAACACAAAGTATTACAAGTCGTAACTATTCAATAAATAAATCAAACTGTACACTTTGTTTCAACAATTTTTGAGATAGACAAAAGTCCAATTTTATATAAAATAAAGTACAAAAGTGATCATTGTTAATTATAGAAATTTATACTAATTTTTCTGAAATTTATAAACCCTCATAGATATTTTTTAAAAATCAGCAAACATATGTATCCTGAAAATAAGTTCTATTTTCCTATTTTTATAAAATATCAAACGTACTCATTAAATGCTGGAAAAATTATAATAAATTAGCTAAATTAACATAATATATAAATACAATTTTTTCCAGATTTTTACAGCACTTAAACTTTATAAAAAATTCAAAAACAACAAGTAATATTTTTTGGAAAATAATTAATTAATTATGTATTATTTTGTTCATGTATTCGAAATTGAACCGAAGTCCAGATACAGGACCCAGAGCCATGAATCAAGTCTAATATGACTTGTACAGACTCTGAATGTATTAGACACAATTGGACCCAGAGTCATGAATCAAGTCCAATATGACTTGTACAGACTCGCTTAAGAATTTCAAACGGGCCAACAAATCTCGGACTTAGCTTTCCCTTCGCACCGAATCGCATAACTCCGCGCATCGGTGACACCTTCAGAAATATGTGATCGCCTACCATAAATTCCAATGGTCGTCGATGAGTATCCGTATAACTCTTCTGTCGACTTTGTGCCATACGTAACTTCTCCCGAATCATGCGGACCTTCTCGACGGCCTGTTCCACCATCTCTGGACCAAGTATCTTTCGTTCACTGACTTCATCCCAATAAATCGGAGACCGACACTTTCGTCCGTACAATGCTTCATACGGAGCCATTTGTATACTTGACTGGTAACTATTATTGTAGGCAAATTCTGCTAGCGGCAAGTGAGTATCCCAACTGGTTTTCAGATCAATAGCACAAAGCCGTATCATGTCTTCAAGTATCTGATTCATCCTCTCGGTCTGGCCATTGGATTGAGGATGGTATGCAGAACTAAATTTTAATTGTGTTCCCATGGCAGCATGCAAACTGACCCAGAAATACGATACAAATCACCCATCCCGATCTGACACTATTGATGCCGGCACTCCATGCAGTCGAACAATTTCATCCAAGTATAGCTGAGCCAACCGGTCGACGCTCCATGTGGTTTTCATCGCGAGAAAATGTGCATATTTGGTTAATCGATCAACGATGACCCAAATTTTATCATTTCCCCGATGCGTCTTCGGCAAGCCAACTATAAAATCCATGGTTATATGATCCCACTTCCATTCTGGGATCGCAAGGTTCTGCATCTCTCCGCCAGGCCTCTGGTGTTCCACCTTGACTCGTTGACACGCTAAGCATCGCGAGACAAATAGGGCCATGTAAAACCCCTAAATTTCTACTATATTTTTTTTTATTAAATTTAGTACCGATTTAAAATTTTGTATTGTACGTCGCGTAGTCGTATTTTACGTCGCGCACGAAATTTTAGTTTTCGTAGTTGCTCGTCGAGTGCGAACATGTGTTAGCGTACATATTTTAGAAAAATATTTTTTTCTCTATTTTATTATATACTTTCAAAATATTATATAAATATTCTTACTATAAAAAGCCTTTGTTCTAAAAGTTATTAATAATAAATAATATTTTTGTATACTAGAAAAGTCTAATTATGTAAAGAATATTTTTGCATACATATATTTCGTAATTATTTATTGGGTTATTTTAAATAAAAGTATAATTTTCGAGATTCATTATTATTAATATTTTATTATTCAAAAAGATATATAAAATATTTATTATTTTCGAAATTATTATTATTGGTATTTTGAAAAATATATTTGGAAGTTATTGTGGCCATTTAAATCTTGATTTAATTTTTTGATTATTTAAATAGATTAAATTAGTAACTATATTTGAAATTTGATTTATTGATTTGATTTTAAACTAAGGAAATTAAATAGATTTAATTGGATTTGGATTGGATTTGGGTTTAAATTGATTTAAACTAAATATGGAAATATCCAAATTGGGTTTAAATATCCTAAACATTATCTTATTGGGAATTCCCACATCCTAGAAATAGGCAGGTACTCCTCCAATCTATTTTTATCATCCTCCAAATTGTTCCACAAATATTTCCACAACATGTACGTACCTCGTGTCGGTGTCCATCCCTTCCGTGTCAGCCGTGACGGCCTCGGGTCCGACCCCGGGTGTCTTTCCAATAGGTTAATTCTTTTACAATTACATTGTTATCTTCCTCGTGTCCACACACGGACACATGTTCTCATCAACCCTTTCGTGTCCGACATGCCAGACACAAACCCTCGACACAAAAAACCAAAATTCCTAACCTAATCCACTCGTCGCCCCCAACTCCACCACCACCATAATCGACCACCTCCACCAACGGCGGTTAGTTCCACAAAACCCCCAAAAACCACCACCGAACTTCAGCCATCCACACAGCCCCGCCCACACCATCGTCAATAGCACCTGCTCCAAATCTCCAACTACCATCTCAATTGCTCCCCGCAGCAGCCCCGTCCGATCACCTCTTCCCCGCCGCCAGACCTCTGTCCCTCACCGTCGCACTTCCGGCCACCGCAAACCCCAAACCACCACCGTCACCAAAATCACCACCAAACCCGCAGCCAATTCCTGATGGCAAACCACAACTACCATCACCCCCACGCCAGCCGACCCCGTTCCGACAGCACTCCGACGTCACGACCACCGCCTCCACATCCGACCCAGCCACCACCGGCCCGGTCAATATCCCACCACGCAACCCAAAGAGTAAGAAAGAGAAGGCCTCACCTTTGCCGACGTCCGCCGTGGCCGCGCACCACCGGAAAACCACCGTGCCCTTTATTCTGCCGCGCCCGAGCTTACCCCCGCTGCACCGAGCCCAGTCCCAAAACTCCTCCCCACTCCGGCGAGATCCACCGCACGCAGATCGTCGCCCACTTACGCCGCGAGCCGCCGGCGCCTCCACACCCTCTTCTCGCCGCACCTCCCCTTGTCGCCTATTGCCCCGTCTTCCTCACCCTCCGCCAAGCCGATCCCGAGCTCTGCAGCTCCGTCCTAGCCTCCGACCACCGTCGCGCGCCGAGCCTAACCACCGGAAACCCCACTTCCTCCGCCGTCCTCCAAACCGCTGGGCGCCATCCCTTCTTCCTGCTGTCCGCCGCCTCTTCCTTCCTCCCAGCCCCCGACCAGTCTGCCGCAGTCCGTCCACCTCGGCCGGTCTCCCCCACCTTGCCGACCTCAGCTTCCCGACTCCCTCCGGTTCCCTCTCTGTATGTCTCCCTCCCTCTCGCTCACTCCTCCCTTTCTCCTCTCTCTCTCTCTCTCCTTCTCTTTCTCGTTCTCAACCCACTCCCCCGCTTGTTTTTCTCTTCCATATCCCCTTTCTTTTGATTTTTTATTTTGTTAACACTTTACTCTCCATGCTTACATCGCGTACTGTGAAGAGAAAGGTTTCATTGGAAGTAGAGTAGTAAAAAGGTTTATTTATTAACATTGTATTGTTGAATACTATTAACTATTTATTTAAAGATTACTATTATTATTATTATTATTATTATTATTATATTATAGGATTACTGTATTATTATTATTATTATTATTATTATTATTATTATTATTATTATTATTATTATTATTATTATCATCAACTGTGGAATACCACTATTAGCATATAGTAGTGTGTTATTAAATTTTTATCAATTATCTTATCACTAGTATCTTGTCATTGTCTTATTATTTGTATATTATTATTGTCATTTGTCTTGTTAATATTATTTTAAAAATTGTACAAATATTTCTAGCTAAAATATTAGTTTAGTTTTTTTACACTAAAATATCCTTCTCGATTTATATGAATATATTTAGTTTTGGGTCTAAAAGATTTAACATTTTCAATTATCTAGGATATATTTTAATTGATGAAATATAGTACTACCAAAAGAAAAATCATGTTTTACAAACGACTTTCGACTTTTGAGTATTTATTTTGAAAACATATTTTGACAAATAATTATATTTTCAAGTATTATAAAATAATTTTCAAAAATCATATATATTATTTATATTCAAATTCCTTCGATTATCTCCCTCTTCCGCAATTAGTCATATTCACAATCCCTTGCCAATTCAAGCCTACCTTAGGTCTACCCTAACTAATTTGACCCTTCTGAACCCAATGGAACTGTCCGTGCCACCAACAGAGGTCCCCTTGTGTAGTTGTCGCACCGAAGTCGCAGTTCGTGCCACCGTGATTATCGCAGCACACCAAGCGTACTACCAGGCAAGACACCTTGCCATTCGCTGTTTAATTATTTTTAGCTCATATTTCATGCATTATTTTTTTTATGCAAAATAAACTGTGATACGTGGCATAACTGTTAGAACTTACTGTTCATTTATATTTTTTGCTGTGTATTATTGTCTTACAAATTAAACCTAGATTTAAGGGACCACCATGTGTGTTGCATTCATTGCCCTTGACACGTTGTAACACGAAGTTGTGTGTCGCATGTAGAATACGAAAGTGCGTGATTGGCTGGCCACCAGTACGTACAAGTCGTACGATAGGAATAACCGCTAATAGAGATTGTATGCTAGTTTGACTTAGCGGTTATAGTGGTTTGTGTTGTGGATACAACACAGTAGGCATTGGGCAGGGAGGACAATTCTTTAGCGTATGGGCTTCGATGCACTTTTCCTTTTGTAACCCGTGAGCTCCGCCGGAGACGCGGGTCAGATTACCCATGATTACTGATGGCCACTGACGATTCTGCGGAACGTCATGCTCTTACTGATGGGGCCTCTGGTGCCCAAGGAGGACTACGCCGATCCTATTTAGCCAGGGCCCATGCGCAGGAAGAATTGTTCTTAACTACATTCACTTAGATCGGTTAGGCACCTTATCCGTTAGGTACGAGTACTTTTGGTTTGGGTACTTGTATCTGACCGTGGCTTGGAACAATAACTTGTCACGGATTAGTTCGTCACATCTTGTCCTTGTTTGGTTGTAGGTGAGACTTACTACTTCGATGAGAAGGTATTGAACCTTGTTGGGGTCCGGATACCATATTGGATTCATAGCATGGGAAGATACGTCGCCGTGAATTAGTTTCATCTCCTGTCCTTGTTTGGTTGGGGGGATGGTACGCTCGTTCAGTAGGTGCGTATTGGACTATGTTATAAATTCGATTGACTTATTTATTTGAGCAATATTTATTCAGTTTATATGGCATGCTATTATGTGTCTTGTTACGTCCCTCTGATGACCTGGTTGTCTTGCCAGGTGTGTCCTATTGTCTTTCGCAGGTGTTTTAGCTCTAGCCGTGATCTTCGCTATTTCTTCGAGGATGATTGCATTTGGATCGTCTTCGCTTCGCTCGCCAAATTCATATCTTTTCTTATGTATTTCTTTTCATAGTTGGTAGTGGATTTGTCTCCGCCCAACTACATGTACCAAATGATAATTTCATAGTTGATTATATGAGATCTTCTATTCTTTATTTGTGTGGATGAGATTAGTTATGGTTCTACTGCATTTTACAGCTTATGTAATTATACGAGGCTTCCATATATTAGAGTATACTTCGTATGAATACAGCTGGCATGTCTACGTTCCTAGTCCTACGTATTTTGGGACTGGGGCGTTACGGGCCACATCTCGTTTCATACCGTGCCACCAGAAGGTCGTGCGCAAATCTTTATACATTTTTCTACTTCCCGGATGCAAAAAATACTTGGCATAATGGGCCTCTGTCAAGATTTCTTTCCGGAGTTCTTCATCTTTCAGGACACATAGCCTCCCCTTGAGTCGCAACGATCCATCCTCGTGCCTAGTGAAGTCGCTGGCTTCACCCTTTTCCAATATTCCGCCAATCTTAATCAGGAACTCATCCGTCCTCTGTGCCGTCTTTATCTTTTCTAACAAACTCGGCTCAAGTTGAAGTTGAGCCAATTGTGCATTTCGGCCACGAATCTGGAGCTTAATTCCCATGCTTTCTAATTCCTCCAGTATTCGTTTGTCAACACTGAGTGATCCCACAAAGTTCTGACTCAACGCGTCCGCCACCACATTGCCCTTTCCTGGGGTGTACGCGATCGTCAAGTCATAATCTTTTATAAGCTCCAACCAACGTCTTTGCCGCAAATTTATTCTGAGTAAAGATGTACTTCAGGCTTTTATGATCGGTGAAGATCTTGCAAGCCACTCCATACAAGTAGTGCCTCCACAATTTCAATGCAAACACTATAGCTGCCAATTCCAAATCATGCGTTGGATAATTTTTCTCGTGCGGCTTAAGCTGTCTCGAGGCATACGAGATCACTTTCCCTCTCTGAGTCAACACACATCCCAAACCCAATCCGGACGCATTACTGTATATCCGAAATCCCTCGACGCCGTCTGGAAGTGTAAGGATTGGAGCTGATACGAGACGTTGCTTCAGATTTTGAAAGCAAGCCTCGCACTCATCAGTCCAATTGAATGCCACTTCCTTCTGGGTTAGCCGAGTTAAAGGCGCTGCCACCTTCAAAAAATCCTTGACAAACTTCCTGTAGTAGCCTGCCAAGCCGAGGAAACTTCGGATCTCGCTCGCCGACATGGGTTGCTTCCAATCCACTACGGCTTCAATTTTCTTTGGGTCAACGGACACACCTTCTGAAGAGATAACGTGCCCTAGGAACGATACGCTACTCATCCAAAACTCGCATTTGCTCAGCTTGGCATACAGCTGATTGTCCCGTAGAGTCTGTAACACTGTTCTCAAATGTTCTGCATAGTCTTCTCTATTCTTCGAGTAGATTAGGATGTCGTCGATGAACACGACCGCAAATTTATCCAAAAAGGGTCGGAAGACTCTGTTTATCATATCCATGAAAGCGGCAGGGGCGTTGGTCAGTCCAAAGGGCATGACCAAGAATTCATAGTGTCCATATCCGGTTCGAAATGCAGACTTAGAAACGTCGTCGGGTTTGATCTTTAACTGATAGTAGCCTGAGCGAAGATCAATCTTTGAAAACACAGACGCCCCTTGCAACTGATCGAAGAGGTCATCTATTCGAGGCAATGGGTACTGGTTCCGAATTGTAACTTTGTTTAGCTCGCGGTAGTCGATGCACAGCCGCATCGATCTATTTTTGTTCTTCACAAATAGCACCGGAGCACCCCATGGTGAAACACTGGGTCTGATGTATCCCCTGTCTAATAATTCTTGTAGCTGTACTTTGAGCTCCTTCAATTCAGCAGGCGTCATCTTGTATGGTGCCCTTGAGATCAGACGAGCGTCTGGAAATGTATCGATAGTGAATTCAATCTCTCGGTCCGGAGGCATTTCGGGTATCTCGTCAGGAAACACATCAGAAAATTCTGCCACGACTTCAGTGTTAGCTGAGTCTGCACCATTCTTGCGTGTGTCTCGAACAGAAGTAAGGTACCCTTCGCAGCCAGAATGTAACATTCGTCGGGCCGTAGTAGCTGAAATCACCATCGAAGCCTTCGTCGACGAACTGGCCGAGTAAGAGAATTCTGTTCCTCCAGGTAGTCGAAACACAACTCGCTTCTTTGCACAGTCAATCGTCGCACAACATGCACTTAACCAATCCATTCCCAGAATGATATCATAATCCTTCATATCTAGCTCGACTACATCTAATGGTAGCTTTCTCTTTCCGATACATATGTAACCATCCCTACATATCATGTTAGTAGGCATCTCTACTCCTGATGGAGTACTAACACTAAGATATACATCCAATATTGTCATTTTTATTTCATGTTCCTTAACATAGTCTTTAGATATAAAACTATATGTAGTACCAGAATCAAATAAAGTACGTACAGGAATACCATTAAATAACAATATACCTGTCACGACAGTATCTGATGCAAATGCTTCCTCCTGAGTCAATGCAAAGACTCGGCCCTGGGCACCGGGCCTCTGATTCTGTGGTAGTTGATGGGGTCGTGGTGCCTGTCCATGATTCTGTTGATACTGTTGGTGATGCTGCTGCCTCGGAGGGTTCTGGTTGCCCCTCCCTGGACAGTTGCGAGATATATGGCCGAATTGACCACACCTATAGCATTCTCCCTCTAAGACTTTGCACTCATCAGGAGAATGTCCTCTGTTACGGCACTTGCTGCAAAACGGCCCAAGTTGGTTGGGTCGATGATAGCTACCGTGATTCTGACGCTTTGGCACCTCGTATCTGCCCCTGTTGTTCGGTCTCTTGTTATGCAGATTCTGCACCGACGCTTGCACTGGCGTCGTTGCAGGATAGTGTGGGTCCAATTCCTTAGCGTGCTCGTAAGACTCCTGAAAAGTCTTATATTTCTGAACCACAACTTGAGCCTTCAGAGCAGGCCTCAAGCCCTGCTCAATCCGACGAGCCTTGGATGCATCATCAGTAAACTTCGTGATTGTATATTGAGACAGTCTAGAAAACTCTGCCTCATACTCCTTCACCGTCAAGTTCCCCTGCTCGAGCTTCTGGAACTCCAATTCCTTAGCTCGCTGCTCAGTCGAAGAGAAGTACTGAGCCAGAAATGCCTCGCGGAACATCAGCCAAGCAATTTTCGTTGTTCCATTCACTCCCGCAAGAATCCTTTTTTGACTTTGCCACCAGTAGTGTGTGTTGGAAACCAGCAGTAGTTTCACACACGAGACCCTCTTAGATCCAACAATACTCAAAGCTTCCAGGTGATCTTCCACTTCAACTAGCCAATCCATAGCAATGGTGGCTTCTTCTGTCCCTTTGAATTCCTTGCAGCAGATTTTCTTAAACTTTGTAATGTCGGTCACAACAGTGGTTTTCTTAGCCGCTAGGGGTTCCTCTGCCTCCACAAGTTCGCTCTCTCGTGAGACTGGAGTGCCTTGAGCCCCATTGTTTACCACTGTTCGGACCAACTGTTGCAGGGTATCTAGCTGCTTCTGTTGGGCCTCGAATTGCTTTGCGTTCTGCCTCTGCTGACTCTCCATCATAGCCAGCATCCTCTCCATAGGGTCAGTTGAGGCTACCACCCTTGAGCTACTCGCGTTGTTCGTTGCACCCGTCTTTGTCATCTCTGCAAAACAGAGGAGCTTGTTAGTCTCATAATATATTTATGGACTTATTGTATGGAACATCTCATTTTGGGACATTTAAAACCAAAGTTATTCGAGAAGCGATAAAGCTTGTTTTATTTTTGAAATCTTAAAACCAAGAAATTCCCAAGGACGTAAAGCCGTGCTCTGATACCAAACTGTCACGCCCCGATTCAGGGAATCGTTCACCTCCGCTTTGATTCACGCCGAATCGTTCGTCCTCGCTAAGGCGTGATGCCGTACAAGTCTGGAATTGCACTTGTACAAGGCGTGCTCGTGTTCCTTTTATAAAAGAGACATTTTGAATAGAGATTCGCAGTGGATGATAAAGAAGTTTTGGCAACACAGATATGATATGAAATAAGTTCTTTATTGATATCTTTGAAATTACATTGCATAAACATAAGGCTCTCAAACAGCCGAGATGAAAGGCCAAACTTGGCTACAACTTACAGAAATATTGAAATGAGATACAACTTGTTCCATACATCATATCCCTTTATTAATAATGCGGCAATAACCACCTTCAGTAAAATGCCTTCTTCTTCAAGTGGAAACTTCAAGATATGCGACGCGTCTAAAGAGTCGGACAGCAAGCCTTCAGCGTCTATAATTATCCACTAGGTTCCCGACACCTGTGGAGACGAGGGTCAGTACATTGCCACATATGTACTGGTGAGCGGCCGTAACCAATCTCACCATAAATCAACAGTAGTAAAATTACATAAATGTTCACTATTGATTTGTATTCTTTCTATCTTGCCTTAGGGTCCATTAACAATTCATATATTTGATGAGAAATATAAGAAGCATACAGTGATGTTAGAAACATAAGCAATTCATGTTGATCTAACATAAGCAATTCATATTGATCACCAATTTGGTGAATCTTACCCACGGTCGATAGCCATCCCTGTAAATATTTATGAATACCACTTACTCTGCCTGCATAAGACATTGTTAGCTATGCCACCTGTCTATATGAAGGTCATTGGCGACACGCCATCCTGGACCGTCTTACTTGGTACAACGGTGCCCTTGCAGTGCAGGTAGCTAGCCCAACTGCAAGTCCCGTTTACCGATGCCAGTACGTCGGCATAATTCCTTGTTCCCCCTAGGACGAACCGGGTCCGTGGCCGTAGATTACCGTTCTGGGAACTACCTTGTATACAAGTTGTCCATGACCATGCATGCAATACAACTTAACTAATAAGAGACATGACATACATGATAATAGCATCTTCCACACATATTCGTAGTTCTCATTTCATCTTGCCACTTTCCTATCTTTCCATCTTACCGTCTTACCGACTTGCCTTGAGCCATGGGCTCGCATATTCGTTCATCCAACCAAGGGACTATTCATGTTTAACCCATTCTTTCGAACCGAAGTCCGATATACTTACCGCCCAATACTTGGGTCTTTGCATCACCTGTTAAACAATTCATATAGCATACGAGCATCATTCGATTTGCAATACAAGCCTAGCCATGTGATAATTTATCTTTCATTATCTTTCCCGTATTATTACTAGGCATCTTTTTATTAAGCATCGAACGCAATAACAAGTCTACCATTGTTATGCGCGAAGATCAAGGATCGTCGAAGGATCAAAGCCACTCACTTGTTGGTGAATTGCCGAGAGAAAGAGGTCTTCCACGCAACGTCAAGCTCGGTCTACTGCGTTAGCACCTGCATTGGCACCAACGTCTGGTCAGCATACTTCTTCTCTTTCTCTCAGTTATTCGATATGAAATACGTAGACGGTGAAAGTAAATCCATAAAAACATTCATCGAAAACAATCACGAAAACGCACACAAAAGCCAACATCAAAAGCGACATCGAAAACCAGCAGGGCAACGGTCTCGGGGCAAGCGACTCTTATATAGAACTCTTCCCCCAAGACGCGCGCCACTGCATCTTGGGCATCATTTCAAAAGAGTCCAATCCATAACGAGGAAAGGATCTCAATTCATTATCCCGCGATCCTGGTAAAGTTTCCCCAATTCTCATCCGACTCGGCCATTCGGCCGCTAGCCCGCACCGTGCTCCGTAACGGATTCAGGGCATTACACTACCTACTATAGTCCTCATGACGTAGTGGACATTGACCAGGAGACCCTAGTCCAGCAGAGGTTAGTTCCAGCTGAGGAGGCTCTAGCAGTAGCTCAGTTAGAATAGAATTTTGACTGGACTCTGTCTCCGGCTTAGTACTTTATGCTTGTTATATTTCTTCAGAATTGTATAACTATATTGTGACTCTCTCTCTCTCTGTAGATTTGTGTTAGATACTTGCACTATGAGTTTATATCTCTATCTTTTATCGTGCCATATATTCTTCATGTTAGACTTGTGATTAAGATTACATATATATCATTGTTATCCTCCGTTTGGAGATGAGCTGCAATGACAGGTTATTATATCATTGTTAGATAGTAGACCATTACAGCATTCTACCGCCGATTCTGTGGCGTAGACTGGGCTCTGTTACGCATTCGTGCTCTTATACCAGGTGCGGATCGTGACAATATATAAATCTTTATAAAAAATTATTTAAAAATGTCCAAAAATATATATAAATAATAGTAAATTATATAATAGCTAAATAATACTTACAGAAGCTATCTAAAGGCCAAATGACCATAGGATGGTCCTAACTCACCTATGGGCTTAGACATGACTCCCTATGATTATAGAAATTTATTGTAATCTAATCAAATAAAATAAAAAAATATTCCTAATTTCCTAATCTGGGAGCAGATGCCACAGGATTGTAACTGTCTTGGGATTTGAAAATGAAAGCTTAGAAGTTTTTGGAAGAACGTAGTAAGCTTAGAGAGAAGAGAAAAGAAAGTGAATTGGTGTATTGAAATGGTAGAAATTCTTCTCTATTTATAGGATTTTCAAAAGAAAATTTGGACAGAATTCGGACAGAGTTCTTTGAGAGAATCTCGGTAGATAGCCGTTTTATCCGTAACTGTAGGAAGACTGAGTTCAAAAAATAACGTACACTAGTCGAACTCAGGCCGAATTTGAGGCGAATTCGTCCAGAGTTCTGCTGATGCAGAAAGGGTAAATTTAGGGTTTGTAACTCAGTGGCTTTTAGGCTTTCGAATGTTCAAGCAGTTAGGAATTGGATTTATAGTTTTTGGGTTTTATTTTCAAAATAAATGGATATTTTTAAAAATATTTTTGGGTAGCTTATTTGCCAGTACGATACAGTTTATATTGTATTCCTAGACTCAATAAAATGTAAAAATATATTGATAATTGATAAATGGAAATACATACGCAATGATAAATACGGCTCCAAGTCTTGAACGGTAATAGTAGCAGTTCTAGCAGATCGTCCAAGTAGGCCTTATATCGAGACATGGTTAGATCAATTATTAAAATCATGTTCGACCATGACCAATGGGCCAACAATATTGTTGTATTATAGTTTTACATTGTACATGTTCATTTCGTAGGGTTGTTCTTTGCTCATTTCCTGACTGGATACGTTGCAGGTGATGATAATTTCTTACCATTTATGGCTTACATGACGAGGTAATAATTTTAGCTAGCATGGAGGCCATATGGAGATCAATAATGATTTAAGGCTGTTGATGTATAGATTTACTTTCAGTTTGATGTTGTATTTGGTGATGTATTATATTTGAGGATGTTGCTTTACTATTTCACCGGATTTGTCTCCATTCTTTGCAAAAATGTACTAAAGAAATAATGAAATGTGTGATGATGTGGTGACGTAATTTCTGAGCACGTGATTAGTAGCTGTGACGAGCAAAAATCGATTATTTGAGCATTTTTATGACTATTGAGATCTAGACAGCTTACTACCATCGATTTTGCGGCGTAGGCTAGACATACCCACACATTCATACTCGATCCTGCGGGCGTGGGTCGTGACACCATGGCTCCTCAACTGGACTCCATGAGATTGAACTCCTGAACTTGCCCACATTCGTGTCCAACACTAAAGCTCCCCCATATACATGCATCTTTGAGCAAAACATCATGAACTGTGCACATCGTCAATGACCCACAGCTCCTTATAAACTTTATGAATGGTGATGCACCCGTCTTTGATTGAGTTTGCTGCAAACCTTGATCTCCTCCCTGACTTCAAACTAATGAAACCAATGTTGCTCTGTGAAGCTTTAGCAAACCACCCATCGCCAAAACTGGATCCGTAGAGCAACTCCCACTTGGAGACCTACCAGCTGTTATGGGAACGACATACTAACCCTCAATCTTTTACTCATCACCGTTCGTCGCTTTGTCTAAATGAACCGGATCCTTCGTACCCCTCAAAACATCTTGAAGACCCTCCTCGGCTAGTTCTCGACGATCCAACTCATATCGAATACCCCTCGAGCCTCCATCCAGTGTCTGTGGCTTGTCTATATAACTCAGCAGCTTGAGCCTATACATGGTACAATACAAATCTCTCGAGCCAGCTGTTGGGAACCCTTCGTAAGCATCTAATGTTTGTCCTAAAACAAAGTACGATGACATTCATCTGTCATCCTTCTTACCAAAATTAAATTGTAGCACAAACTCGGTACATGTCGTACATCCTTGGGGACGAGCTTCTGACCAAACCTCGTCATCAAATGTAAATCATCGATGCCTACAAATGCAGTTGTCCCCTTGTCACCCATCTTCACATGTCCAAACCTGTCATTGCGGGATGACATGAAGATCCTTCTCTGTAGACTGGCGTGATATAATACACTCGTGTCCATGACCCAGTCATCGTTATGACACATGCCATAAGGTTTCTCTATGTCGGTCGCTGCGATGATGATATTTCTCATTGCTATAAGATCCTACTAATTATCCTTGTTTTTTGTCTTCTCAGCTTTGAGCTTCATATAGTTCCTCTTGATATGATCCAATCTGTCACAGTGATAGCAGTCATCCTTGCGGTCTATAATCGCAAGATTTCGAGAACTCCCCAGTATTTCAACATGTAACTTGGGTCTTCCCTTCCTGTTGGAAGCTATTAGAACGGACTCATGTAATGATTCAACTTGCTTACGTCGGACCTCCTCATTCAACAAGCTAGTTTTGACCGCCTCCATCATGACAACTCCATCCAGTGCGAAGTTACTCACCGACACCACCAACGTCTCCAAACTCTTTGGTAGAGGATTCAAAAGCAATAGGATCTGAAGCTCATCATCAATCACCATCTCCATCATAGACAGTTGATTGATGATACCATAAACCTCCTTCAGATATTGTGGCACTGGGGTACCTTTCGTGTAGTTTGAGTTGACAAGTTGGCAAATAATTCCTTTCATACAACGAATACAACTTATTCCATAATGCTTTTGTAGAACTCTCCATTGACAAGTAGTGAAACACCAAATCGTCCAACTATTGGCGGATGAATCCAATGGTCTTTCGATCCGGTCATTTCTAGTCTTCAGCAGTTTTCTCTGATGGCTTTGCGTTGTCGCCCTCCAACGGACCATGCAAGTCATTGTACCAAAGTAGTTCCTTCATCATTGGCTTCCAAAACGTTCAGTTCCCTTATGAGGGTGATCATACAAGTATTCATCTACTCCGTAGACATAGTTGTCGATGTTGGGTACCAAACCATAACGAACTTACCTCGCTTTGATACTAGATGTTGGGAATCGAACATGTCTGATAAGCACTCCGATACCGTGTCTGAGACGTTGCCGCAGCAAAAAATTAGGTTAACTCATCTTAAATAATCAACCCCCATTAACGAACATCAAGCACAAATAAAGACAAGTATCTCGCGGTGACTACGTCACTAAGACAAATCCTAATCTATATATCTTAGGTGAAATTACAAGATTGACAAAAATCAATGTTGAACCCTTTGTCCTAATAGGTTCAAGCCACTCACCACATTCAAGAAGAAATGACGTTGATTAGAATGAAATCACTCACCAACCCGTAGCAATCTTCCTAACCGAAGTTGATGACTTCTCAATCAGATCTCCTCATTCCTTTTGTCTTGTATGAAGAAGCCGTAAGAGTAAAGTGTAGACTTTCTCTTAGATCTTATGTGGACGAGCATTCCGAATCTCAACTTTGTGTTATATCTTGTGCCTCAACCCTCAATCCATATATATATGATGAGAAAAATCCTATTTTAGATCATAATAGGATTTTCTAAATAGAAAATCCTAAAATAAGAATTTTATTACATCTAAAATAGTCCAGCACCGATTATGGACATCTAAATCTAATCAAATCATATATTTAAACAGATTTGGATTCCACAAATATGTTGTTACCAAATCCACACTGGACTCCAACATGATGAACATTAACTTGTTGATTCATACTTTGACTTGATCCAACTTTATTGTTGGACAAATAAATTAGATTCGGGTTGAACATTAACTTATTTGACCCAAATTAAATATCTTTTATGTTTCAAACTTTCTCACTAATGATTCTTAGAAGTCGTGCACATTGGTTGCATGTGTCTTTTGTTTGTATTTTTTCACTCTTTAAATATATAATTATATGGCAAACTTATTTTTAAACTAGTATAAAATATTTTAAAGTAAATTTGTTTTTGAGATTGTGAACATTTATCATAGTTATAAGTGTGTAAATAGTGGCTAGTAATTATGTTATAGGAATGTGTGTAATTTATATATTTTATCTCTATTTAATTAAGTATTTTTTTAGATATATAAAATTGGATGAAAAATATTTTTGAAACATAGTTTTTATAGTGAAGCCTAAAAGTTTTCCATTTTAAAACTTCTATACTAGCATCTAGTGATAAAATTTCAGCTTCAACGTAGAACTTATATTTCCAAATATATTTTTGGATATGTTTACTAATTTAAATTGTTCATTAAAGCTAATAGGGACATCTATTAATTACGAGAAATATCATTTAATCTTTCCAAATAGTCTTGCAAGCATGTATAAAATAATATATATATATATATATATATATATATATATATATATATATATATATATATATATATATATATATATATATATATATATATATATATAATAAATTTAGAATAATTAAGACGGTTATCTTTTAGCCTTCTTAAATAGTCTTAATAAAAATTAGATTAACTACAGCAATATTTTAGTCTTCTAATAATAATATATAAAATAACATACTTTAATAATAATTTATAAAATAAATACAAAGTATGTGCATATATATATAATAGGATTAATTAGCGTTTAGTCCTTAGATTTTATATCAGCTTAGAGTTTAAGTTCTAACATGTTCAATTGGAATGTTTAGATCCTGGATTTTTTTTCCCACCCTCCTTTCTAGTTGCGTTGGTTGTTGCCATTTTTTACTTATGTTATTCAAGGTATAATAGAAAAATATAAAACCAAAAATAAAAAAATATGGGTCCAAACTTTCTAACTGAACATGTTGTTCAAGGTATAATAGAAAAATATAAAATCCAGCGCCTAAACGCTAATTAGTCTATATAAAATCCGTTCGTTTTAATCGATTAACCCGTGAACCAGTAGTTTTTTCAAGACGACTCCGTATTGACTCGCTATTTTTCAAAAACCGATTGTAAATAATTTTTTATATATAAAAAATTAGTGTCTAAAAGGGAATAAAATTGAACTACTTAGGTTAACCATTGGTTGAATCAGCTAGTTGAACTGATTTGACCCAAATCTTGTCCGAATCGATCTTTCTTGTCCTTATTTTAAAACACTGAGCCACCGGATCGATCTTTCCTGTCCTTATTTTAAAACACTGAGCTATTTAGAACATCTCCAACCCTATTGTCTTGTTAAGTGTTGTGAGTCTTAGGTGGCTCCTATGTGGCATGAGCCACAAGACAATGTCTTGTTTATGTGGCAAAATTATATCTCAAAAGACAATGAGATAGATAAACTCTCTCAAATGCAAAAGTATTGAGGAGACAATAAAAAGTATTTTTTTAACTTCCAAGACAACTCCTCCACTTCTTCAACTTTTTTATAAATATTTCTATTCATAATTGATGATGTGGAGACAAAGTCATTGTGAAGTGCATTGTCTAGATCTAGATAACCAACTTCACATTATTCTTGCCATGTCAATATCATGACAACTTCATATTTTATTTTACATTTGCATTGAAAAAAAAAATTTGGAATGAAAATTTATCATTTCTATATGATAACTATTTTTTCTAAACTCACAGTAGAGGGTTAGAGATGCTCTTATAAGATAAGGTTACCTTCGTCTTACTCGTCAAGAGCTAAACCAGATGGCAGGGTAATTGGGGGGTGAGGTGTCCTCTGGTAGGTGAGCAGAAAGGGTGCCCCCTCCCACGAGTGATGACTTTTCCAACCAAAAACATGCCTTCGTGTTGACATTCAATTCAATCATGGGAAGCTTCTCAAAGTCCATCCAAACCAAAGTCTCTCTTGATTCTTCTTTTTTCTTTTAACAGTTCTCTCAGAATTCATAAAAAAGAAGAAGGGAGAATCATCTCTCAATAACAGAACAGGTATGTGCCTAATTTCAAAGGGTCGAACTTATTTTTTGACATTAATTTGACAGTTTTTTTTTTGGTGGGTTTTGTTACAAGAATAAATGGTATTTGTACTTTCTTTTTGATGGGTTGCTATTTTTGGTTGCAACATCTTAGGGTAGCTGTCTGGCATGTTGACAAGTTCTTAGGTGAAGCGTAGAATGTTTGTGGATTTTGTTCTGATGTTAGTGGGGAAGTAGTGTTCTCTTTCTAGAGAGGGTTTTGGTGTCATGATTGTTAGAATATGAGTGTAGTTGGGAAAATAATCATGGAAGGCTCTGTTGTTCCCGAAGGTACAGAGATCTTATAAGCCTACGAGAAAACCAAAAATCACCACTGATTAGTGCCTTTGTTGGTCTTATGTAATCAGAATACAAGCCGACTCTAAAGAAGAAGAAGCCTGTAGATAAACTCTAGCAAAGGCAGTTGCTACAAAAGAAAATATAACAAAAAACACGAACACGAGGAACACAGAAACTTAGATCTCGCTCGGGTGATAAAAAGATCACCTACTCAAAGCAAGATTCGACCTTATTCCGTCGATCTGCTTCCAGGAACCAGCAAGTTCAAGATAAAAGAACTTATGGAACGCTCATGTCACTCTTGAATGGATGGAACTTGGATTCCTTGGACGGACATTGTTGGGTTTTTAGCCTTTTGTTTTGGTTTTTAGTCCCACATCGGCTAGAAAGGAATGTGTATCTCCATATATATGAGTCTTTGCTCTTTATGGAGATGCACATGTAGTGCACATGGGTGTGTGCCATGTGGGATTAATTATTAATGGTATAAAGGCTTAATCAACAATTAAGAAGCTGTAAGCTTTTTGCTCTTGGAAATTTATTTCCATAAAGCTAAGCTCCGTAGGAGCTTAGCGACTCGGACTCGGGCTCGGGCTCGGACTCGGGCTCGGGCTCATGAGGCGTAATGTGGCGTTTTGTTGGCGCACTTTGCACTTAGCACGTCAGCACTTTCGTTGCGCGAGCCACTTGCGCAACCACGTTGCGCAGCCCGTTACGCGAGCCCAGTTACGCTGGCCCAGTTACGCAGTCCAGTACGCGCAGTGTGCGTAGAGTGCGCAGTGTGCGCAGCGTACGCAGTGTGCGTAGAGTGCGTATGTGCGTATGGCTGGCTGCATATTAGAGCGGAAACAGTTGCAGCAGTTGCTGCACGTTCAGGAGTGGTTCAGCCACTACCCTGAAGTTCAGGCAACTGCTTGGCAACCGTCCCGTGGGCTATATATGCAGGTTCTCTCCTCTCTCTCAGTGTTGGAGAAATCAGAATTCCAGGGAGAAAACTCTAAGTGTTCTTTAACACAACAGAGTAGTGAGCGTGTTTTTTAACACAAACATTAGTACTTTTTAGTACGCGTGGGTTCTGTTACTTCAGAAACAGAGAGAGAAGAGTAGACCCATTGCCAGAGGAGTTCGCCGTCTTCCGAGGAGTCAGAAGAGCAGGAGTGTTCCAAGGTTTTCCGTCAACCTTGCTGGTTCCTGGAAGCTGTTCGCAGAGGGCGAATAAAGCTTTGAGCAACGGTGATCTTTCACCCCAGCAATTCCATTTCTCGCCTGTCACCCTTCTGTTGCCTTTAGCAGTTCTGTCAGTATCTTCTTTTTAGAAGGCACTACTGCCAGTTTGCTACGATCACGAAAATCTCTTTAGATTATTCGTGAATTATGATATCTTTTTAGATCTCGTAATTTGCAGAATCCTTCTGGATCTCTGTTGCAAAACCTTCTTTAAGGAATTGCATTTAAAACGTTGTCTTTACAACTGTTTCAGTTTCTGTATTTTCCATCGAAAAGCGTGCCCCGGCGTTTCCGGCATTAACAATCTCAAAGCTTTATTGCTACGATGGAAAATATTAATGCTTCTCTCCTAAACACTGACTTCTGTAAGTTAGAGAAGTTTGATGGAGAGCATTATCAAGTCTGGAAGAGGAAGGTTTATCTCACTCTTCAACTTAGAGACGTTGATCACGTACTGCTTGAAGAGGAACCTACTGTTCCAGATACTGGGTCTGCTGCCGCAATCTCTGCGGCTACTAAACTTCAGGCCAAGTGGAGAAGGGAGAATAGCATTTGCAGGTTGCTTATCCTGAATGCTATGGAGGATTCTCTAGCAGAATCCTACAGTAAGAAACCAATTGCCAGAGACATATGGGAGTCTCTGGAAAAACTGTACGAAGAAGACAAGAACAGGAGCAAAATATTTGTGGTTGAAAAATATCACAAATGGCTCTTTGAGGACGAGAAGTCCATGCTGCCGCAGGTCAAAGAATTTCTGAAGTTGCGACAGAAATTGGAAGACGAGGCTATGTCCCTCCCCGAAAGTTTGTTGTTGGAGGGATTGTCTCAAAGCTCTCCGCTGGGTGGAGCAAGTTCTATGCAAACATGCATAGGAAGAAGTTGGAGATCACCCTTGAAGTTCTCCTACAGAAAATATATGTTGAGGACCAAATACGGGCTCAACTGAAGGTGGACACACTGTCCAAGCAATTGGCTAACGCCAATCTGGTTCAGACCAAGGAAACAAAGGAAAAGGAAAAGCGTACAGATTTCCAGAAGAAGAAGAAGAACCCTAACAACTTGAATGTTAAGGGAACTTCTTTCAAGTCAAAGAAATCTAAGGCAAAGATGCCTTGTTTCAAGTGTGGCCAGTTGGGCCATTTCAAAAGTGAATGTACAGCACCGGCCAAGAAATCAGAGCAAGGTGAGCCTAGCAAAGTCTCAATGGTTACTGATGTAATTGCTATGATTGGACAGGTTGATGCTGTAGGATCTAATTCAAACTGGTGGGTAGATACTGGAGCCACCTGCCATGTCTGCTTCAGTAAGGAGTGGTTCACCACCTACACACCCACTTCTGAAGCGGTTGTGATGGCGAACCAAGCACAAGCTGAAGTTCTAGGGATCGGGACTGTTATTCTGAAGCTGACTTCTGGCAAGTCTCTGACGCTTCAAGACGTGAAGCACGTACCTGCTATCGCCAAGAACCTGATCTCGGGAGGCTTACTCTGCAATGCAGGCCTCAGAATGGACATCAATGCTGGCCAGATGGTGATGTCTATCAAGGGAACATATGTCGGGAAAGCTTTTTATACCGAAGGAATATTCAAGATTCAGCTTGTAAATCAGTCCAATGTAATTAGTGTAATTAATGAAATCACTCCTTCTGCTTATACTCTTGAGTTGTGGCATAATAGGCTAGGACATGTTCATTGTAAACGAATAAACAGAATGTCTAGTCTAGGACTTATCTCCAAATGTGGGGGTAAGGTAGAGAAATGTGAAGTTTGTGCTCAAACAAAGATCACAAGGAAACCCTTTCCTCGGGTTAATCGAAGTACAGATCTTCTGGAGTTGGTATACTTCGATATCTGTGACTTCAAACAGTTCTCTACAAAGGCCGGGATGAAGTATTTCATAACCTTCATCGATGACTTCTCAAAGTATGCGTTCGTCTACTTGCTGAAGGCTAAAGACGAAGCATTCGAGAAGTTCAAGGAGTTCAGAGCCGAAGCTGAGCGGCAGACTGGACAACAACTCAAAAGGATAAGAAATGATCGAGGTGGGGAGTACAGGTCTCATGAATTCGTATCGTTCTGCAAAGAACATGGAATTGTCAATGAGACTACGGCTCCGTACTCTCCTCAATCAAACGGAGTAGCTGAGAGGAAGAACAGGACGTTAACTGAAATGATAAATTCAATGTTGTTGACTGCTGGCCTTCCTAAGTGCTACTGGGGAGAAGCTGCATTGACTGCCACTTTTATTCTAAATAGAGTGCCTCATGCAACTTCTGACGTTACTCCTCATGAACTCTGGTTCAAGGTCAGACCTAACTTGAATGTTATTCGAGTGTGGGGGTGTCTGGCTTATGTTAAGCTTCCAGATCTGAAGATTCAGAAGCTTTGGACAAGGACTACAAAGACGATCTTCTTGGGGTATGCCGAGAAGAGTGATGCTCGGAGATTTCTTGATATTGAGTCAAATCATATCATTGAATCTCGCGATGCAGAATATTTTGAAGACAAGTTTGCAAGGCACAAGAATATTGTTCTTCCGAATGTTCCGGAGAATAATGAGGGTGCACAAGAGACTGAAGTCTTCAATGAAGATGTGGTCCAAGAAGATGTTGTTGTTGATACAACGGTTGAACCAGAACAAGCTGAGCCGTCAGCTAAGCGTGTGAGGAGGCCGAAGGACTTCGGAAGTGACTTTGTCACCTATCATGTGGAAGCAGATCCGCTTACCTATGATGAGGTGATGAAGACCAGAGACGCAGTTTTCTGGAAGGAGGCGATTGACAATGAGATTGATTCCATCACCTCAAATAACACTTGGGTGTTGGTTGATCTTCCTGACGGAGCGAAACACATCGGATGCAAATAGATCTTCAAGAAGAAGATGAAAGCAGACGGAACTATTGACAAGTTTAAGGCTAGGTTGGTAGCCAAGGGGTTTTCTCAGAAGCAGGAGATTGACTATTTTGACACGTATGCTCCAGTAGCCCGGATGACCACTATCAGAATGTTGATTGCTCTCGCAGCAATACATAAGATGGTGATACATCAGATGGATGTGAATACGGCTTTCCTAAATGGCGAGCTGACCGAAGAGATTTACATGCAACAGCCAGAGGGATTTGTCATCAGGGGTCTTGAAGACAAAGTCTGCAAGTTGGTGAAATCTTTGTACGGTCTTAAACAGGCTCCCAAGATATGGCATGAGAAATTTGACAAAGTTATAAGGTCAAATGGCTACATGGTCAGCGATACGGACAAGTGTGTTTACACGAAGTTCGCTGATGGAAGAGGTGTGATCGTTTGTCTGTAAGTGGACGACATGCTTATCCTAGGTACGGATATTAGATGTGTCACGGAGACAAAGAAATTTATCTCAAGCAAGTTCAGTATGAAGGACTTGGGGGAAGCTGATGTGATCTTAGGGATCAAGATCATCCGGACAGACACTGGACTAGTGCTGTCACAGTCTCATTATATTGAGAAAATGATCACTCGTTATGGGTATCGGGATCTTCCAGGGATCGATACGCCGTACAGGTGTGATCTGAAGCTGAAGCCTAATTCAGGGGAAAGCGTCAGGCAGCTGGAGTATGCAAGCGTAATCGGGAGTTTGATGTATGCTACTACTGCCACAAGGCCTGACATAGCTTTCGCCGTAGGAATGCTGAGTCGTTTTACGAGCAATCCAGGTGTTGAACACTGGAAAGCTGTGGAACGGGTTATGAGATATCTCAAGAAGACTCAGACATATGCACTGTACTACAGCGGAGATCCGTCGGTAGTGGAAGGCTTCAGTGATGCCAGTTGGTGCTCAGAGGTGGAGAGCGAGAGGTCCACAGGTGGATACATTTTCACAATGGGTGGAGCTGCTATATCGTGGAAGTCGAAGAAGCAGACTATGCTCTCGCGGTCATCCATGAAATCTGAGTTCTTTGCACTTGATACCGCAGCCGAGGAAGCAGAATGGATTCGGGAGCTCATGTATGATCTTCCAGTGGTTAGGGCGCAAATACCGACGATACCGATATACTGCGACAACCAGGCGACTGCGGCGGTGGCATCAAATAACCTTTTCAACGGGAAGAAGAGGACTGTGCGGTTGAAGCACAGGGCAGTACACGATCTTATCAAGAGAGGTGTTATTGCAGTAATTGATGTTCGGAGTCAGGAGAACCTGGCGGATCTGTTCACCAAGGACCTCAAGCGCCAACTGGTCGATGACACAGCTTGTAAAATGGGCTTGAAGGCATTCTGATATTGTATTATTGTATTCCTACCATAAAGTTTTATGCTATTAGTTCAAAGATTTATCTACTAGGCATCTAGCTTTTGGTTCAAGGGAGGACACTAATCGGAAGAATATCAGGAACGGTGGGTACATGTTCTATTGGGCATGGAGAGGTTACAGACCTATAACCACCGTTGTCTACTATTGTTTTCTGCGAAAAACGGTTCCTGTGGGAAGGTTGGCTTAATTGCCTTAATGAGTTCTCAGGCAGAGTGAATGCCTGGTATGCTTTACAGGAAGCATGGTAGCACAGCACTACAAGGAGTGTGACTCCATGCTATGTGTGGCGGTGACTCCACCATGAGGTTCTCGAAGGAGGTAAAGCCGGCTATGTTAGCAAAGTCACAGCGGCGTAGCACCGCAAATAGGCAGTTGGCCTAATGCTGTATATTGAATTAAAGAGGGATGTAGTCAGCACTACAAAGAGGAGGTATTCCTCATGTTACGGGTGGCACGACACCACAATGAGGTAAACCCGGCTAGGGATAAAGCCTCGGCCTTGCAAGCCATGTCGTAGCGGCGTAACACCGCACAGAAGCGTAAGGCTTCATGCTGGGTAGTTTGGCACTACAAAGGGGCTAGACCTCATGCTACGGGTAGTATAACACTACGATGAGGTTTCCGGTGATTCGGGGTAAGGTCCTCGGCTGAAGGCCATGTCATAGCGGCGTAGCACCGCAAAGAAAGCGTTGGACGCTTCATGCCATGTCTCTTTAATAAAGAACTCACCTATAGTGTATGGACAAAGAGATATCAGGCCGTCTCTTGAGGGTAAACTTGTAGACACCCAATATTATACACTGAAATCAGGCTGGCACAGGACCTTTAATGTGTAGCCAGAAGCACATGTAACTATATTATGTGAGTGGAAAGAATTTCAGCTATGATGCAGAATTCAAGACTTAGTCCATTCTTGTATTATAGTTTGATTTTTGACTCACGTGGGAAGATTCAAGTCTTAAGTGGCATCTATCCCAAAAGCATAATGGACAGTTACTGTGGGGAACACTCGTACTCATATATATAGAGATATGTGGGGGATTGTTGGGTTTTTAGCCTTTTGTTTTGGTTTTTAGTCCCACATCGGCTAGAAAGGAATGTGTATCTCCATATATATGAGTCTTTGCTCTTTATGGAGATGCACATGTAGTGCACATAGGTGTGTGCCATGTGGGATTAATTATTAATGGTATAAAGGCTTAATCAACAATTAAGAAGCTGTAAGCTTTTTGCTCTTGGAAATTTATTTCCATGGAGCTAAACTCCGTAGGAGCTTAGCGACTCGGACTCGGACTCGGACTCGGACTCGGACTCGGACTCGGGCTCGGGCTCGGGCTCGGACTCGGGCTCAAGGGCTCATGAGGCGTAATGTGGCGTTTTGTTGGCGCACTTTGCACTTAGCACGTCAGCATCGTCGCTAGGCGCATAGTGCGCTTAAGTTGCGCTCGTTGCGCGAGCCACTTGCGCGACCACGTTGCGCAGCCCGTTACGCGAGCCCAGTTACGCTGGCCCAGTTACGCAGCCCAGTACGCAGCCCAGTACGCCCAGTACGCCCAGTACGCGCAGTGTGCGCAGCGTACGCAGCGTGCGTAGAGTGCGCAGTGTGCGCAGCGTACGCAGTGTGCGTAGAGTGCGTATGTACGTATGGCTGGCTGCATATTAGAGCGGGAACAGTTGCAGTAGTTGCTGCACGTTCAGGAGTGGTTCAGCCACTACCCTGAAGTTCAGGCAACTGCTTGGCAACCGCCCCGTGGGCTATATATGCAGGTTCTCTCCTCTCTCTCAGTGTTGGAGAAATCAGAATTCCAGGGAGAAAACTCTAAGTGTTCTTTAACACAACAGAGTAGTGAGCGTGTTTTTTAACACAAACACTAGTACTTTTTAGTACGCGTGGGTTCTGTTACTTCAGAAACAGAGAGAGAAGAGTAGAGCCATTGCCAGAGGAGTTCGCCGTCTTCCGAGGAGTCAGAAGAGCAGGAGTGTTCCAAGGTTTTCCGTCAACCTTGCTGGTTCCTGGAAGCTGTTCGCAGAGGGCGAATAAAGCTTTGAGCAACGGTGATCTTTCACCCCAGCAATTCCATTTCTCGCCTGTCACCCTTCTGTTGCCTTTAGCAGTTCTGTCAGTATCTTCTTTTTAGAAGGCACTACTGCCAGTTTGCTACGATCACGAAAATCTCTTTAGATTATTCGTGAATTACGATATCTTTTTAGATCTCGTAATTTGCAGAATCCTTCTGGATCTCTGTTGCAAAACCTTCTTTAAGGAATTGCATTTGAAACGTTGTCTTTACAACTGTTTCAGTTTCTGTATTTTCCATCGAAAAGCGTGCCCCGGCGTTCCCGGCATTAACAGACATCACCTCCTTTCTCCTGATAGCTTCTACTAAGGCTGCTCTCAAAACATACACCCTCTGTTCTCCCTTGTGTTATTTCTCTCTCCGTCTAACTTAAGAAGAACACATCGTGTGTGTGTGTGTGCGTGTGTGTGTGAAGTGTGTGTGTGTGTGCGTGTGTGTGTGAATATATATATAGGAGAACCACTTCCTTAGCCCACACCCATAATGGGCAACTAATCCAGAGATATTGTCCACTAATCAGGGACGGGCAGCCATTGCTATTCTTAATGTGGAGGTAATGCCTACTAATCAGGGGCGGTTAATGCTCATTACTCCCCTTAATATGGAGATAATGTCCACTACTCATGGGCGGATACTGTCACGTACCATGCTTTTCGCGGAAACAGCCACCCAGCAAAAATACAGCATCCACGCGGAAGCCCGTGCTGCTCCGCTGCATTGTTGTTCCGCTGCATGTGTTGCACCCGCACGGAAACTCGTGCGGAAAACGACGCAAAAAATGCCATCTCGCGTCCGATACATACGTGGGAAGTGGAAAGTGTGCAATCAAAGTGCCACTTTGCGCCATTCGTTTGAGCCCGAGTAGGAATCCGATTTGCTAAGCCCGTTTGGGACTTAGCTCCTAAGGAAAATCCCAAAGAGTGACAAAGATATAACTGTTTATTTGAGGACTTGAACCTTGCACTACTAGGAAATACACTCCATCTCAACCACATAGACTACCATACCCCATGTGCACATGACAATATAAAGCAAAACCTTATATTGAAATACACACTTGGGGTTCCAAATGATGTAGGACTAAAGTCCTAGTGTGTACAAGTTCAAGAAAGCCCAATGATTCTCCATATATTTCAATATATGAGCTGAGCGTTCCCCACGGTGATTGTTCGTCATGCATTATGATAGATATCACTTACGACTATAATCTTTCCGCATGGGTCAAACAATAGTACAATAGTAGACTATGCTTTGAATTCAATATCATAGTTGTTATCCTTCCCACTCACACATTGACATCAGTTGTGCCTCTCCATAGGCTATCCACACACACTGACGCATGCACCTTTAGCATCCTCTACATAGTCTAGTTAATTTCTCCAACATTATTCTGATAACAAAGAAAAAAAAATTAATTCAAATTATGTGCTTGGCAAGTTGATGGAATTGGACTCTGGTTGAATATCTTTATTGTCGTCTATATTCATATTGACTGCAGATCCCATTTCTGTTCTTGTTACTTTCAGATACATTATTATGTTTTCCTTCCAATCTGCAGGACAACACTTAGGGTCCTCAGATATGAAGTGTTTCCACTTCTCTAATAGAGTGAAGCAGGAAGATTATGATCCAAGGAAGTCCTCTTCAGGTCAATCGAACTGTACAACATCAACAGATCATGACACGAGGAGATCAGGATCCGAGTTCAACTCCCGTAATGTTTCAGACATGAGTGCTAATTCTACAGGGAGGTCCCCGTTTCCTAATTTCTCTCAGAGGCCAAACAATCTCAGAGTATTTTCCTTTCCTGAACTCAAGAGTGCTACAAGGAACTTTAGCCGCTCGCTAATGATTGGAGAAGGTGGTTTTGGATGTGTTTATCGTGGCGTAATCAAGGATACTGAAGTTCTGAATAAAAAGCTCGAGATAGCCGTTAAACAACTCAATCAGAAAGGCTTGCAGGTATCATTTCCAATGCATGGTCTTCTCGAGCTCTATTATATTGTTACAACTTATTGTTCATTATATTTCTATTTTTCATTAGTAAACAAATGAGGTGCAACAACTACAACAAAGTCTTTATCGGTTTATTCAAATTATTGGGTAAGCTAATTCATTTCATAATGATCTGAAATGTTTTACGCTGATTTAACACAACCCTTCCTGTTTGTGTGCGCTTGTGATCCGCAGTATCAAGTCAATTCAGTCAATATAGATATAGTTCATTTCGTGGTGGTCTGATAATGTTGTTGTTCATTGAGTCAATTCTGCCAGTATAGATATGAAGAAGTGCATTGTACCACGTGCTAATTGGCAAGAGAATAAAGGGCCAAGGGGATACCATCGCCCTCCTAATTCCATCAAATGTATGGATGGGATACCTCTAAGCCTCTATCTTCCACTATCCCCAAATCTTTTAGGAGGTTCCTGTGATGTACTTGGTAAAAGGATCGGCCTAGTAAATTGTCAAATGGTCCATGGACAAGCCAGAATGGACTGCCTAAACTGGTCACTCTAACCAAGCTAGGCACTTTAAATCATGGTAGTCAAAGGCACACCTCGCAGAAAGGCACAGCAGTTGCGTCTCGCCCGTTACTAGGCGAGGCTTCTTTCTTCGGGCGCACCCACGGCGCGCTTTTCAGCAAGGTACAACCAAGAAAAGGCGTGCCTTATGGTTTTTTATACATATACAAAAAAAAAAAAATTGAGGCATGGAAATAACCCTTACCTTATACAAGTGGGAGGGAGATAGCCCTTTCCACGGTTGCCAAATTTTGTTACAGTTGAACTAGAAAAACTAAAATATACTAAAAACGTGGTAGGGAGAATAAAAATTCTTGTTAGTTCAGTTGGTTACTTATTACTGCTATTACTGCTCTGCTAGTTCACTTGGTTATGTTTTAACATATTTTTGTTTGTTTTAATATGTTATTTGGTTTTATGTCTTATATTACTAATTTATTTATTTATTTATGTATATTTTTATTATTTATTATTTTTGTGCCTCACATCGCTCGGATGCGTGCCTTAAGTGTGCCTTGCGCCTCGGGCAATATGGACCCTGTGCGCCTCAAGTGCGCCTTGCGCCTTTGACTACCTTGCTTTAAATATTGTTATGAAATAGACTAACGTACAGTTTGAAGTCCGGTTGTACATAAAATTTCAGTGAGAAAACTATTTGTAGAATTGAATAGAGAAAGTTATTGAGATCCAATTGAGTACTGAATTAAAGAACCTGATTATGATATAATTCATATTTTATACATTACAGATTTCCCACTTAGTAAGCCCCACAAAAAAAGCCTCACTTAGTGAGCGCCAAGATAAATGAGACAGGTTACCTTTCTTATCTTCTCTTTGAAATGATAGAGTAACCATGAACTCCTTGGGTAGCTACATTCTAGAGTTGAGCTGTATAAGTAATTTTTCACTGTAGTATCTCTCTATTTTTTATTGTGCTTGTAAGTTTCTAACTGTCATATTCTTTGAAACCGGTAGTTAAAAAGTCAGAAATTGCTTTCAAATGAGATATCAGCAACTAGTCTAAGTTATACGAACTGTCTCACATTTGTTTTTTCAGGGCTTTCACATTTTCTTTTCAGTAATATTTCTTTTTACCATAAAATTTATTTTCTTGATTAATACGCAGATGACCTATACTAGGTTTTATGAAGTCAGAACCCTTTGGCTTGGATCTAGTTAGTTTCCTAGGAAGTATATTATGTATAAACTTTTAATATGTTCAGTTCAGTGTTTATTATTCATTCCATGTGTTTGTTCTTGTATTAATTATTCAATTAAGTCTAGGACACAACTTTGCCTGCCCAAAGATTTACTTGTATGTTTATCATTGCTAATTTTCAGGGTCACAAGGAATGGTTGACAGAAGTTTATGTGCTTGGGGTAGTTGAACATCCAAATCTTGTTAAATTAGTAGGATATTGTGCTGAAGATGATGAAAGGGGAATCCAACGACTTCTTGTATATGAATATATGCCTAATAGAAGTGTGGAGGATCATTTGTCAACTAGGGTGGCTGAACCTCTTTCATGGGATAGGAGATTAAGGATAGCTCTTGATGCTGCTTGCGGCTTGACATATCTGCATGAAGGGATGGACTTTCAGGTACATTTTTTTTTCTTGCATATTTCATTTGTACATAGAATCATCTAATTTTAGGCTGGAACTATAGCTATTGTTCTTGGTGTGAGTTTGCTGGTTTCTTCACCTCTGGATGTCTTCAGTGAATAATTCTAGTGCATATGGCAGTTCTTTGGAATAAACTTTCTTAAAATAATATGAAGAGAACACATTTATAGATCAACAAATGATGTGAAAATGCCTTCTCTTGATTCCTACTGGTTGCAGTTGGTCTGATTCATGATTTTTATCTTTATGAAGGGCACACATTTAGATCATTAGTGAGATGGTGATTTACAAAATTTATATGTTCTTATTTACAATTACTTATTCAATCTTAAGCATGCATTTGAAATCTCTTTCAGTGAACATTACTACACCAATCTTGTGCTTGGGCTCATTTATTTGGACCTGTGTGAATCAGTTCAGTGAGGGAGCCTTCAGGCTTTACCAAGCCTTCCCAATAGGCTGCGGCTTATGGTTCGCTCATAAAGGAAGAGTAGCACGCGAGCGAGCAATATTGTTAACAAAAAAGAAAGAAAGGCGAGTACTGAATAATCAAAGTGAAGCCAGAGAAGCGGGGAAGAAGTGAGAGAGAACTTCGCCAATGGACAAGGAGTACGGTACAACCACAAAAGAACATCCGACCGTTACGGAGGGTATAATTATAGTGATTTTCTTTTTTCAGATACACTTTGACCTAGATGCTCCCGTAAGGAGGAGCGATAATATAGTACTTATTGGAGCCTCTAGGATTATAGGTAGACCTAGACCAACATGGTTTGAAGTGTTAAAAAAGGGTATTGATTATATAGCGTAACAGAGGACATGGCCCTTAATAGAGCCAAATGGAAGCAGAGGATTCAAACAGCCGACCCCAAAATTTTGAGATAAGGGCTTTGTTGTTGTTGTTGTACTTTGACCTAGAACTAGTAACGTGTCTTAATCCTATAAGTTTAATAATGAAATTTCTAAATTCGTTGAAGCCTTCATGTATTACTCTGCTACATATCATCATTTACTTTTGGATGATTTTCTGCTTATTAGGGTGCTCCTGTTCTATTTTATTACTACTATAGGAACAGAGTTATGTTCCTATTACTACCCTCTTTAACTATATTGTTAGTCTTCAGTAGGAAAGTATAGGCAGTAAATGCATTCACCAATAAGAGATTGTATCAGGTACTGCTAGCCATGCTCCGATCCCCTAAATCTAGCTCGATACTTTAGACTCGTGTATGGAGCACTCGAAGGGAATATAATGGTATATAATCATGCTTTACATTGTATCATTTGCTCACTTGTCCTCAAATTATATTTTTTTTCCTCATCTATTGTTAATATAATTTACATTTCATCCTCTACTTTCAGTTGCTTCTTGTGTTTCACAGAGACAATGTTAATTTTGTAAAGAGCCAGTGTCTAGGATGCCTAGTGTTGGGAACGAAGCGCGGAAACCGTTCCCCCAAACCAGAAAGTCCTGCGAGAGAACTGAGCAAAAGCACACAAACCCAAAACGCCAAACACAATCGCAGACACAAAGATTTTTGACGTGGAAAACCCTTGCGGAAAAAACCACGGGACGATCGGAGTCCAACCCTGAAGAACCTCCACTAATGGAATAAAGATAATACACCCTCTACAAGCTCCTCCCGATCCAACACGAATCACGAAAACTCACTTGAAAGAAGAAATTTTTTGATTGCGGACTCCGAAGAACAAGAGATGCCGAAAAATTATTTCAAGTAATCTCTCCTTCACAATAGTCCTTAATCCTCTCTCAAAGATTGTAAAGCACTTTTGTTTTGAGATGATTTTACAACTAGCATACATCACCCTTTTATAAGCCCTTGGTAATCCATACATGGAAGGCCAATAGATATGGAAACTTCCAATATGCATCAATCATATATTTAATGGAAATCCAATCATAATTGGCTTGCCATAATTGGAAGCCCAATTATATGGAAAGCTACTATATGAAGGGTCCAATCATATATATATGATCAAAGTAAATATGGAAATCCAATCATATATTTCCTTACCATATATGTTCCAAAATAGGATCCATGCACTCCCCGAGCTTCTCCGACATATGGATGACGCTCGTCGCTCTCCGGGATATTCTCCACATAGGTTGGGAACCCCATCCACTCCAACAAATCTCCCCCTTCACAACTAGGTGGAGGAACTCGTCATCCCGACGATCCGCCTGCAGTACTCAAACTTCCCCCTTGGTAGAACCTTCGTGAGCATGTCCGCTCCATTGTCATCAGTATGGACCTTCTCAAGCATCGCGTCCTTCTTCTCAACCACGTCCCGTATCCAATGATACCGAGTCTCGATGTGCTTGAACCGGCTATGAAAGGTCTGATTCTTCACAAGGTGAATAACACTCTGACTGTCGCAAAGCAAAGTATACTGCTCTTGCTTCAGCCCCATTTCCTGCAACAGCTTTTTCATCCACAGCAACTCTTTGCAAGCCTCCGTCGCCGCAATGTACTCTGCCTCTGTCGTCGACAAGGCAACACACTTCTGCAACCGCGACTGCCACGATACCCCTCCAGCAAACATCATCACATAGCCCGAAGTCGATCGCCTCGTGTCCACATCTCCAGCCATATCAGTGTCGGTAAACCCAACCAGCTTCGGCTCGTCACCACCAAAAAAAAGTCTCCAATCAGCAGTGTCCTGAAGGTATCATAGAATCTACTTGACCGCACTCCAATGTACCCTTCCAGGATTTGAAAGGTACCTGCTAACTGTGCCAATTGCATGAGCAATGTTTGGTCTCGTACACACCATAGCATACATAAGGCTTCCCACAACTGAGGCATATGGAACCCGTTCCATATCTTCTTTTTCGTACTCGGTAGAACGAAAAAGAAGATATGGAACGGGTTCCATATGCCTCAGTTGTGGGAAGCCTTATGTATGCTATGGTGTGTACGAGACCAAACATCGCTCATGCAATTGGCACAGTTAGCAGGTACCTTTCAAATCCTCAGTGAACTTAAAGTGGGCCGCAAGGGGTCAACTCACTTTCTTCGACCCGTCCATCCCGAAATGCTGAAGTACCCGATGAATGTACTTCTTTTGGGATAAGTGTAGCAGCTTGGACTCTCTCTCTCTCTCGGCTGATCTCCATCCCAAGAATAGTCTTTGCTGCACCCAAATCCTTCATAGAGAATGCCACGTCCAGTTGGCGCTTCAACTCCGCTATCCTAGTGGCATTCCGACCCACTAATAGCATGTCATCAACATGGAGCAATAAAATGATGAAATCATCCTCGGCAAAGTACCTCACAAATACCCAATGGTCCGACGTCGTCCGTGCATAACCATGCTCCCCCATAAACGACTCGAACTTCCTGTACTACTGCCTCGGAGCCTGCTTCAGACCATACAAGCTCTTCCTCAACCGGCAGACCAAATGTGACTTGCCCTTCTCACAGAATCCCTCTAGCTGCTCCATGTATAACTCCTCCTCAAGATCACCGTGGAGGAATGTCGTCTTCACGTCCATCTGCTCGACCTCCAAGTTGAAACTGGCTGCCAATGCTAGCACCACCCATATAGACGACTGCTTGACGACTGGCGAAAAGATCTCATCATAATCCACGCATTTCTGCTGACCGTAGCCTTTAACTACCAGCCTTGCTTTGTATCGAGGGCGAGCAGCATCATCCGTCTGCTTCACTCTAAACATCCATCGATTCTTCAAAGCATTCTTGTCCTTTGGCAACCGCACCAGCTCATAAATGGAATTGGCGTGTAAGGAACTCATCTCCTCCTGCATAGCCTGCATCCACTCCTGCCTGTGTTCATCTTCCATAGCCTCTGCAAAGCTTTCGGGCTCTCCCCCGTCAGTCAGTAGCACATACTCACCGGGTGAGTATCTCGTAGATGATTGACGATCTCTGTCGCTCCTTCTCAGTGGAGCCACTGGTGCTGGCTATATACCAACAATCTCCTCCCCTTCAGGAACTGCCTCTCCGGCATGCTCATCCTCCTGAGGGACATCCTGACCACCATCAGCAGGCTGATGATCAAGGTTGGGAGCAACTCTATGCACTGGCTCCCCCATAACTGGATCCTCTGCGATGTCCTCTGGAAACTGCTCAAAGCGAAATGACTCTAACTCAGGCAATTCTTCAGCCTCAGAAGGCGTCTCGGAATCCTGAGTGTTGGTCATGGTCTGATCCTCGACGAATACCACATCCCTGCTTCTGTAGAGCTTTCTTCCCACTGGGTCGTAGAGTCTATAGCCAAACTCATCCCGACCGTAGCCGACAAAGACGCATCGCCTCGTCTTCGGCTCAAGTTTGGACCTCTCATCATTCGGTACATGCACGAAGGCCTTACAACCAAACACTCGCAGGTGATTGTATGACGGCTCTTTGTCGTACCATACTTTGTCAGGCACATCACCTTGCAAAGGAGCACTAGGAGATAAATTAATAACATAAGCAGCTGTGAGAAGAGCCTCACCCCAATAACTGTCTGGCAAATTTGCTTCTGACAGCAAACACCGCACCCTCTCCATCAGTGTCTTGTTCATGCGCTCCGCTGTACCATTGAGCTGAGGTGTCTTGGGCGGAGTCTTCTGGTGTCGTATCCCTTGCTCTCTGCAATACGCATCAAAGGTACCAATGTATTCGCCGTCGTTGTCGGACCGAACACACAATAACTTCTTGTCCGTCTCTCTCTCAACAGAGGCCTGAAACTCTTTGAAAGTGGGCAGCACATGATCCTTGGTCTTTAAGGCATAGACCCAAACCTTCATGGAACAGTCATCAATAAAAGTTACAAAGTAAGAAGCACCACTAATAGATTTTACCTTCATAGGACCGCAGACATCCGAGTGAATCAACTCGAGCAACGCCGGCTTCCTTGAACTTGGGTGACTTTGGAAAGACACCATATTTTGCTTCCCAGCTAAGCAGTGTGTATATTTCTTCAACTTTGTAGACTTGAGCCCTGGAATCACCTTCCTGTTCACCAAGTAGCTCATCCCCTTCTTGCTGATATGGCTGAGCCGCCTGTGCCACAACTCGGTAGACGCATCACTGACTGCGTTCACCTCTCGTGTCCCCTGTGCACTCCCCTCCATATAGTAGAGACCGGACTTCTTGCTTCCTCTGGCAATCACCATCGATCCTCTGGAAAGCTTCCACTGACTATTTCCGAAGAGACTGAAGAATCCCTCGTCATCCAACCTTCCAACCAACACCAGGTTGAAACGGATATCAGGGACATGACGAACATCTTTGAGAACAAGAACTGCACCCATCTTCGTCCTCAAATGCACATCTTCAATGACAACCGCCTTCGACACATCTCCATTGTCCATCTTAAACACTCCACAGTCGCCTGTCGTGTAAGTGACAAATAGTGTCCTGTTATGAGATACGTGCGCTGAAGTCCCTAAGTCCACCAGCCAAGAATTGTCATCGCAGACGAGGTTTGTGATAATCTCATCACCTACGACGATCACATCGCCTCCATGTATCGAGGCCGCCGCTGTAGTGTTCTCATCTTGCTTTCCCTTGTCGCCATTCTTCTCTCTTCCAAGCGAAACAGTTCCGCTTGATGTGGCCCTTCTTGCCACAATGGTAACACTCCGAGTCCTCGTACCGACCCTTGGACTTTCCTCTGCTCTTGTCTCTGCCACCACCTGGACCCCTGCTTTTGCCCCTTCCGCGGCTCTCTGAAACTAGTGCCTCTGAGTGATGGGATGTGGATGAAGTGCCCTGAGAACGTCTCCGCATATCTTCATTCAGTACCCCGCTCTTGGCAAACTCCAGACTGGCCACGCATTCCGGAGCAGAAGCGATCATAGATACTCGTACGGTCTCCCACGAGTCTGGCAATGTACATAGCAACCAAAGTCCTTGAACCTCGTCGTCGAACTGGACTCCCATCGAGGATAGCTGGCCCACCATGCCCTGAAACTCACTCAAGTGATCCGTAATGGATACACCATCTTTGTACCGCAAACCTATCATCATCCGAATTAGGAACAATTTGTTTATCCCGATCTTTTTCGCGTACAAAGATTCCAGCTTCTCCCACAACGTCTTCGCATGCTCAATATTGGCAACGTGGTTGTACACGTTCTCGTCAACGAACTGCCGCATGTACCGACACACCTGTATATGCTCGAAGTTCCAGTCCTCATCGAATTTGTCACTGGGCTTCTCGGATGCAAATACTGGAAGATGCAGCTTCTTGACGAACAGCAAATCCTTCATCTTGCTCCGCCAATAATGGTAGTTGGTACCGTTCAGGTTCACCATGCGCACCGACTTCGCGTCCATCTCTGCTTCCTGGTTTGACTGTCAACTCCTGATACTTCTTTGAACCCAAAGCTCTGATACCACTCTGTTGGGAACGAAGCACGAAAACCGTTCCCCCAAACCAGAAAGTCCTGCGAGAGAACAGAGCAAAAGCACACAAACCCAAAACGTCAAACACAATCGCAGACACAAATATTTTTGACGTGGAAAACCCCTCTATGTCCCTCTGGACACAAATCCATGTTGTAGGCGTGGGGTAGGGACTATCTTCCTTGGGAAGCCTGACCCCTTTAGGTCCATCTTAGCCTCGTCTTATCTTACTCAGCCTAGTCCTCTCTTAGGCTTGCCTAAGCCCCATGATATAGAAGAAGGATTGGTTCTTTTGTTAACTTCCCCTATTCCTTTTAAGTCATGTTTCAAGGTTTTTTCGGGCCGGTCCGGTCCGGCCCACGGTCCAATGGCTGCGGGCCAGACCGGGTTCGGGCCGGTCCAGGACCGGCCCAGTCAATTTTGCGGTCCGGGCCAAGCCCGGCCCGGTTTTGCACTTCCCGACCCAGCCCGGCCCACTGGACCGGACCCAGTGAAGGCCGGTCCGGGCTGAACCGGACCACGGGCCGGTCCGGGCCTAGGTCGGTTCGGGCCGGTTCAGGCCGGGTGAACCGGACCGGCCCGGTTTTTTTAATTTTTTTTTAACAGTTTTTTTTTATTTGGTTTTTTTAACATTTTTCTTTTGTATTTTAATTTAAAAATTTGTAACTTAATTTTAATTTAGGAATATGTTTTATTTTTGAAAAATTTTAATAAAAATTTTTAATAGAAAAGTTTGTAATTTGAATAGTATAAGAGGAAAATGTTTATAAAATGTAATTTGAATAGTAATACAAAAATGTTTATAAAAATGTTTATACAAAATATTTATATAAATGTTTATAATTTAGTAATAGTTTGTAATACAAATGTTTATAATTTAGTAATAGTTTAGTAATACAAAAATGTTTATAATTTAGTAATAGTTTAGTAATACAAAAATGTTTATAATTTAGTAATAGTTTGTAATACAAATGTTTATACAAAAATGTTTATACAAATATATACAAATGTTTATAAAAATTTATAAAAAAAAAAACATTTCTCCCTCTTCCTTTATCCGGGCTTGGGACCGGCAAATGCTTGTTTGGCATAGGCGAAGTTAAAAAATATTTTTTTTTTGAAGTAAAAAATAGTTTTTGAAAGTATAAGTTAAAATTTGAATAGTATAAGTTAAAATTAAAATTTTGAATAGTATAAGTAAAAAATAAAAAATAGTTTTTGAAAGTATAAGTTAAAATTTAAAATTGAAGTGTATAAGTTTAAATGTACATACCTAATACCTTGCACCGTAGCCTCATTGTTGTTCGCTTTCATGCAATGAAAGCGATTCCAAATCCAGCTCGTGGACGTCATGATCTTCTTCGTCTTTCTGGTTTTGTGTTCATCTATCGGCATTCATCCAATCTTGTACGCACACGATTGCTTCTAAAATATCGGGCTTCAAGCGGCTCCTCCTATCGCTCAACATCCTCGAACTTGCACTAAAACAGGACTCCGATGCTACCGTCGACACCGGAACCATCAGTAGATCACGTGCTATGTTAGAAAGCACAGGAAATCTCTTGTCGTCTCTTCCACCATTCTAAAACGGCGAAGTGATCTGGAGTCTCATCTTCGTCTTGATAAGAGTTAAGGTAAGCAGACAACTCTTGAGTAGGTTGGGAAGATTGCTTTTGTTTCTAACTTTGTAGTATGCGACCGGCTGCTGATAGCTTAGACGCCAAGCCGGAGCTACTACTAGCCCCCCCTGAGTTGGTCGGGTCGACGTTGCTCCTTCTTCGTACAGTATAACTAACCTGTCCAAAGCAACTTTAACTTCTGCCTTCATGTCAGTAACGTCTATACCCATATATTCTCCATATCCATCTAATAAAACCTCTACGCCATCCAATTTGATTGTAGGATCAAATATGGAAGCCAAACAATACAAAAGAGGTACTTCACCCCAATATTTCTTGAATTTGGCTTCCATATTTCTCATCGCATATTCAAAATTTGGATAATCTCTATATTTAGAAAATAAATAAGACATGTTACAAAGTTCATGTAAAGCTAAGCAAGATGTGGGATAATAAACATCAGAAAGAGTTAATGTAGCATTGTAAAAAACTTCTAAAAATTCACAAACACTTTCAGCTGCTACCCAATCATCAGCAGTAACCTGATAGTCAAAGGTGACATCCGAAGTACAATAATATGTAATAACACTCTTAAAAGGAATTGCAGATTTCAACATCAAGTAGGTGGAGTTCCACCTATTTGGTATATTCTTCACAAATCTTCTAAAAGTCATACCAAAATGTGCGCAAGTGCATGCAAAACTTTGTTGTCTACTTGGAGACGAGTTTAGGTGGAGCAAGCATTGTCGCAGAGTGTCTAAACTATAAATGGGGTTCAAAAAATTTTAAACATTCTTTAACAACTAAGTTAATTATATGGCAAGCACACCTAACATGCATAAGTCTACCTTCTAAAATAGGCTGAAAAATTACTGACAAAGAAGACATAGCAGCATTATTGTTTGATGCATTGTCCAAAGAGAAAATTTTTTAGGGTGAATATCATATTCACGCACGTCTTGAAATCTCACTTGAAATTACAGCGCCCGTGTGTGGACATTCTATAAGTTTAAGACAGATGATGCGTTTTTGCAACATCCATTGTGCATCTATATAGTGTGCAGTAATACAAATATAAGCATAACTCCACTTAGTAGTCCAAATATCAGAAGTAATAGCCAACTTACTAACATTTTGAAAATCCGCTTTCAAAGTGGCTTTCTGCTCGTTAAAGAGACGAATAGCCTCCTTTCGAGCTTGTTGCCTACTCACTTTAGTAAAGGAGGGGTTTAGAGAAAGTGATACATAATCTCGTAAAGATTCGCTTTCACCCGTCGTGAAAGGAAGTTCGTCACGAATAATATGTTTAGTTAATTCAGTTTTATGTCGAGCAGCTGAGTAAGTAAAGTTACCAATTGAAGAACCGGTGGCGCCGAAGCTTATTTGGGTTTGGGACGCTTGAAGTGTGTCCTTCCCGTAGCAAGTGTCGTAGTGTCTGGATATGGTCCCGGTGCCACCGCCCTTCTTCCATGCGTACTGGTTGCAACATTTCTTGCATTGCACCTTGTACGGTTTCAGTTCACCCTTGGCATCTAAAACAAGCGAACCATCAGGATTAGTTTCAAAAATCAAAGTAAAATAATCCCAATACTTAGACCTTTTTTTCTTTTCAGGACGTTGGGTGGTACTAGCGACTTCCGGAGGAGATTGTTGACACCCCTCCGGAATCGGATTAGTGGCTACTTGCTCAGGTGGAATTTCAGTACCGTCAAAAAAATTACTAAAATATTGGAAAGTCTGTCCAGCAAGATCAGGTGGGTTTGAACCTTTACCAGCCATATATAAAATAAAATAAAGTAAACTACGTTAGACGAAAGTAAGGGATTGAGAGGAAGATCGGGAAGCCGTAGAGCCGGAATGGAGTTGGGAGGGAGATCGGGAAGTCGTAGAGCACCGGGGAGGGAAAGTCGTAGAACACCAGAGCACCGGGGAGGGAAAGCAGTAAAGCACCAGAGCACCGTAGAGAAATGTAGAGAATTTGTGAGGAATGAGTTGTGTTTGAAAAATGGGATTTTTGGCCTATTTATAGAAATTTTGGTAATTTTAGGCCAAAAATGACCAAAATACCCCTCCCAACGTTTTAATAACGGCTATATGGGAGGGGTATTTTGGTAAAAGAACCCCCCTTCCAACGGTCAAAATCCGGAAAAAAAAATATCAAATTCTGGCCAACGGTCGGCTGGACCGGTCCCAGCGGGCCGGGCCGGGCCGGTCCAACCGGGCCAAATTCGGGCCGGGCCTATTTTTTTTTTTTAGAAAAAAAAAACGCATCGGGCCGGGCCGGGCCGGGCTCGGGCTGGGGGGGAGAGGCCCGACCCGACCCGTTCGGGATTGGGGGCCAGGCCGGTTCGGGCTATGGGCGGTCCGGGCCGGGCTTAATGGGGGGCGGGCCGGTCCGGGCCGGTCCGGGCCTGGGTCGGGCTCGGGCTAAACCGGCCCACCCATCACCTTGAGTCATGTTCATATAATTGGTTCATTTGTTTAATTGCATACTTTTGTATTTTTAGTTTTTTACATGTTGCTTAAATTGCCTAAGTCGACTCGATCTTTAATTGCTTGATTTATAGTTAATTATTTCCTAATGTAGAAACCTTTTAGCTTTGTCACTGTTTTAGACTACTGTATACACTCCTCCCCCTCTAAATGTTTTAAGACTGTATTTCACAACATTGGGAAGTGTTTAAGAAAATGAAAGTTGTGAATCTGGGACTCTGGCAGAGGGGTGCTGGAGAATCTGTGTCATGTGGGAATGTTTGGACGATGGATGTTACCTATATATTGCATAGATGGGTCAATGAGCAGTAGAGGGTTCTGTTGCTAGTAGCTCTAGCCAACGCCTATCATTGATTATCTGCTCTTTGCTACGGAGTTAACTGAGTTCAAGGCACAAAACTTGCTGACTTTTGCAGAAAGTGCAGTTCTTTGTGGCTATACCTACATAATTTTTACATATATGCTTTCATTTTTTTGTCTTCTCAACCAGAAAAGAAGAATTGTTGGCTGCAACATGCAGAGTACAAACTAAAATTAATGTCTATATGGTTGCCCATAGTTAAGAGGGGGCTGCCAGGTATTATGCTGGCAAAGCGCAGAGGAACTGTTTTGATCACTCATTTTCACATGCACTTCTGTCTCCCACTTGGAGGTTTTCTGCAATGTGCGAAGAAATCTACATTCATACATTAATTGTCATGAACTTCCATTCTTATTAATGCATGTATTGTCTTGACTAGGGCCTTTTTTGGATGAGTATCGAATGTGAGCATTTGAAATTCTTCTTCTATTCATATTAAGGTACTAGGACAAGAAAGAAAACAATTGTATCCTGTAAAGTGGCATCTTTCAAATTGACAAATTCACAGGTCTTTTAGGTGCTCCACACATGTTCTAGATGTACAATATTCGTACCTTCCAAGATATAAAAAATAAAATCTTTTGCTTGCTATCGTTAGTAATAATGCGTCGAATAGCTCATATTCTGACTGCCTATACGCAGATCATTTTCCGGGATCTGAAGACATCCAACATTCTATTGGATGAAGACTGGAATGCAAAATTGTCAGACTTTGGTTTGGCTCGAGAAGGACCGTCAGAAGGGTTAACTCATGTTTCCACAGCGGTATGTAAATAAGAATTACCTCATATTTCAACACCTCTGGTTCCAAATCATGAATAATTTTGGTAGTCCTGCTTCCTTGTTTTGTTATTCCTTGAAACACAAAGATACTTTATGAGTGTTTATGAACATCTAGAAAGATATTGGAAAATTTAAATGTGGTCTTTCTTTGAGGTATGTAGTATCCATTTAAAGTGGAATAGTCACTGTAGGTTATATGTTGATGATATTAAATGGATAGTATAGTGAATAATGAAGAGACTAGAGCTAAAGAGTAATATATTTTAAAAAAAATTTAAGTTTGAATATTAAATAATCAGTAAAGCTTGTATTAGTTGGGTACAAGTTATCATTATTACTTATAAGTTATAACTACGTAGAAACTTATTTGTATGACTTGATAATATAATACTCTAATAACTAAAAGTTACGGGTATCGAAAAGAAAAGGGTTATTTACACTGACACCCCCTATGTTTTGTGTTTGTTACGCGGACCTCCCCTATTATAAAAATAAATATAGTGACACCCCCTATGTTTTGTGTATATTACGTGGATGTCCCCTATTTTAAAAATAAATACAGTGATGCTCCTATGTTTTGTGTTAAATACACGGACCACTACTAAGTTTTGTAATTTATGTAAAGAATTTTACACTGACCACCCCTACTTTTAAAAAAAAAATTATAGGACAGGGGATGTCAGTGTATTTATTTTTAAACTAGGGGAGATCAGTTTAATAAACATAAAACTTGGGGGTTCAGTGTAAATAACCCAAAAGAAAATTAGTCTTGGAAGTTCCAAATCAGTAACAACTCATAATTGTCCCTATAAAAAGTATCGGTAAATTTCTTTCCAATTTTCCTGCATATTCAAAACTCTATCGAGAATTAACATTAAGAAGAAACTGAAATAATATCTTTCAATATTTTTTCGCATATAATCATTATGTCATTTAGGAGTTAACATTACCAGAACTTTGGTACATCTATGCACTACACAATAATTTATATTCGTGTACGATTTTTTAAGATTTATGCTTTGACCAGGACTATCAAGATAGCTAGTTTACGCTTATATCTGCACTCATTGCTCTTTAGGTGTTGCATTGTATAAAATTGTGGTAACTGGAATCAACTAAACCGAATAAAACACTACAAATGTATGCAAATAATCTTGATGCTATAATACTACAACATATTTTTTGGGGAGAGTTGGCTACCATGTTCCATTAGGGAGATTAAACTGAATGAAATACTAAAGGTACTTCCTGATACATATAGAACAGCAAAAGAAAAGAAAAGAAAAATCTTAAGACCATTTTATTTCTCTTGTAAAGACAAAGAGAACCCCCTGTGGTTTGATCCATCTTACTTCCAAAGTCTGTGTTTCCCAGACTATTGGTTTGTTATTAGATGTACAAGTTGTAAGCACGACCAATGTGATATGTTTCTCGACACTTTTATTGACGCAGCATGGAAACGCTGATCGCTGGAGCCAACAACCCAAGATAACGAGGACTAACACTTCAATTCTCAAACACGAGAATTAATTAGATGAAAACTCCCATGGAGCAACTTAAAAATCAAATTTTTATTCATCACACTTTTTTTTACTCTCTTCTACAAAGTCCTATATATAAGAAAGAAGCATAAGTTAAGCCCTAAGAAATAAATCATAATCAAACTAGGAAAGTAATCAAAAGATAATTATGAAACAAATATAAAAGATTCACCATCCAAAAATAGACTCGGGTCCCCTTTTGAATGATTCGCGTCCGCGTCAATTATGTAGCACATGGTTATGATATAAAGTAATTCTGAATCCTTTACAGGTAGTCGGAACCCTTGGCTACGCAGCTCCAGAATACATCTTAACCGGGCGTCTTACTGCCCAGAGCGACATTTGGAGCTACGGCGTTGTCCTCTATGAGCTGATCACAGGCCGCCGCCCAATGGACAGAAATAGACCCAAGAGTGAACAGAAGCTGTTGGAGTGGGTCAAGCCATACGTATCGGATCCCAAGAAGTTCCAGACTATCATAGACCCGAGGTTACAGGGGCACTGCTCTCTGAAGTCTGTAATGAGGCTCGTTGCTGTAGCTAATAAGTGCCTGGTTCGACAGCGGAAATCTAGGCCCAGAATGAGTGAAGTGCAGGGAATGGTGCGACAGATTGTGGATAGTACAGAGACCGGGTCTCCACAAGCCTCCCTTAGGAGTAGGGCTACGGAGGAAGGGACTTCGGAAGAGAGGAAGAAGAAAGGTCTCTACCTGAAAAGAAGGAATGGTGACTTGAAGACGGGCGAAGAGAGAAGGAAGGTGTGGTGGCGGTGTACGTCGAAGCTTATTAGGACACATTGATCAGACTATGATGATCATGACCTCTACAACTTTGTGACTCAAGAATGTTCAAGTGCAGAGCAGCAGTGGCAAGCAGCAGAGCTTGTAGTATAGGAATAATGCTGCATTCCTAAGTTTATAAGAGCTTGTATTTATTAAATTTTAAAGTGGTTCATCTTAATTTGCACAAGCTTTGGGCTGCTGCTTGTTTGTAGCTCCATCAAATTGAGGTGATAGCCTCTGATTGTAACCATTACACAGATTTCTGGATGCATGTTTGGTGACAATTTGTGCAAATATATGCTTTGCTATTTGTATTTTTTACTAGCTAACTTTGATTTTAGGGGATTTATGTATGCATCATACATTTGAGTGTGTGCTTTCTGCTTCGAACTGCAGAAAATTTAGTAGTAAACTAGAGTCGATGCTAAGAATTGATATTGGTATTCATTAGAAAAGCCAAGTGTCATGTTGGGGTCCAACCTCGATTAGAATTGTTTGGAATAATAGATTAGAGTTGTTAGGAAGAATAGATTAAACGTCGTGAAACGTCGACGGGTCGGAAAAGTAGCATGTAGTCAAATTGCAAGTCCTCCTCCTTTTCATGGTTTTTTTTTTTGAATGGAAGCGGTAGTCCAAATTATAAGCAATGGTTACTCAAACATTTGGAATCAAAATTGCTAAATATATTCATTTTTTTTCAAAATAAAATTGGTGGTTAAGATTTTTTTTTAAAAATTATTTTATTTAATACGAGTTGAAAAATGATATATATTTTGTTAGTGTTGGATTTGGTGCCTAACAAAACATAAGGGGAATAGGGATTCATTTTTTTTTTTTTTTTTTTTTGTATTTCTTTTATCTAATGAGAAGAACATTAAATTAATGGTTAAATATTTGAGATACTAGAAAAAGTCGAATTATTTATTTTTATGGTCTCGTATAATATTGAAATTTGTGTTTAGATCTTCGTACAGTCAGAATAGGGTTTGCATCTCGTCCTAACTGTTGACAGTCAACCGTCCAAAATGAAGACCTAAACGTAAAATTTGAATATTATACAAGAACCTAAAACTAAACGAAAATATACGAGGATTGTGTGATTTGGATTATTTAGTTTTGCATGGTGAAGTTTGTGTGACTTGGATTATTTGATTTTATCATGACCAATCGAGGATGAGACTTGTGACGCTTTTTTTTTTTTTTTTTTTTTTTTTTTTTTTTTTGCTTCTATCCATATCTCAGCAATCACACAACTTTTTTGTCAACAGTTTTGATGGAAATTTTATGGACATGTCAAATGTTTCTCATTCTGGTCGTATTATCGAATGCTTGCAACTCAAGTGTTCCGGAAGATTGTGTCTGGAGATCAGAATAAAACTCCTGCACTGAAACTGTGTGCTTCCGAAGATATGAAACTTTATTGTAATTAATATAGCTTAACCTACACCAGAGTCACCAGTGAGGAGTTATGGGATGACTATACACTGATATCATGTTACGTATGCGACATTAGGTGATATGTAACAGTTTGGGTCTAATAGACACATAGGCTAAGCATCTTAACTATAACGTTTGAATATTTTTGGCACATTAATTTTTTATTGTTCGATTTTTGTATCTCATTTCTATAAATAGTTGTGTTTGGTTGGATGATGTGTTGATTTTTGTAATTAAATAAAAAAAAAAGAAAAATTTTGAGTGGCACCCCACTTATATTATCCATATTCGTAGTGCACCCCACATTGTTCCACATATACATAAGTCACCCCACTTCTAACCGAAAACGTCAAATAATAACGTTGTTGGCCTTTAAAACACTTTCCATGACCGTAATACCCCCCCCCCCTTCCTGGCTGTTGAGTGGAAGGAATTTATATTGGAAAACCCGAAAATGCCCTTCCTCCTATTTACAAAGCCCAATCTCTCCCCCGTTTCTTTGCTGTCGCAGAAGAGGTTCCCAAAGCTCACAGCAAAGCCTTCGATAGATCTCCCATGGCCGGCCATTCATTAGAGATTAGGGTTAGGCTTTCCTCTCTCTCTGTCACTCAAACTTTTACTCTCTCTTTTACTCTTTCTTTCTCATTTGATAGATTGATTTGTTTTTCAACATGCATTTTTGTTGTGTTTTGTGTAGGAAAAATGTCAAATATGCTCAAAAAATACCCATATCGCAGACGAATGTTACTTTTTGTTGATGTGTTGATTTTTGTAATTAAATAAAAAAAAAGAAAAATTTTGAGTGGCACCCCACTTATATTATCCATATTCGTAGTGCACCCCACATTGTTCCACATATACATAAGTCACCCCACTTCTAACCGAAAACGTCAAATAATAACGTTGTTGGCCTTTAAAACACTTTTCATAACCGTAATACCCCCCCCCCCCCCCTCCCCCCTTTCCTGGCTGTTGAGTGGAAGGAATTTATATTGGAAAACCCGAAAATGCCCTTCCTCCTATTTACAAAGCCCAATCTCTCCCCCGTTTCTTTGCTGTCTGTAGCACCCAGTTTTCTGAAATTGGGGATTTTTAAAAATTTATTATTTTTATTATTTATTAATGGTGTTTAGGGCATGATATGATTTTTGGTGATTATTAGTGTGATTAAACCATTTTCTAAGTCATGCTAAGTCATGACTTACGACTTTGTGATTTTGGTTAGTATAACTTAGTATAAATCCTAGTTTTCTCTAACCTAGAAGTTGCCATGACCATAAGAGCTTAGCCATAGGCTTAGAACATCAAATTAGTGGTTTTTGACCAAAAGGGTATTTTGGTAATTTTCTAGACTTTAATTGTGATTAAGTGATTTTATTATTATTTAATCATGGTTGAGTCTCATGACTAGTCCCTAACCTATCCCACCCTAATCTAGGGGTTAGCCACTAACCTAGAAGCTTTAGGAAGGATTTTTGGTTAAGGGTTAAAGTGAGTTAAATATCTAGTTTACCTTTATTTGATATTTTGCTTAAACCATGCAAAATATCAAGACCTTTACACAAAGTCCAAGCCTTAGCCATGAAGGAAGGGCTAGGACACCCCTCCCCCATGCCATGGCCGGCCATAGGGCACCCCCCTAGCAGCCACACTTTCCTATATAGCCCATTGTATCATTCATGAACAAATTTACATGAATTTAATCCTAGAAAAATTCCCATTCCTTCAACCCTTCATAACTTGAGCTATTTTGATCCAAATTCACTCTAGTCTCTTGCATTGGGACCCTACAACATCTAGGGTACTAAGGGGAACTAGCAATCAAGGATTTGGAGGCATTGGACATCATCAAGTTGAAGATCACACACCCCCCATTTTCCTTGATTTTCATTGGATTGCACAAATAGGTATTTTCTCACAAACTTAGTTAAATTCCTGTTTTCCCTTCATAAATGCATTCATGTAGGACTAACACTACTGTGGGTAAAGTTTGGTGGAATTTAGAAGTGTTTTGGTATCCGTATCGGACACGTATCCTAAGCTAGAAACCCTTGTTTGGTGAAATACCACAATGGACTTGTTTTTATGATTTACCAAAACAAATTATACAAACTTGTAGCCCTAGACATGTAGGACACGAAACAACTTGACTGAGCACATTTCTGTGCTGTGTCCGTGTCCAAAATGGACACGAACTCGCAGCACGAGGCCACGCGTGCATGCCCTGCTACTCGACACTTAGCACGGACACTGTGGGACACGTGGACACGTGAAAATTTACACAGAGGAGGGGGCAACCTCTGACATGCCCCCCCTCGAGTTTGAGACACGTTGGTGTCGTGTCGAGAGAGCACGGACACGTGCACTGGTCGTGCACTGTCAGCACACACGCGCGCGGGCACGACTTTGAGCGTGTCGTGTCGCGTGGACACGACACTAGAGTGTCTCATAGTGACACGGGCATGAAGCCCTATTCGTGGCGTACACGTGGACACGAGCACGTGGTGCTTCGTGTCCTGTGTCGCGAGCACGACGCGTGCAACCGCGTGCACGACGCGGTCTGAACTCGCACGTATCAGTCGTGTTTTCACGACTGATACGGGGTTCGTTTTGTGTCCACGAGTGTCGTGGACACGTGTCAGGGTGTGGAACGTGTAGCCCTATGTGTGGACTACACGTGTGCTCGACCACGAGACGTGTCGTGTCTCGTGGTGTGTCCTAGAGTGGACTGCACGCGTGCACGACACTGTGTTTGTGTGCGCGTGTCAGGATTTACCCGTGGGGAGTTTTCTTGTGTTTGGACACGTGAAACTGTGTCGTGGTGTCGTGTCAGGTACCTAGGACACTAGTGTATGTATGGGGTGTCAGTTACCAACCCATGGTTGCGAGCCTTAGCTCGTTTTAGTATGTGTAAATCGAGTTACCCTATTTCAAGTGCACAGTGCACTGTTTACTGTCTTGGGTTTATTTTCCAGATTTTGAAAATGAGATTTAAACCCAATTTTGTTATAATTAATCCATTGGACTAGTGTATTTTAGTATGTATATACGTAGTACGTATGTATATGTGAGTGTGGGTCAATTTTGGGAGTATTTGGTTGGGTATATATGTAGTTGTATATATATACATATGTATGTATATATGTATTCTGTGTGTGTGTGTGTTTGGGGCTCCTTTGGTCCCAGAAATTTCTGGAACCATTCTCCCCCCTGTCCAGACTTGTCTCACCCTCACTCTCTCACTGTCTCACTCTCTCACAGTCTCTCTCTCTCAATCTATGTCTCTCTATATATATATAGTATATATATGAGTTTATATATATATATATATATATATATATATATATATATATATATATATATATATATATATATATATATATATATATATATATATATATATATATATTGATATATATATATATTTGTATTAGTTACATTAGGTCACTATATATTAATGTGTGAGTGTGGGTTTGTATTATACTTAGTATTCATATATAGGTATATGGGTAGTAGATAGATATATATATCTATATATAGATATATACATATATATATATGATTTCTAGTATAGGTTTATATGAAAACCTATGACTATGGCCTATGGCCTAGGATCATTAGCCTATGGCCAAGATCATTAGCCTATGGCTAGGGGCTAGCCCTAATGACCCAAAACCCACTTGTTGACCCTTGTTGACTAAGGGTTGACCAAAGTCAACCTTAGGTCAAAAGTGACCTAGTTAACCTAGAAATGACTAGGAATGACCTAAAACAACTAGTTTGACTAGTTTGACTAAAACCCTAACTAGTTGACTAGTGTTGACCTAACTTTGACTACTTTGACTATAGAGTTGACCAAGAGTTGACTTTTGACCAGATTGACCTAGAATTATGTAGTATGCATTGTATACTCTATTTTTACCATTGTGGATATGTTGTGACATGTTTTACTCTAAATAGGACTCTGTGACACCAGTTCGGACATCTATTCATATCAGTCATACAGGGTGACAGGCGAGTACATTCTCTGATCTTTTCATACTTGTTAGGACTTATATTCTTGCTTTAGATTACTTTACATGATGCTGTCACGTCATTATCACGGATTGGTACTATATGGATCTTGTTATGCGATGTTATCTCCCTCGGGGTGCATCAGATACAGTTGTCATGTGCTTTTCACGAACATCTTGTATTTCTTGTACACCGCTTTCATGTATACTCTTGTGCAATCTTATACTCTCATGATCACGTGAGCAACCATGATAAAAATCTCTTGTGCAAGGTAACGTAACTTGACTGGATCCTTGTGTATTGATTGGGGAGGGTGAGTAGGAAATGGTTATGTGATCAAAATCCCATCTTGTACAAATTCTTATAAAATCTTGTATATGTCCTAAGCCCATTTATATAACCATCTCATGCTCTAAATCACAGGTTACTTACAGTTCTTACTTATCATATATATAGATATTTCCAGTTATCAAATCTCTCTCGTTTTACATATATTCTTTACAGTTCATGTATCTTACTCTATGCATGCTTTACATTTCCCAACCTGATATGAACTGCGTGAGATGTATTGTGCTCGTTCCTGTCCTGACTGGGCCTGTTGAAAATATTACAGATGATGATGGTGACTGTCCTACCTTCTATGGGACACATGAGGGTGACCTTCAGGAGCCTGAGGAGCATCTAGCTCAGTAGAGGGTGCCTAGTCTAGTCTAGTATTTACAGTTTTCATTTGTATCGGACTGTTCCGATTGTTAGTTGTGACTTAGTTATATCTCAGGTCTTGTACTTATTTGTGTTGGACATCTACTTTGTGTGGTGTGATAACTCTATATATATTCAGTTCTTTCTTACGTCTGATTCCATATCATGTTCTATCTTTATCTTTCCTAGACTTGTGTTTGAGATATAGAGTTGAGATGTTATGTTATACCTCCGTGCGGAGATGACAGGTTTATATGTCTTATTGTTAGATGTTAGTTGTTATAGATGACCTATACAGCGTTCTACCGCCGACACTGCAGCGTAGGCTGGACGTACCCACGTTCTCGTGCCCCTAATCAGGGTGCGGGTCGTGACACTGTCGCAGAAGAGGTTCCCAAAGCTCACAGCAAAGCCTTCGATAGATCTTCCATGGCCGGCCATTCATTAGAGATTAGGGTTAGGCTTTCCTCTCTCTCTGTCACTCAAACTTTTACTCTCTTTTTTACTCTCTCTTTTACTCTTTCTTTCTCATTTGATAGATTGATTTGTTTTTCAACATGCATTTTTGTTGTGTTTTGTGTAGGAAAAATGTCAAATATGCTCAAAAAATACCCATATCGCAGACGAATGTTACTTTTTGAGGTCACCGTGCAAGAGTGGAAATTGTAAGAGGATTCGGTACGTGTCGAAGTCAAATACGAAGGCTAACCCCGGAAGGAAGTTTTTGAAGTGTCCCCTATGCTTGGATTTTGAATGGTTGGATGTTGCAATTTATGAAGGCAAGTAGGAAAGTTCATCTTCCACAATTAAAAGGGAAGGGTGTTTTACGTGCGGTCAATTAGGTCATTAGAAACAACAATGCCCATGGAAGGAAGCCTCTTGCCCTAATTCTAATTGTCGAGGAAAGAGAGTTGTAATGGTGTCAAAGAGGCGCCACAGCTATGGAAGACGATTCTTACAATGTCTAAAATGCAACAATGCATTTCAATGGTTGAATGAAGCTACCGAGCGTGATAACCCGTCTGTGTCGGAAATTCCTGTTCAAATTGTTGTAAACACAACTTTAGAACAGTTGTGTAAGAGATTTGGAAAAGACTTGGCTATGTAAACATGAAATTTATCTAAAATGATGTATCTTTTCATGTATATAAATGCAAGAAAGTTATTGGTTAGCTATGTGAATGTATTCCATATCTGCTCATTCTCAGTCGTACATATCTGTGAATTACATATAGTGCACATTCAAGAATAAGAACAAATAGAGTGAACATCTTGAAGATAGTACATCCTGGAGACAGAATGATAACAATTCCATTCCAAATGAACATTCCAAATGATAGTGTCTAAACATTTTACAAGTGAACATTCCTGGAGATAGCACATTCAAGAATTATAGTGTCTAAACAGTTTACATTCCTGGAGATAGAACATTCCTGGAGACAGTTTACATTCCTGGAGATAGCAATCCTGGAGACAGAATGAAACAGTTTACATTCCTGGAGTAGTTAACATTCAAGAATGAAATTAAATCAATCCTGGAGACAGAATGATAACAAATAGAGTGAACATTCAAGAATGAAATTAACATTCCTAGAGACAGAATGATAACAAATAGAGTGAACATTCAAGAATGAAATTAACATTCCTGGAGACAGAATGATAACAAATAGAGTGAACATTCAAGAATTATAGAACATCCATTCCAAGTCAAAATGATAACATTCCAAATGAAATTAAATCAATCCGTTCCAAACATCCAGGAGAAGTAGTTAACATTCCAAATCCACAGAAGTAGTTAACATTCCTTTCCAGGTCAAAATGATACGAGTTTACATACAAAATGATACCAGTTTAGATACAAAATGATTCCAACCTAAAACATCGATTTTCTTTCACCTAACATCCAAAATGATACCAGTTTAGATACAATGTACAAAATGATTCCAACCTAAAACATCGATTTCTTTCACCTAACATCCAAAATGATACGAGTTTACATACAAAATGATACTAGAAACATCGATTTCCTTTCACCTAACATCCTGGAGATTCTCCTGATGTGCCCATAGCAGCCTTCCTTCGCCTTGGCCCCCTTGAAACCTTTGGCCTCTTGTAGACAGTATTTGTTACCCTTCGTGGCCTAGGTGACTTAGGTTCCCTTGGTGGCCTAGGATCCCTGCGTTTCTTTGTGTTTCCTCCAATGGGTCCTCCCTGGCACCCTCTTGTATTGTGATCAGAAGGTAACTTATATCTTCCACAAATCCTCTGCCTCTTGGAAGCTCTTCGAATCTTATCAGATTCTAGCCTCCTTACTCCCCTTGGTCTTCCTGGTAGTCTGTGTCTACCAGGTGGACCCACCTCATATGCAGGCTAAAAAATAGAAACACAAGTAGAAGAGACATACAAGCAATGAAGTATGTTAGTTAAAGGAAATGAAATAGAAACTTTGTTGTAGAAGTAGTGAGATTAATTACTTGATCCCATAAGCTTTGTTCTGGCAATGGAACAATCTTTCCTGCGTAAGCCTTCTTGTAGGTATTGGCATGATAGTAGGGACTAGAGACCTATACGAAGAAAAAGAAGAAAGTGAGCACCATTAAAAGAGACATCCAATTTAAAGAGAGACATCCAATTTAAAGAAGAATACTCACATTGTCCAGCTGGGCCTGCTAGGTAACAAGACAGCTACAGCATGAACACATGGGAGCCCAGTTAAATCCCAAACACAGCAGTCACAGCCCTAAACCCCTAAATTCAAACATGCAGACTCAATCACAGCCCTAAACCCCTAAATTCAAACATGCAGACTCAATCACAGCCCTAAACCCCTAAATTCAAACATGGATATTCAAACAAATTCAAACAATGCAGACTCAAGCAAGAAAATTCGTAAAGACAATTTAAACCCTAAATTCCTAAATTCAGCAATAATCAGAACAAATCCAAACCCTAAACCCCTAAATTCAGCAATAATCAGAACACACAATATGTAAAGATAATTTAAAACCCTAAACCCGGCATTTAAACACTAAAATTGAAATCAATACCCATTTTGCCTAGCCATCACAGCTCCTTCTCCTTTCGCTTCGAAAAAATCTGAAGAAAATAAAATGTGATCAAATCAAACACTCATTCGGACACAAATTGATCATCAATACATAACTTATGGATGGGGAAGGGGAAAGTTGCAGAAATACCTTGATGTTTTCGCGAGAAACTTGGAGGAGAAGACGAATTAGAGACGAGATGGAGCTTCGTGGGAAATTTTAGAGAAGAAGAGGAGAAGAGGAATTAGAGATGAATTAGAAGAGACGTTTCGTGCGTAATAGGAGGAAGGGCATTTTCGGGTTTCTGAATATAAATTGGGAATTTTTCTTCCACTCAACAGCCAGGAAAGGGGGGAGGGGTATTACGGTCATGGAAAGTATTTTAAAAGGCCAACAACGTTATTATTTGACGGTTTCGGTTAGAAGTGGGGTGACTTATGTATATGTGGAATAATGTGGGGTGCACTACGAATATGGGTAATATAAGTGGGGTGCCACTCAAAATTTTTCTTAAATAAACAATAGTATTATTTTGTTCATGACAAACTCTTATTTTAATCGGAAGATACTTCAGAAGAACAATATACGAAATTAGGATGTCAAAATTGAACAGTACCACTAGAATAATTTAGCCTATATACATAACAGTTGGACTGAGCCTAAAAATCTACACCAGCACCAACATAAATATTAAAAAATGGAAACTCTTTTTAAAAGTTACTTTTGGATTGTTTAGTAATAAGGTATTACATAATATTTGATATTATAATTTGGATCTCCAAAATGTTAGTGTTTGAATATTAAATTTAACAATAAATTTACGATCAAACACTATAATTTTATAGAAATTCAAATCCTAATTTCAACTATTATATGAGACTATTACTAAATATCTCTTATCTGTTAAAAGTCTTGGCCTCGGAGACCTTAGAATGACATAAATATTTTGGCTAATGTATTTATTATGTTGGTAAGTCTTGAAGCAGTCATAGTCAATCAAAATTCAGATAATCATTAAAATTTAAGTAAAACATCAAATTGTGTAGGTAAGAGCATCCACAATGGAACTAATTTTAAGTGCTATATTTGGTCTTTAGCCAAATTTTGTAGCACTTAATGGCTCCAATGGACTCTTGTCCACACTTGAAAAATGGTAGAAAGCTAAGAGACTCTCCAAATTTGGAGAGTCTACTAGTTGAGCTATATTACTTGCGGGCCCACCATATTTACTTTTCTTCTTCATTCTTTTTTTGGAGTGTTGCCACTTGTCAATTATGAAAGAAAAACAAGGAGGAAAACAAATGGAGTGTTGCCACTTGTCAATTTGGAGTGTTTATTTAGACTATACCATTGTGTACCAACATGAAGGGAATACTCCAAAATTAATTATTGGAATATGGTTTGAAGTGATTTGGAGTATGGTTTAGAGTGTTACCACTGTGGACTCTAAGTAAACGGAATAAAAATTGTGCATAGCAAAGATCCTGACCTATCAACAACCTTATGCTATGTTTGGGAAGGGAGGAAAATAGGGGGAAGAAAAAATTTGAGGAAAAAATGGGTGAAAAATTAAAGGCTATGATGTTTGGAAAGAGGGAAAGAAAAATGGACCGTCCAGGATCCTATGGAATATAGGGGCCCAAAAAATTAATTTAAATATATAGATTAGTAATCTTGTATCTTAAATAGAACTAATATGTAATATGATCATCTTTTATCATAAAACAATTGTGGTATAGTGGTTAATATGTTAAATTTTCACATTAGAGGTCCTAGGGTTAAATCTTGGTTTTAACATGTTGTTAAAATTTATTTTTATTTTATTTTTTTAAATTATATATGGGCCATATTTTAAAAGTTTGCCTAGGGTTCTCCTGAACTCAAGGCCCTGATGTCCAAAAAAATTTCTTCCAAGAATGGAAGAAAAATGAACACACAAGAGAGAATCTTGGTAAATTTACCCAACTATCTTTCATTTAATTTGTTGTATTTTTCGATGTTGAGAAAATCAAAGGTTAAGTAGTAATTTTATCTAGTTTCCAAAAGACAAAACAATTTTTTTTTTTTTTTTTACTTTTTTATTACTTTTTTGTCATCCAAACAAGGAAAAGTTAGTTAATTTTACTTTATTTCTTTTTTTTTCTTCCTCTCAAATTTTTTTTTCCGTCTCCTACAAAGCTTCTAAATATAGTGTTAATTTAGAGAGAGAGAGAGAGAGAGAGAGTATGAATTGAGTACTCAGTTGTTTCTCTTATCATCAACAAACATAAAATAATCAAATGTCGCGCCGCATGTTTGCTTCGGAACAAAACAATTGAAATTATACTTCGCCAACCGGAATATATATTATCTATATAGCAGATATTTTTAATTAAGATGGGACAAAAAAGAAAGGTGCCTATTCGTGATTGGAGTAACAGTAACTGATAGCAACAACTACTTTATTGGGGCGACCATTTTGGACTGAAAACTAAACCAAACAGAACCGAACGAGAGATTCGGTTCGATCTAACTTATTTGGTTTTGATTTCAGTTACGATTAAGAATAAAAAAAATCTAATATGACTTACATAATTATATAATCATACTTCATCTCAAAAATAAAATAAAAAAATTATTTATGTATATTTTATGATTAAAAATGTATATAGCTTTGTGTATATTTTAAAAGTAATAATTATATCTATGTGTTTTAATTAGGCTTAACTTCAAAATAAAGTAAAAGTATGTATAAAAATTATATCTTTTAAATATTATACAGCTACAACTCTAACTTTGAGTTTAGTCCATTAAACAATAAAAGTAGTCCAAACGAACAAACCAACCGAATATTGGTTCGGTGGTCGGTTATGACTAATTTTGGTTTCAGTTTTGGTTTTGAACTGTAGAAGTTTGGTTTATTCGGTTTGTGGACTATTTCGATTCGGTTGAAACGAAATAAATCGAATAAATCTTAATACGTGAATAATAGGTCTTTGTTGTCAGACGTGTATTTTTATTTTCCTATAAATTTATATGATGTCATGATTAATGGAAATTATTTAATACGGTGAGTAATAGGTCTTGGTTGTTCATCATTCATTAATTTTTGTATACAGTTCATATCATCCACAAGAGTAATAAATTATTAACATGGGTATTTTTTATTTTCCAATAAATTTATATAATTTATACTACTATACCATTCGGGTCGTATGCATCCCTCTTAACCACTAGACTAAAGATCATTTGCTATATATATATATATATATATATATATAATAAGAAACAAAAATTCAGTTTTACCATTAACTTTTCTTCTACCAAATATTTTCTTAGCCCAAATATATTCTTAGCTAACTTTCCTAATTAAATTAGCATTAAATTTAATGAGGGCGGCATTATCTATGAAAAGAAAATAAAGATGTATTTCTGATGCCTTTGAGCTTTCCAAGTATAAAAAAAGTTATGCTAAATTACAACTTGATACCCTCAACTATTCGAGTTTTTCAATTTGATACCCTCAACTTTGATAGGTACTAACTTAATACCCTATCTCAACTAATATTTTTAAGTTGATACCCAAAAAAGAATTTATTCCTAAAATACTCCCATCCCATCCCCTTGGCTGCTACTCCTCAACACCCCCCCAACCCTCGGCGGCCACTACCAACACCCCCCTCCCCCCGCGGCCATCCCCCTCCCTCCCTCCCTTCAACCCGGCCCCGACACCCCCCCTCCCCCACGGCTGCTACTTGCCCCCCACCCTCCGGCGGCCATTGCCCCCATCCCCACTCCCCGGCCCCGACCACCCCCCTACCCACCCCCGGCCCCGACGACCCCCTACCCTGTCCCGGCCCTGCTCCTGCCGCCCGATCGTGCGTGCTCGCTGCCCGCCGGCCACCCGCAGCGGAAAGAGAGGGAGGGGGGGGGGGGGGGGGGGGGGTTGGGGGAGAAGAGAATGGGCAATTTGGTCCAAAAAAATTTCAGGGTATCAAGTTAGTACATATAAAAGTTGAGGGTATTAAGTTGAAAAAAGGGTGATAGTTGAGGGTATCAAGTTGCAATTTAGCCAAAAAGTTAACTAAAGTAGAATTAAAAATACGTGTAAGATGAGTGTATATATATATATACATACTAGTAGATGCAGGTACTTTGCACGTATAATAATGTATAATATAAATATTATTCAATTATAGTTAAATCTCTCTTCTAACTCATGTGGTTAAGGTGGGAGGTATTCTTCTTGTTTGGTTGACTTTTATTATCCATGGTGAATATATATAACAAATTTAAACTTTTCAACAATTTTTTACGTAATTTATTACTATTTTTAAAATAAAATGAACTATGATATACATACGACTTAGACGGCTCACTTTTGAGCCGTTTTGTGTGTGTGTGTGTGTGTGTGTGTGTGTGTGTGTGTGTGTATATAATGAAAATTGTTTGATGTCGTGAATAATATGTCTGATTGTTCACGGGTAAACTGCAAAAAAAAAACTATCCTTAGATTTACGTTTTTGCATTTAAAAAAATTTTACATTTTTATTTTGACTCAGTTTACATCCATTTTGAATTCTGCACGTTAAAATAAGCCTGAAATTATGATTTTACCCCTCTCCCCCCCTCTCTCTCCGGTGGGGGAGACAGGGAGGAGGAGAGGGGGCAGGGAGAAGGAGAGGAAAGCGCGGGTGGCAGGTGGCCGTGCGGAGAGGAGGAAAGGGGGTGGGGGAGGAGGCGGTTGGCTGCACGGGGAGAAGGGAGGGAGGGGGGCGAGATGCGGGAAAGAGGATGGGGGCTGGGGCCTGCCGTCGGAGAGTAGGGAAGGGGGGAGGAGGAGGGTGGCCGTGCGGGAAGGAGGGGGGCTGGGAACTGCCACCACCGCCGGGAAGGGGGGGGGGGGGGGGGGGGGGGGGGGGGGTGCGGAGAGGAGGAGGGGACCTGCCATCACCAAGGAGGGGTGGAGGGGGGGTGGGGCGATAAGGAGGAGCGTGGTCGAACACCACCGCGGAAGACGTGGGTGAGGGAGGAAAGGGGATGAATGGGGAACATGGGAGGACATTTTGGATTTTTTTTTATTTTTAAAATAAACACTATCTGCCAAATGACTGTTTGCAGACGATAGAAAACATTTTGTTTGGTTCATATAATGTGGAATGATTTAATTACTATATTTATCTATGAAATCAAATTAAACGAGGAATTTTTTACACTTTATCCGATTGTTCACCAGTCAATAATTTGTGTTCTGACAGTTCATATCATCCACAGCAGTAATAAATTATTGGCAATGAACTGACACTGTCATACTGTAGGCAAATTTGCCGCTGCAATTTTTGTCGGTGATGACTGATGAACAATGCCAACAACCAGCTGCATGTGATCATTGGCTGGCAAAACTACGAATATTCGAAGAACTTTTCAGGAAAAAAAAAAGGTCCTGTCCCTTAAAAAAAAAGTTTCTTGTCCCATAAAAAAACTACCAATAATTCTCTGAGATCTAAATTTCAGAAAATTGCAGCGGCAAATTTGTTGCATACTGGTGGTTGCATTGTTGCATATTTCAAATCTATGCATACTGGTGGTTGCATTGTTGCATATTTCAAATACGTAGCTTTGCCATGGATGGCATCTCATATATATATATATATATAACTTTTTAATCTCAACCACTAAATTCTAATCAAATCAATAAAACATAAGGTGGTTCTATAATACAAAAACCAATCGGCTGGTATATATTTAACTTTTTAATCTCAACCACTAAATTCTAATCAAATCCATAAAACATAAGGTGGTTCTATAATACAAAACCAATCGGCTGGTATATATATATATATATATATATATATATATATATATATATATATATATATATATATATATTATTGGACTTGGTAGCAAAAAATCAAGTCTCCTAGTTCCTATTTCTTTGGGTGCACTTGGAGAATTAGTCCTTCCCCAAATACCGGTTCTATTGCCTAATATTAGCATGTGTTCATTGCTATATAAAGGCCACACTACAACAAAAAAGCCTATTAATAACGCTCGATAAAACGTATTGATGACGCCTGATACCTAAGCGTTATCAAAGTTCGAAATACCTTTTTTCTATGACGGTTTGGACTAATTCTGGGCTTTTTATAACGTTTATAAAATAAAGCGTTATTAATAGTTTAGAGCGGTGGCAAACTTGTAATTAATAAACTTCCAACAAAACCCTTCACACCCGATCTTTTTCAGAGCTTCCCTCCTCCCCATCTTCTCTCCTCTCCCTGGACCCTAAAATTTTCCAAAGCACTTTCAGTTTCTTACTCATTTCCATCTCCCTGAACCCTAAAATTTTTCTAAACTCTAATCTTCTCCTTCTCCTCCTTCTTTCAACCTCCTACAAACCCTAACCTTAGCCCCAACGCACCCTCCCACAAACCCTAACCCTAATCGTCTGTGAGCCACTACACAAAATCACTTCCTCTCGAAGAGAAAGAGAACCCCTAAATCGAAAATTACAGAGAGGGAAGGAAATGGAAGGACGGGAGTGCTTACTGTGGCGACGGCTACGACGGAGGAGTGCCAGTGCGGAGGTGGCAGTCTGGGCGTCGCCAGTGCCCACCGGTGGCGGCGTGGCTCGCACCTTGGCGGGGCTCGCCAGGGTGGCACCAAGGTGCGACGGGGTCGGTGAACGCTGATCGGAGGTGGTACCAAGGTTGCGGGCGGGGGCGCGCCAAGGCAGAGGTGGATGGGGGGAAAAGGATGATGGTGGCGGTGGCTCTAGATGAGGTGGGAAGATGCCAGATCTGAGCTACGATCGGCGGCAACGCGGCTCCTAGAAGGCACTGGGCTCACCTGTGCGGAGGTAAGCGGGCGGATGGGGTTCGCGTAGTGGTGGTTTGCCGGGATGATGGCCGGAGACTCAGGTGGTGGTTACGGCGGGTGGCCGGAGAAGTCGGGAGGTGAGTGGTCGTGCTCGCCAAGGATGGTGCGGATCAGACGCGACGCAGCCAGATCGGCTCAGCGGCAGTCGGATAGATCGGGCGGCCACGGCAGGCGGCGGAGTCAGGTTGCGGAGCGACGGGTTCGTCCCTAACTCACTCTTCTCTCTGTGTTGATTTGTAGTGGCTGTGTCGTTTGGTAATGGTGGTGGTGTATGTATCTGTGGTGGTCACGAAACTGGGGAACGAGCGCCCTCGTCAGCGACCCCCAGGAGGTCACGAAACTGGGGAACGAGCGCCCTCGTCAGCGACCCCCAGAAGGGGCGGCTCGAGGACTCCCTGCGCTGCTACGACCGCGCCGTCGAGATCTGCCCCGGCCGTCTCCGCGATGCGGTGAAGGAGTGCCGCGAGGCGCTGCGCCTCGACCCGGGCTACGCCCGCTCGCACCACCGCCTGGCCACATTGCACCTCAGGCGTGCTTCCTCTCTCGTTCGATTAGGGTTTATTTTGCTATTTTGGATGCTTGTGTTCTGCTGCCAGTTGTATTCTTGCTTCGACTAAGATCTGCTCGTATTTGTATTGCCGACAGCCGATTTGTTCCTTTTCGCAACTCTAAATATCAACTAGAAGACCTATGATTTGTTTGCGACATCTTGTATATAAATGTGGGGAATTACTCGCAAATTGCTTTACTTTTCAATTTCATAGTAAACAATTAAATTGTATCCGCTTCATTTCCTTATATCAGAAGTTTTAAACAGTTACGTACCTAAGAGCACATCACACGATATACGTTTTCATGGAAACATAATGTTTATGTTAATAGCATATTCTTACCTAGAGCCTTGCACTACGAGGCACTTTTGCCACTGCGTTGAGCTTTTGATGAAGTGAGGCACTAGCTGTGCTCTGTTTGCTTTGTGTCTAGGTATGCTTTTACAACTATGGATGGGCCATACCAAATAGAAAACACATCAAACGAAATACGTTTTCATGGAGACAGAATGTTGTTGTTAATAGCTTATTCTCAAGGACTAAAGATGCTTATACTGGAAATAGTCTGAAAACTGTGAAAGGTAGAGTTAAGTGGTTGCAATAACTACCTATTTTCCAAGAATCATATGTATCCAAAATTTTTGTATCTATTATCCACCAGACTGTTTGTTGCTTGTAATAATTACATTCTTCTGAACTGGCTCATCTAGGAACCTCTCGGATGTCCTGTGGGAAGCAGTTTCTACTGGCCAAGTTCTTTCACTATATCAGGGGCTGGGAACTAAGAATCTGCAATCATTCATATCACAGTTTATCTATTTTTATGGATATAGCTTTGTCAAAAGGCTTTACCTGAAGAAGAGTGGAGCAAAATCTATTGGAACAAAAGCTAACTTGGTTCTTGCTGCTGTTGCTGGCGCCTGCACTGCTGTTATCATACAAGTGAGTATCTTTTTTAATCTTATACTAGAGAACAAATGAAACGTAATAGTAACTTGAATTTGCTTATTTCTCTCATCATAGCCATTGGATACAACATCATCCAGAATGCAAACAAGTGCCTTTGGGGAAAGCAGGGGTGTCACGCCCCAGAACCAGAATACTGGAGAGCAGGGGAATGACTCAGCCAGCTACGTATTACGGGTAGATGAATACCGTATAATACTATCAATGCTGTCTAACCAGACGAGGGGGTGCATACTACATGGAAGTCTTACTATGGTCACTTCACATCTATTGTCTCAATCATTCAAACAAGAAACAAAAATAGAGAACATGTAAGATAAAGCAGTAAGGCGTCCCAAACGCTTAAATCAAAATGTCCTTAAGATCTGGCTTTACAAAACATAGCCAGATGATATTGTAACATATACACAATTGTTATCAGCTGCAGTCTGACTTAGTTACAATTATGTAAAAGTAAGTGCAAGACTATCCGACTAACATGTCGGTGCCAAACGACTAAGTATAAAGTAAATAACAAACGAGTGGTGGAGTAAAGAACCCACTCGAGTCCTCCTGCGATCATTCCTCTAGTATTGACCATCTTGGAGGTGGAAGTAAGCTGAGTCCTCGGGAACCGACTCTAAATCTGGCCATGCAAAACCAGATAGGTTAGACCTCTAATAGCAAGTACCACAAGGAAGCACGATATGAAGGATTAAACCAGTAAGTAAGAGAATATAATAATAGATCTCTGCTTTCCACTAGGATTCACATAACATCACGACACTTCGAACCAACCTCCCAACCAAACAAGGACAGAAGTTGGCCCGTCATGTCCTGACATTCTGATCATCTCAGTTAGGCAACAGAGTAGGTACAGTGCACAAACAAATCACCTTGAACGGCCAATCAACTTCTACGGCTTGCTATTGTGAGTCCCAAGTTATCCTGGAATTATGCAATTAGGGATTCCTCAGTTCTTACTATGTGCGAGCAAGGCTAGTCTATCCAGTCAATCAATTGTGCCAATCATAAATTAGACGAGTCCCAGCGGGACGCCCGTCATCAATATACAATATACAATAATAATATAAGCAGATACCGCTCCCTGCCCGTGTGGCAGGTTTACAGTATCTGTAGGAACCAGTCGGCCTGTCGGGCACTACTAGTCCCAAGAGGGCTGCCATATAAGAACTCGGGGATCCATTCTCTCCATGCAATCATTATTTTATTTATCTTAATAGTCCCTACGTTGAGTGAAATTCTATGCCGTGGATCATGGTCATTCAAATGAGTACTTTCGTACGGGGTACGATATGCACAACTCTACAACGATACCAGTGCGGTTAGGTTGCAGGTCTTACATAGCGTAATGCAACAATCCAAACTAACCACGGAATAATCATGCCTTGAACATAAAGTACACATGCTTCTTTTGTAAAATAAATAAATAAATAAATAAATAGTTTGAAGCCTGCATGTGCCTGTACGTCAATATTCGGGATCAGCCAGTCGATTACAATAGTTCATTACATGAACGTGTCTCATTCATTCAATTCAATAAGACGACTAGCCAGTCTCTTAGTTCCAACTAGGAACGCATGATCAATTTTTAGTCAAGATAACCATTATTATCAATGGTGACAAGGCATGAAAGTCAATTAGTATTAAATGGGGTCGAGTCTATAACTCTCAAGGTTAAGTTCCAGTCTCACTGGGTATCCATAAAACAATCAAGACACAAGGCACGTTCTACACAACCATATGTATCAAAATATTAACATGCTAAGATTATCGAGTTCATACGAAAGGCATAAGGATATAATAGGAAAATTATCATGCTACCATTAAATAAATAAATTAGAGAACAAATAGAAACACCCAGGTTAGGAAGTCACGCCATCAAGTCTAGGCTAAGGCCAACAAGTCACGCCAACAAGTCTATGCTAAGGCCAATAAGTCACGCAGGAATCGTTCGCGTAAAAAGTACGCCAAGTTAAGTAGGAAGTAGTGAGCGTATAAACAGCGTGAGCGTAAAAAGTGGTAATTTATGCACTCATAACACGAGCATGAAAAGTAACTCACGCACGCACAGCGTGAGCGTGAAAAGTGAGCGTGGAAAATGATAAGGAATCCACGCACGCACGTAAAGACGTGTGCGTAACTAAAATGTCACGCTGACACGCAAGAATGTGTGCGTGACTAAAAATTCACGCACGCACGTAAGAACGTATGCGTGACTAAAAATTCACGCACTCACGTAAGAACGTGAGTGTGACTAAAAATTCACGCAGACACGTAAGAACGTGTGCGTGACTAAAAATTCACGCAGACACGTAAAGACGTGTGCGTGACTGAAAATTCACGCAGACACGTAAGAATGTGTACGTGACTAAAAATTTACGCAGACACGTAAGAACGTGTGCGTGACTGAAAATTCACGCAGACACGTAAGAACGTGTGCGTGACTGAACCTTCGTTCCAAGCCAGAAATGAAGTTCCCATGGTTCAGAACCCATGGGCAACCGAGAATACACGCCAGGTTGGGAGATCAAAACCCATGAACAACCGAGAATACAACAACTTAGATCTAGGAGAAACAAGCCAAAGAAATCAAAAATGCTAAGTACTAAACTCTCTCAGGATCATGAGAGGAAGACAAATGAACCATAAAAATGGTTCTCCAAGTGGGAAGCAAGAAGCAAGATGTACTTGCCTGCTGTTGGTTGGTGGAGAGAGTGATGAGGAAGAAGAAGAAGAAGTAATGGTGAAGGAGAGTTATGAGGAGAGAGAAGGGGATGGGGCCTTAAATAGGAAGGGTGGTGGTAGGTGGGGTTCGATTAATTGAACCACCATGAACCCGAGAAAACCAACCCATGAACCCGAACCACAAAGCAAGACTAAAGCAGAAAATAACAGCAGGAAATAAAATGCAGGAATAAAATTGCTGAAAATAAAATGTAGATAATTAATTAACATGAAATTAAAGGAATTTAAATACAGGATGATACATATAAATATATACGAGTTGTACATGGATAAAAATACGCATTCTGGGAACGGGGAGTGACATCTCTATCCACCTTAGAAAAATTCCGTCCTCGGAATTTCAAATCCAAGCAGGATAGAAATATCGGAGCTAAACTAATCCAAGCAATTCTAGTGATCAAGCAATCATTTTTTACCATATCGAAAGCAAGTACTATATATGTAAATTCATCATTCCACGATATCAAGTAGCTCTACCCATAAGGTGATAAGCATGAAGAATCAGGACAATCAAGGTATATAGAAAAAGATATACCTTGTGAGTCAAACAGGTGTGGATACCGTGATCGGATATCATCCTCACGTTCTCACGTTGACTCTCCCAAGGAGTGATGACCCCAAGCAACACGGACAAGACTAATTGTTCAGTTCTTGAGTATCTTCTCTCTTCGGTCTAAAATGAACACAGGCTGTTCCTCGTAAGACAGGTTGGTACCAACAACCAGCTCAGAGTGATCGAGGATATGGCTTGGGTCTGATACATACCTACGTAATTGAGATACATGAAACACGTTATGCACCTCTCTTAACGAAGGTGGGAGGGATAAACGATAAGCAACAATGCCTATCCGATCAAGGATAACAAATGGGCCCACGTACCGCGGACTCAATTTCCCGCGAACGCCAAATCTAATGACCCCACGAGTAGGTGAGATCCGCAAGAATACGTGGTCCCCAACAGAGAACTCTAACGGCCTACGATGTTGGTCCGTCCAATGACGATGCCGGTCCTGCGCAACTCGAAGTCGCTATCTAATTCCCTTAACCACTTCAACCGTCTGGACAATCATTTCTGGGCCTAGCATCTTCCTCTCCCCGATATCATTCCATGCAAGCGGTGACCTGCACTTCTTACCATATAGTGCTTCGAATGGCTCCATCTGGATACTGGCTTGATAACTATTATTGTATGAGAACTCGACCAAGTGCAGGTGACTCTCCCAAGACCCTCCAAAATCTAGAGTGCAAGCTCGCAACATGTCTTCTAAAGTTTGAATCGTTCTTTCTGATTGTCCATCCGTCTGCGTATGGTAAGCCGTCTAAATCTTAACTTGGTACCCAGACTATGATGTAAGCTCTTCCAGAAATATGATATAAAACGGGTATCTCGATCCGACATAATACTGACAGGGACTCCATGCTGCCTGACTATCTGTTGCATATATAACTCTGCCAACTTTTCTGTAGATTGCCCTACTCTGAAAGGAAGAAAGTGTGCTACCTTCGTAAGTCGGTCCACTATTACCTAAATAGCGTCCTTACCACTTGGTGATCTCGGTAAACCGGTCACAAAGTCCATTGTAATATGCTCCCATTTCTATTCCGGAATAGGAAGCGGTTGCAATAACCCAGCTGGCCTCTGCTGTTCTGCCTTCACTTGCTGACATACCAAGCAACGGGAAACAAATCTAGATATCTCCCTCTTCATCCCGTTCCACCAGAAATGCTGCTTGATATCTTGGTACATCTTGGTCCCTCCAGGATGAATAGAATACTGAGAACTGTGAGCTTCTGCGATAACCTCATGTCTGATATCTCCACTAGGCACACATAGACGTGATCCAAACCTAAGTGTACCATCTTCATGAATTCTCATCTCCTTCCTGAGTCCTGACTCACATTCTGCCCTAAGCTTCTGAATCTTTGGGTCTTGTGCCTGAGCTGCCTTGATTCTGTCTACCAAGTCGGATTGAACTTGCAGACTTGTTAGAACTCCTACATCACTAGGAAGTATAACTTCGATGCCCATCTCCTGAAGGTCTTCTAAGATATGCCTCTGTGTTGTCAACATAAATGCGCCGCCTCTTCTGCTGAGAGCGTCTGCCACTACATTAGCCTTGCCTGGGTGATACTGAAGCTCCACGTCATAATCCTTGATCAACTCCAGCCATCTTCTCTGCCTCATGTTTAGTTCCTTCTGAGTAAAGATGTACTTCAGACTTTTATGGTCTGTGTACATGTCCACTCGGTCACTATATAAGTAATGCCTCCATAGCTTCAGAGCAAACACTACTGCCGCTAATTCCAAATCATGAGTTGGGTAATTCTTCTCGGGGTCCCGAAGCTGCCTAGATGCATATGCTATCACCTTCTCATGTTGCATAAGGACACATCCAAGTCCTTTACCTGACGCATCACAATATACTGTAAAACCTCCGGATCCAACTGGCAATGTAAGAATAGGTGCTGATATCAACTTCTGCTTCAAAGTCTCAAATGATGCCTGACATTCTGCCGACCAAACGAATGGTACATCCTTCCGGGTCAAGCGGGTCATGGGCGCTGAAAGCCTCGTAAAGTCTGACACAAATCTTCTGTAATATCCTGCCAATCCCAAGAAGCTCCACACATCTGCTACGATCTTGGGTACTGGCCAACTTTCTACTGCTTCTATCTTCTTGGGATCTACTGCTACTCCAGCTCCTGATATGATGTGACCCAAAAATGAAATATGATCCGACCAAAACTCACACTTGCTGAGCTTAGCATACAACTGGTTCTCTCTCAGAACCTGTAATACTTTCCTGAGGTGGTCTTCATGCTCCTCTTCACTAGCAGAGTATACGAGAATGTCGTCAAGAAACACAACGACAAACTGATCTAAGTATGGCATAAAGATGCGATTCATCAAATCCATGAATATTGCTGGAGCATTGGTCAAACCAAACGGCATTACTAAGAATTCATAATGCCCATACTTCGACCTGAATGCTGTCTTGGGAATATCTTCCTTCCGAACCCTCACTTGATGGTACCCTGAACGAAGATCTATCTTGGAGAAAACTCTAGCTTTGCTCAACTGATCAAATAAGTCGTCGATCCTGGGTAGTGGGTACTTGTTCTTCACTGTTGCCGCGTTAAGCTTTCTGTAGTCAATGTACAATCTGGATGACCCATCCTTCTTCCCCATAAGTACCACTGGTGCTGTCCACGGCGACACGCTAGCTTGGATGAACTTCTTCTCATTCAGTTCCTCTATGTGCTGATATACCTTGGCCTGCTCTGAATCCGCCATTCTGTAAACTCGATCTGATATCGGTTTAGTTCCTGGTTCCAATTCTATACTGAACTTAATATCTCTAACTGGTGGTAGACCTGGAAGTTCTTCAGGAAATACGTCTAGAAACTCTTCAACTACCTTCGGAACCTGAACTTCTTCCATTGCCGTTATTACTCCCTGCTCTTGCTGAGTTGCCCCTGATCTGACTAAGGTGAACCTCTTCATGCCTGGAATATCAAAAGATACACTCCCTCTACGATAATCTATTGTCGCATGACTGTCTTTCAGCCAGTCCATGCCTAAGATAACGTCGAAATTTCCAACAGGAAATTCTATCAACCGGGCGGGTAAGGAATGCCCGCAAACTACAACGCTACATGCTAAAATAACTCTACTAACTCTTACGAGCCCATTACCAGTGAGTATATTCAACCTCCCTGGCAATGCCTCGAACTCCATTCCTAGTCGTGTCGCAAATTGTGCAGATATAAATGAATGGGATGCTCCCGAATCAAACAATGCTATTGCAGGATATGAGGCGACGAGAATGTTACCTGCCACAACATCTTCCGATGCCAATGCCTCCTCCAAGGACAGAGTGAATGCTTGCCCTCGACCTCCTTGCTGGTTTTTATGCTGCGGCCTAGCCTGATGTTATTGCTGGCCCCTTCCTTGATGATGCTGGGGTGGTCTATGCTGGTGTTGCTGCATCGGCGGCCCCTGCTGCCGAAACATCTGAGCCTGCGGCATTAACGGACGCTGTGCCAACGGCCTTACTGCCATCGCTGGTCCTCGATACTGGCCTGCCCCTGGTGCTGGCAGAGCAGGAAACTGTTGCCCTGGTCCTCCTGACCTCGAATTCATGGGAAATATGGTAACCCGGTGGTCTGGATTTCCACATATCAGACACAGTCCATTCAATGTCCGACACACATCTCTAGTGTGCCCCTATCTTTCCATAATAAGTGCAGCCCGCCGGGGGTTGCTGGTTCTTCCTCTGTTGCTGTTGCTGCTGCCTTGGTGGTGGTGCTGGTCCTCGTATCGCCACATCGTGGATACGAATGCCAGTGGATGGTGCTGTTATTCGGGGTGCTGCTCCCCCTCATCCTTTAATCTGACTGTGGGATCTCTTCTGACCCCCAGTCCTCGCCGCAAGCCTCTGGATGGTGATCCCATGCCTTCGAGTTGCCGTCAATACTTCGTCAAAAGTTTGGTAATTGTGCCCCTCTATCAATTGCAAGAGTTCAAGATGAAACCCTTGCTGAAACCTCATGGCCCTCTGGCTCTCTGTTGCTACCATCTCTGGGGCGAATCTACTCAATCTGTAGAACTCCGCTGCATAAGCATCTACAGTCTTGCCGGCCTGTCTGAGGTTGATAAACTTCTGTTGTAGCTCAAACCGTACCACAACTCCATAGTACTTGGTCTTGAATCTTGCAGTGAAATCGTCCCAAGCCACAGGACGTCTGATGCCCACTTCCTCTGATTCCCACCAATCACGTGCGAGATCCTGAAGTAACAACTTCACTAGATCCATATGTTCTTCTGCCAGTACCTTAGCTGCTGTCAGAATAGCCTCAATATCCTTAAGCCATGAATCTGCTGAGGTGGCATCCTCCGTGCCCTCGAAACGGCGGGGGTTGTACTTGCAAAACCTGGCTGATGCTCCTGAATCAGTCCTCATTCCTCTTTCCAAAGCCGTCTGCAATCCTTGGTTGAGCAACACATTCTGCTCTTGTAGCTGAGTGTGCATGCGCTGCTGGGCCAACATCTGATGTTGCTGAGTAGCCATCATTCCTCTCATGATCTCCAGAAGGGCTGGTGTGTCCACTTCCACAGGGGTAGGTGGAACTATGGTTGGTGTTGGAACTTTCGGATACTGCGGTTCAGCTGCTGGTTCTACTATCACTTCTTCTTGGATAGTCTCCTGAGGTGAGACTGGCCCTTGTTGCTGACCAACCTGGTCATGTTGCCCATGTTGCCCTTGTTGTTGCTGTCCAGCTCTGACCGATGCAGACGAAGTGCCCCTAAGAAAAGGGACAAGAGAACAATCAAACAACCGGACATGAAGGATCAATGAAGTCAAAGGATACCGGAATGTCAAGCAAGGGTTGAGAATAACGAATCATGAGATCAAGGGGGGACACGTGTGATTGAGACATCCTATAAATCAAAACACCCCACAAGTCTGAAATCAGACCTGCATGGGCCACCACTAAAATATTGTCACGCCCCAGAACCAGAATACTGGAGAGCGGGAGAATGACTCAGCCAGCTACGTATTACGGGTAGATGAATACCATATAATACGATCAATGCTGTCTAACCAGACGAGGGGGTGCATACTACATGGAAGTCTTACTATGGTCACTTCACATCTATTGTCTCAATCATTCAAACAAGAAGCAAAAATAGAGAACATGTAAGATAAAGCAGTAAGGCGTCCCAAACGCTTAAATCAAAATATCCTTGAGATCTGGCTTTACAAAACATAGCCAGATGATATAGTAACATATACACAATTGTTATCAGCTGCAGTCTGACTTAGTTACAATTATGTAAAAGCAAGTGCAAGAATATCTGACTAACATGTCGGTGCCAAACGGCTAAGTATAAAGTAAATAACAAACGAGTGGTGGAGTAAGGAACCCACTCGAGTCCTCCTGCGATCATTCCTCTAGTATTGACCATCTTGGAGGTGGAAGTAAGCTGAGTCCTCGGGAACCGGCTCTAAATCTGGCCATACAAAACCAGAGAGGTTAGACCTCTAATAGCAAGTACCACAAGGAAGCACGATATGAAGGATTAAACCAGTAAGTAAGAGAATATAATAATAGATCTCTGCTTTCCACTAGGATTCACATAACATCACGACACTTCGAACCAACCTCCCAACCAAACAAGGACAGAAGTTGGCCCGTCATGTCCTGACATTCTGATCATCTCAGTTAGGCAACAGAGTAGGTACAGTGCACAAACAAATCACCTTGAACGGCCAATCAACTCCTACGACTTGCTATTGTGAGTCCCAAGTTATCTTGGAATTATGCAATTAGGGATTCCTCAGTTCTTACTATGTGCGAGCAAGACTAGTCTATCCAGTCAATCAATTACGCCAATCATGAATTAGACGAGTCCCAGCGGGACGCCCGTCATCAATATACAATATACAATAATAATATAAGCAGATATCGCTCCCTGCCCGTGTGGCAGGTTTACAGTATCTGTGGGAACCAGCCGGCCTGTCGGGCACTACTAGTCCCAAGATAGCTGCCATGTAAGAACTCGGGGATCCATTCTCTTCATGCAATCATTATTTTATTTATCTTAATAGTCACTACGTTGAGTGAAATCCCATGCCGTGGATCATGGTCATTCAAATGAGTACTTTCGTACGGGGTACGATATGCACAACTCTACAACGATACCAGTGCGGTTAGGTTGCAGGTCTTACATAGCGTAATGCAATAATCCAAACTAACCACGGAATAATCATGCATTGACCATAAAGTACACATGCTTCTTTTGTAAAATAAATAAATAAATAAATAAATAAATAAATAGTTTGAAGCCTGCATGTGCCTGTACGTCAATATTCGGGATCAGCCAGTCGATTACAATAGTTCATTACATGAACATGTCTCATTCATTCAATTCAATAAGACGACTAGCCAGTCTCTTAGTTCCAATTAGGAACGCATGATCAATTTTTAGTCAAGATAACCATTATTATCAATGGTGACAAGGCATGAAAGTCAATTAGTATTAAATGGGGTCGAGTCTATAACTCTCAAGGTTAAGTTGCAGTCTCACTGGGTATCCATAAAACAATCAAGACACAGGGCACGTTCTACACAACCATATGTATCAAAATATTAACATGCTAAGATTATCGAGTTCATGCGAAAGGCATAAGGATATAATAGAAAAATTATCATGCTACCATTAAATAAATAAATTAGAGAACAAATAGAAACACCCAGGTCAGGAAGTCACGCCATCAAGTCTAGGCTAAGGCCAACAAGTCACGCCAACAAGTCTATGCTAAGGCCAATAAGTCACGCAGGAATCGTTCGCGTAAAAAGTACGCCAAGTTAAGTAGGAAGTAGTGAGCGTATAAACAGCGTGAGCGTGAAAAGTGGTAATTCACGCACTTATAACGCGAGCGTGAAAAGTAACTCACGCACGCACAGCGTGAGCGTGAAAAGTGAGCGTAGAAAATGATAAGGAATCCACGCACGCACGCAAAGACGTGTGCGTAACTAAAATGTCACGCTGACACGCAAGAACGTGTGCATGACTAAAAATTCACGCACGCACGTAAGAACGTGTGCGTGACTAAAAATTCACGCACTCACGTAAGAACGTGAGTGTGACTAAAAATTCACGCAGACACGTAAGAACGTGTGCGTGACTAAAAATTTACGCAGACACGTAAAGACGTGTGCGTGACTGAAAATTCACGCAGACACGTAAGAACGTGTGCGTGACTAAAAATTCACGCAGACACGTAAGAACGAGTGCGTGACTGAAAATTCACGCAGACACGTAAGAACGTGTGCGTGACTGAACCTTCGTTCCAAGCCAGAAATGAAGTTCCCATGGTTCAGAACCCATGGGCAACCGAGAATACACGCCAGGTTGGGAGATCAAAACCCATGAACAATCGAGAATACAACAACTTAGATCTAGGAGAAACAAGCCAAAGAAATCAAAAATGCTAAGTACTAAACTCTCTCAGGATCATGAGAGGAAGACAAATGAACCATAAAAATGGTTCTCCAAGTGGGAAGCAAGAAGCAAGATGTACTTGCCTGCTGTTGGTTGGTGGAGAGAGTGATGAAGAAGAAGAAGAAGAAGAAGAAGAAGTAATGGTGAAGGAGAGTTATGAGGAGAGAGAAGGGGATGGGGCCTTAAATAGGAAGGGTGGTGGTAGGTGGGGTTCGGTTCATTGAACCACCATGAACCCGAGAAAACCAACCCATGAACCCGAACCACAAAGCAAGACTAAAGCAGAAAATAACAGCAGGAAATAAAATACAGGAATAAAATTGCAGGAAATAAAATATAGATAATTAATTAACATAAAATTAAAGGAATTTAAATACAGGATGATACATGATAAATACTAAATAAATATATACGAGTTGTACATGTATAAAAATACGCATTCTGGGAACGGGGAGTGACAAGGGGTTTGTGGGAAACTCTTTCACAATGCTCGTGGAAAGAGGCATTTGATGGCTTGGGCATCTCTCTTCTCCTGACATCGAATCCTGCAATACAGGTATTATTTTGTAGTCTCTAATACTGAAACTTCATGCGTTAAATTATTTTCATATTAAAGCTCTTACTTTTTGGATATTTATCATTCTATTAATTTCATAGATAAAGAGCATCAAGCGTTGGAGAGGGCAAATTGGACATTCTTTGGAGTTCTTTGACTTTCCAGATGAAAGTAAGTATTTATTATTATTGTTATTTATGTTTCCCTGTCATGAGTTCTTATGAGGTGTATAACAAACTTGTTTCCAGAGAGTTGGCTGAGGCAATTCTTTATTCCCAGAATTTTATTGAAATTTGAAGTGAATGTTGGGTGGGAGATAGCCCGACCCCACATAACACAGCCCCACATTACATGGGAGAGTAGATGGTCCGTCGCCCTACAAGCGTGAGCACTTGTAGGAAAATGACCACGCCTCTGCTAAACACAATCACTCCTCACTCAACATGATGAAACGATTCAGAGTTGGTTTGTGGCTGAGGCAATTCAATTTCGCAAAATGATACATTAAGTATCATAGAAACTATTTAGGTAATGAATGAAGGACCTGGACATATTCTTATGCATAAAATTCCAGAAAACATGGAAAAACAACTGCAATGGTGCAATGAGGCACCCTTTTATACTCTTGGACCACTAACAACTGATATTGTTTTTTGTTTCTATATTTTTTCATTTGATGTTATTATTGGTTTTTTGGTAGGATAATATGTTTAACTTGATCTGGAGAAGGATGAGCTCCTTTATCAAATTCATACTTTCCATAAGAAAGTTTCATGTTTGTCATCATCTTTCACTGCAAGGGAAAAGGAAACTTTAAGGAGCTTGATAAAGCAAAGGTCAAGTTGAGATATACAGACTCCAAGCCAGAAATTTCATGCAAGAAAAAGATAAAACTTAAGGTTAGTCAATTCTAGTTATATGAAGATTGTTTTTGGCCATATGTTCTCTTTACATCTTGTTCCTCCATGCAAACTTGCAAATTGTGACAAGTCCTCTTCTCCTTTTAAAGTTTGAAAAATGTGTACAAGTCCTTCGTTTCTTGCAATTTTCACATTACATTACAAAGTATATTGAACCTTGTTTTTATCTTTTTCAGGATTTTGCTACATGTTCTGTGGACAGTTTTGATGTGGCCAAGTTTTGATGTGGACAATTTTGGTAGTTGTAAATGTAAATATGTATTTGGATATTCTATTTTGAGAATGTAATGAAGATGTTGATATGTACTCTATTTTGAGAAATGTAATAAAGATAGTGATATACAATGTTAAGTTTTTGGAATGTAATATATAATGTGCAGTATAGAGCGTTATAAATATGCTAATTTGAATAGTATAAAGTATTATAAATGTGCTGCATTGAGCTTATACAGATTATCTATTCATAACGCTTTCAAAATGTCCTGAATTGTGCACTATATATTAAATATTCATAACGCTTTTATAGAAACTATTCATGACGGTTTTTTATAAAGCTTTTAAAAAATATTTATAACACCCGTTTTCATAACGGTTGCTTTGAAAAAAAAAGCGTCATGGTTCGTCATTAATGACGCTTTTTAGCCGTCATTAAAAGAGTTTTTTGTTGTAGTACCAATATTTCTATTGGAAAGACACAACTTTATCTTCTTTTGTAGTGAATTTCCTACAAAGCTCTCTCTCCCTTTCTGCTCCTCACCTTCAAACAACAAATTCCAGTCTTCCATATTTGGGCAAAAGCTAAGTTCGGGGTCGCTCTTTCCGAGTTGTGTGCGACGAGAAGATACCGGTAGAGCGAAAGTTTTACCACTAGGAGCATTCGAAACAAGTCTGCACATAGACCCGAATCAACTCTTAGGGCAGTGCTTCGTGCACGACTTTCCCGGAGGCCGGTAATATTTACTTTATTTTATTTTGTTTGCAGATTTTTTGGAATAATTTCCAATAATCTAAGAGTTGAGTCATTTATAAAATAAAAATCTCTAATTGTTGCTACGGAATTTGTTATCAAATATTTCTTACTGTAGCGGGAAAAAAAAAAGAAAAAAGGGTTTTTTGTTATCAAATATATGTTATTTCCAAATAAGAAGTTCTTTTGATGCCTTAATTTATTTGCTAGTTTCAAACAAGTTGTTCCAGCATACTAAACTTGTCCTTTAGCAAAATTTTGTAATCATCAACATTGTTATAATCTACGGTGCTTAAATTATTGTAAGCATTAAGACTTATATGCATTGTTATAACTTATATTAGTGTTAGCATATCTATTCCCTCACAAAATTTGCTATACATTGCTTACACTTTACTATCATCAAGCAAATATTTTAACTTACTATTAACAAGTTATTTGTTAATTTTTGAATATTTGTCACATTAGTAACAATTTGTCATTTTTATAAAGTGACACCTGAGACAAACATTATTGTGTTAGTAATTTTGCCAATTCTAGTTTTTCTTTACTCAATATTTAAATTTAGGCTAAAGTAAACAATTAATTGATTTAGTAAAATTTCTTTAATTTTTAAAGTTATAAAGTAGAGATTTGTTTGGGAACAAGCCGAAAGGGCCCTTCTGTCAAAAAGACGTAAATCGTCTAAGCGACCGGTTCTTAAGTGTTCCTAGTGAATCTCCGCTTGCTGGGATCCGGCCCCTACAGCTAACCCAATCTTATCAAAACTTGAAAAACTAAAATTTTAAAGGTCTATTACTAAAATCATTTAAATTGTTAAGTTTTAGCTTAATCCATCTTATTGAGTAAATATTTTATTTTATTTTCAGACCTTAGAAATCATGTCTACCAAAGACGAGACTTCGACTGCTAAGCCAGCCAAGTTTGATGGCACCTACTTCAAGAAGTGGCAGAGAAATGAATTTCTGGCTCACCACTTTAGGACTGATTTCATGCCATTGATGGTTCCACACCCATCATAAATGATTCTGACGACACTGAGTCTGACATAGGAATGTCCAAACCCTCCAGTTCCTCCAAACCTAAAACCCCTAAGGAAATAGACTTTCACTGCTTCCATCGAATTCTAAGCGCTTTATCTGATTCACTTTATGATATATTCTTTGAATATAAAAGCGCCAAAGAACTTTGGAATGCTTTAGAAGATGAATATGGTTGTGATGATGCTGAAATTGAAAGATTCACTTCTTCAACATTTAATAAGTATTTTATGGTAGATGAAAAACCTATGAATGAACAAATCCATGAATTCCAAAAATTTGTGAGGCACATTCAAGCTAAAGGTACAACCTTTTCAGCTGAACATAAGATAGCTTGCCTGGTAGATAAGCTCCCTCCCTTTTGGTCTGATGTAAAAAAAGGACCTCCATCGTACCCAAGGCGACCTTACTTTTGCCCAAGTACTGAAGCAAATTAGAGTTGAAGAACAACTTAGGCTAAGGTCTAACTCCACGACTGAGACTAAGGCTAAGGTAAACCTAGTAGAGTCATCCCAAAGCAAACCTAATCCTAATAATCCTCACAAACCCAAGAAGAATATCTTCAAGAAGAAGAATATTGTTCAGCCTCATCACCAGAACCACCAGAATCGTCAACACCAGCAACCCCAAAAACTAAAAACTTTGGTCAGACTCAGGATCAAGGAAGATTTTGTTTTGTGTGTGGTAGAACAAACCACACGGCTATCAATTGTTTCCAAAGGAAGAAGGAACCAATCAAGACTTCCTATAGGGGAAAGGACCAGCCAAACCAGAAGCCAACATGATTCTGAATGGGTCTTCTGGTTCCTTCAGGTATGTGACTTACCAACCCTTAGTTAATATTTCTTACCATTCTGATGACTGGTGGTTGGATTCTGGAGCTAATGTTCATGTTTCATTTGATCGCTCATGTTTTTCAAACTATCAGGAATCATGTGGAGGAGGCATAACCCTAGGAGATAGCTCTACGGGACAAATTGTAGGAAGAGGAAGAATAGATCTGAAGATGACATCAGGAAAAATTCTGCCTCTTCATGATGTTCTTTATGTGTCGGCTGTTAGGAAAAATTTAGTTAGCGGTTCTCTTCTTGTAGCATCTGGATACAAGATCGTAATGGAAGCCAATAAAGTTGTTTTTTCTAAGAATGAGTCCTTTGTTGGTAAAGGATTTGTAAAGGATGGTCTGTTTATTCTCAGTACTGTAAATAAATTGTTGGATCCTTCTCCTATTGTTTCCAATGTAGAATTTTCTAATGTTTGGCATGGTAGACTAGGTGTCATGACCCGCACCCGCTTTTCGGATACGAAACGTGTCCAAGCCCAGCCTACGCCGCAGTGTCGGCGGTAGTACGCTGTCTATACTTAAGTCACGGCAATCTAGAATCACGGGAAAACTATATCTCATCCACAGAATAATCGAACCAATCAAGATCAATAAAAAAGACATGAACTGAACAATAATGAATATAACTGAATATCAAGAATCACTGTCACGTCCGGTGGACACAAATCCACTACCAGTAGACGGAAAAATAGGAAAATACATAAAATGAACTAACTGAGTACAACCTGCTAACCAAGTAACCACGACTGCAAAGCACCGCTATCTGCAAGCTAACTCAAATCCGCTCGCCTGCTCCTGACTCAAACTCGGCTACCCTGAAGAGATCATCAGGTCCTCAGAGGACTAGCAAGATACATAAAAATGAGCCTTTCTAACAGTTTATTATGCATGGAGAAAATACAGAATAAACAAGTAACACTGAGCACTGAATAAAGCACGAAACTATATACTGTCTACACATAAATGAACTGCTGAACGAGGAATAGAACTCATGTCAAGGTGTCAACGGATAACCGAAATGAAATACTCAAACCCTCGCCCCTAGTGTGGACTCGCAGGCTAGCATCACCCTCGTCCCTAGTGTGGACTCGCAGGCGTAACCCTATACTACTAACCCTCGTCCCTAGTGTGGACTCGCAGGCTAGCACCTACTACTAACCCTCGTCCCTAGTGTGGACTCGTAGGCTAGCATCTACTACTAACCCTCGTCCCTAGTGTGGACTCGCAGGCTAGCATCACCCTCGCCCCTAGTGTGGACTCGCAGGTGTGGACCAATAACTACTAACCATCGTCCCTATCGTGGACTCGCAGGTTAGCTTCAAGGTTCAAGACACGGAGGAAGAAGCAGTTCGATTCACGACTCACGACACGACTCGATCAAGGCTCAATGAATACGTCCAATAAGATACAAGGCTAACAGTGAACACTGTCTATATAGCAATAATACACGCATAAAAACAGGGTATGAAAGATACATGGCAAAATATGAGAAAACTGGATAATAATAAAAAGACAGTGCATGTAAATAAAGCTGTGTAGAAAGGCAAGGTATACTTGCCTGTGGTCCCGAGCTGCTGATACGAGTTAGAATCTGTGTCGAGATCCAAGTAACCTATTTGATAAATTAAAAATGTCAATGAATGATTTTTGAAATCGAGAATACCATATTTAAATTGGTCTTTAAGGCTCTTGGGTCTTAACCCATTTGATCTTCCTTAAACAAGATTGATTGACTTGGTTTACCTCTCCTACATGTATGTCAAGCCCATACCTATGTGTATAAGTGGTTCCAAACCATAATATTCCTACCCTACCTTATTTGTCACATGATACACACCCTCTCTAATTCTGGACACCTAACATGTAAGTCAATGTGACTACCTTACCTGGGTTAGTTCTATACTGGCCAACACACCTGCATTAGAAAATGATAAGTGAGCAGGGCATAGTACCTGTCATACCTATCCCTACTTACCTGCCACATTGCTTCATATCTTGATTACTGTCCTAATGAATCTGATCCAGTGTGCAATTTCCTGATACATTAACTCCCAATATCCTGGGCACCTTCATGGTTGTTTTCCCCAAGCCTGGGTACTCAGGTTCCTATGGGACAGGGCATACACATCTACCCTATTCCCGAATATAGTCAGATTGCAGCTACCATGTGCAATTCTAGTACAGAAAATTCAAGCTACTAATAAAAGTACATGCCCAAGAGTAAGTCAGAAAGCACAGCATGAGATTAACCTCTTTGCAAGTGTTCAGGCTTTTGCTAGTTATGTATAAGCTATCCTAGCAGGACTATATTAACTTCTCACTTTCCAACGTTTTTCAGTGAAAGATGTATATAACAATCACCATGCACTTTTGTTTTCAGCAGGTCAAAACAGAACATTAATACTACTATATCAACGTGAGAACCATCTTAGTCTAATGAGATTCAACCAGATTGATGTCATAGCATATCCTAGAAGAAACAAAACCACTAAATTAGCTTCAAACAGCTCAAAACAAAGAAACTATATTACCATATCAAAGATTCAAAGTCAAGGAGACTCTCCAAGCTGACAAGATTCAACCTGATTAATGTAATAATCTCAACTCGGCATGAAAGGATCAATTAAGTAATCTAGCAAAGTGGCAATCTCAATTCTTTGCTACTGCATTTGCTAACAGTGACATTTTACCTGTGTCCAACAATCAATATAGCTAGCTGTTTCAAGTTCCCATCAAGATAATAAACCATTAAACCGAAAAGCTAATACCCCCAATACCCATGGCTCACATTATTTAGAAGATTTAAAGTGTTGCCTATAAGAAATGTATAGAGTGCTTAAAACAGATCATCAATGACATTATTTCACCGACGTATCAAATCCAAAATGCTTTAGCAGACCTTTTAAGCCAAACATCCCACTGTGACATCTTTCATGTATCCTACCACGTTGACCCAAATTTCTGTCAACCTCATCTTAATGATCTGCTATGGACCTATAACTGATACTGCACTCGATCACCTATGGTACCCATCAAGACTATGCTCTCAATACCAGGTGATGCAAGTTATCTCATGGAGTCTAAAGGACAAAGAGATGGAACTTACTCCTCCAATGCTCACTGACCAACAGGAAACTGTCCCCTGTCTAACTGGACTCAAAACTTGGTTTTATACATACCTGTCCTTCCAATGGTCTCTGCCTAGGACCTAGGTTACTAAGGTCTGTGTTGTCATTGTCGAGTTGGTACAAAGGAAGGTCAAATCTTATAAAGATCTATTAGATACCAAGAGACATCTAATCAGGATAGTTCCTGATATCAATATCGTCCACCCCATGCTCGAGTTCAGGAGACAAGAACCTAAATCTCATATACACAATGGTAGATACAGACATCCATGGCCTTTAGATAATATTCAATGGAAAAATCCAGGAACTCTCAATGGTATTACGGTCACAATGCACACTTAGAAACCTTAGGTACAGGTTTCCCACCTGAAATCTGTCCCTTAGTCAATCGACCTACTCGATGGATTGATCTATAGTTAATCCCCTTCCTTCTTGCCTTCTGTTCAGAAATAAAAGCAAATACCTAGGCTTCTACCACAGAACAACATCACCCATTAACCAAAACTAGAATCAAACAATCGTTGTGAGGGAAGAAGTCATACCTGCTCAAGGAGTTGAATGCCCTCTCAACAGAAGTCCTTCTTGAACTAAAGTGGCGCAGGAAGAACTAGGGTTTTGTGGTCGGCTATCATCTCCACCTATATATGCAATTCATTTGATAATCCTGAGGGTGATGGAGAGATAGGAAGAGAGGATTCGATTCTATCCCCTGTTCGAATTCAAATCGAATTCGAAATCTGAAATTGAAGCTGCGGTTTGAAAAGGGGGATTTGAATAGGGACTTTTGCATTCAGGTCCCTATAAACTCCTTTATTACCCATAGGTCCTTCTGCTGGTATTTAAAGTAAACAACTAGCATCAAATTTTATATGTGAGGCAACTAATAAACTAAAAATAAAAAAAAATATAGGAGAAAATTTGGTCAAGGGGTTGACAACTCTATCGCCCTTAAACAAATTTCGTCCTCGAAATTTAAGCGAAGCCATGATCTATTAGAATGGAAAGTCTTGAATAAATTGCTATGACAGAAATTCAAAAACAAATCAATTTAAAATATAGGTCTATCTATGCTACTACTACAAATCTCTACTGAAAATTTCCACCATTAGCTCCTTGTGGTGTCGCCGCATTCTCTGTGATTGTGGCAAAAGCTCGCCCTCCTCCTGCAGTTGGTAGTGGTGGGGCACTTGCATTCTTCTTCGGGCAATTGCGAGACAAGTGTTGGTTGGATCCACAAGTCCAACACAACCCTAATCTGCTGCGACAATTTTCTTGAGTGTGGCCTTTCTTCGATCAATGCTGACAGATGGGAATGTCTTGGACTTGGCGTGGGGCTGCTTGTGGTTGCTGCTGATGCTGCTGCGCTGGTGTCTTCTCAGAAATGTTGGGGCATTTTGCTGGTGCTGTTTGGTTGTTGCCTCCTCCGAGTGTGTCTCGATTCCTCTTCGGCTTGTGACTCAGCTCCTCTTCTACAGCTTGGACGACCTCTAGAATCTCCTCGTAAGTGGTGGCTCGACTGGTGGCGATGGCTAGACGAATCTCGTGAGACAGTCCTTTCTTGAATCGTCGCACCTTGTCTTCAGGGGTGCTGACCAAGTTCTCTGCGAAGCGGCTGAGGCAAGAAAACTCCGATGTGTACTTGTCGACAATGTGGTTGCCTTGCTCTAGATGCTCGAACTGACTTACCAACGCCTCTCGTGCTACGTATGGGTAGAATTTTCTCTTGAACAGTCGCTTGAACTCCTCCCAAGTCACGTCTGGAGCAGAAAATCGGGGTTCGCCTTGGTACCACGTCCGTGCGATGTCGAAAAGCTGTCCACTGACTGATTCAATCTTCAAATCTTCTAGAACTCGGGCAATCTTTAGATACCTCTCCACGTTCTCCAGCCATTCATCAGCGTAGACGATCCCTTCTGTCCCATGGAACGGCATGGGCCTAAAGTCCATGAAGTGCTTGGGATTCCTCGGACGCTGTCGCAGAGTATCTCGAATCTGAAGAACCTCTCTCAAAGTGTCGTGAAACTTGTTGGCCTGCTGCTGGATGATCTCGAGGAGTGTGACATTGTCCAGTGCTGGTGGCGGAGGCAGAACATGTGCTGGATACATCGTCGAGGCTGGATACATCGTCGTCGGTGGGTGCATAGGAAAAGCTGGATACATCACTGGTGCGGGGTGCATGGCTGGTACTGAGTGGGAAACACGTGCTGGATGTGGGGCTTGTGCTGGTGGTAGAACAGATGCTGGTGGCAGACCGGGTGCTGGTGGTGGAGTCTGCGGAGGAAACTGTGGAGGTGGTGGAATATCACCTCTGCGGAATCTCGAGAATTGCGGTTGATTACTCACATGAGTGAGCTGGCCTTCTTGTATCGGTGGAGTCATGTACGTGAAAGAGCCTCCTGTAGCCGGTGGAGTGTTCAGTGCAGCATTGTTCCTGTCTTGAGAGTCCATCTTAAGTGCTAATCAAAAAACATTTTAGCCGTTGGAGAGAATTTCAAACAAGATGCAAATCAAGGGTTCAATGAAATCAAGGATTAGAGATCAGTAATGAGTAAAGACATGTGGATGAGATCCTAAGTGTCTAATCCTATTCGCAGGCTCACGACGGCACAGTTACGTAACCGAAGTGATTAACGTCGACCTGCATGGGCCACCAAAAAAACTTGTCACGACCCGCCCCCGCTTTTCGGATACGAAACATGTCCAAGCCCAGCCTACGCCGCAGTGTCGGCGGTAGTACGCTGTCTATACTCAAGTCACGGCAATCTAGAATCACGGGAAAACTATATCTCATCCACAGAATAATCGAACCAATCAAGATCAATGAAAAAGACATGAACTGAACAATAATGAATATAACTAAATATCAAGAATCACTGTCACGTCCGGTGGACACAAATCCACTACCAGTAGACGAAAAAATAGGAAAATACATGAAATGAACTAACTGAGTACAACCTGCTAACCAAGTAACCACGACTGCAAAGCACCGCTATCTGCAAGCTAACTCAAATCCGCTCGCCTGCTCCTGACTCAAACTCGACTACCCTGAAGAGATCATCAGGTCCTCAGAGGACTAGCAAGATACATAAAAACGAGCCTTCCTAACAGTTTATTATGCATGGAGAAAATACAGAATAAATAAGTAACACTGAGCACTGAATAAAGCACGAAACTATATACTGTCTACACATAAATGAACTGCTGAACGAGGACGATAGAACTCATGTCAAGGTGTCAACGGATAACCGAAACGAAATACTCAAACCCTCGTCCCTAGTGTGGACTCGCAGGTTTGAACTACTAACCCTCGCCCCTAGTGTGGACTCGCAGGCTAGCATCACCCTCGTCCCTAGTGTGGACTCGCAGGCGTAACCCTATACTACTAACCCTCGTCCCTAGTGTGGACTCGCAGGCTAGCACCTACTACTAACCCTCGTCCCTAGTGTGGACTCGCAGGCTAGCATCTACTACTAACCCTCGTCCCTAGTGTGGACTCGCAGGCTAGCATCACCCTTGCCCCTAGTGTGGACTCGCAGGTGTGGACCAATAACTACTAACCCTCGTCCTATCGTGGACTCGCAAGTTAGCTTCAAGGTTCAAGACACGGAGGAAGAAGCAGTTCGATTCACGACTCACGACACGACTCGATCAAGGCTCAATGAATACGTCCAATAAGATACAAGGCTAATAGTGAACACTGTCTATATAGCAATGTTACAAGCATAAAAACAGGGTATGAAAGATACATGGCAAAATATGAGAAAACTGGATAATAATAAAAAGACAGTGCATGTAAATAAAGCTGTGTAGAAAGGCAAGGTATACTTGCCTGTGGTCCCGAGCTGCTGATACGAGTTAGAATCTGTGTCGAGGTCCAAGTAACCTATTTGATAAATTAAAAATGTCAATGAATGATTTTTGAAATCGAGAATACCATATTTAAATTGGTCTTTAAGGCTCTTGGGTCTTAACCCATTTGATCTTCCTTAAACAAGATTGATTGACTTGGTTTACCTCTCCTACATGTATGTCAAGCCCATACCTATGTGTATAAGTGGTTCCAAACCATAATATTCCTACCCTACCTTATTTGTCACATGATACACACCCTCTCTAATTCTGGATACCTAACATGTAAGTCAATGTGACTACCTTACCTGGGTTAGTTCTATACTGGCCAACACACCTGCATTAGAAAATGATAAGTGAGCAGGGCATAGTACCTGTCATACCTATCCCTACTTACCTGCCACATTGCTTCATATCTTGATTACTGTCCTAATGAATCTGATCCAGTGTGCAATTTCCTGATACATTAACTCCCAATATCCTGGGCACCTTCATGGTTGTTTTCCCCAAGCCTGGGTACTCAGGTTCCTATGGGACAGGGCATACACATCTACCCTATTCCCGAATATAGTCAGATTGCAGCTACCATGTGCAATTCTAGTACAGAAAATTCAAGCTACTAATAAAAGCACATGCCCAAGAGTAAGTCAGAAAGCACAGCATGAGATTAACCTCTTTGCAAGTGTTCAGGCTTTTGCTAGTTATGTATAAGCTATCCTAGCAGGACTATATTAACTTCTCACTTTCCAACGTTTTTCAGTGAAAGATGTATATAACAATCACCATGCACTTTTGTTTTCAGCAGGTCAAAACAGAACATTAATACTACTATATCAACGTGAGAACCATCTTCAGTCTAATGAGATTCAACCAGATTGATGTCATAGCATATCCTAGAAGAAACAAAACCACTAAATTAGCTTCAAACAGCTCAAAACAAAGAAACTATATTACCATATCAAAGATTCAAAGTCAAGGAGACTCTCCAAGCTGACAAGATTCAACCTGATTAATGTAATAATCTCAACTCGGCATGAAAGGATCAATTAAGTAATCTAGCAAAGTGGCAATCTCAATTCTTTGCTACTGCATTTGCTAACAGTGACATTTTACCTGTGTCCAACAATCAATATAGCTAGCTGTTTCAAGTTCCCATCAAGATAATAAACCATTAAACCGAAAAGCTAATACCCCCAATACCCATGGCTCACATTATTTAGAAGATTTAAAGTGTTGCCTATAAGAAATGTATAGAGTGCTTAAAACAGATCATCAATGACATTATTTCACCGACGTATCAAATCCAAAATGCTTTAGCAGACCTTTTAAGCCAAACATCCCACTGTGACATCTTTCATGTATCCTACCACATTGACCCAAATTTCTGTCAACCTCATCTTAATGATCTGCTATGGACCTATAACTGATACTGCACTCGATCACCTATGGTACCCATCAAGACTATGCTCTCAATACCAGGTGATGCAAGTTATCTCATGGAGTCTAAAGGACAAAGAGATGGAACTTACTCCTCCAATGCTCACTGACCAACATGAAACTGTCCCCTATCTAACTGGACAAAAACTTGGTTTTATACATACTTGTCCTTCCAATGGTCTCTGCCTAGGACCTAGGTTACTAAGGTCTGTGTTGTCATTGTCGAGTTGGTACAAAGGAAGGTTAAATCTTATAAAGATCTATTAGATACCAAGAGACATCTAATCAGGATAGTTCCTGATATCAATATCGTCCACCCCATGCTCGAGTTCAGGAGACAAGAACCTAAATCTCATATACACAATGGTAGATACAGACATCCATGGCCTTTAGATAATATTCAATAGAAAAATCCAGGAACTCTCAATGGTATTACGGTCACAATGCACACTTAGAAACCTTAGGTACAGGTTTCCCACCTAAAATCTGTCCCTTAGTCAATCGACCTACTCGATGGATTGATCTATAGTTAATCCCCTTCCTTATTGCCTTCTGTTCAGAAATAAAAGCAAATACATAGGCTTCTACCACAGAACAACATCACCCATTAACCAAAACTAGAATCAAACAATCGTTGTGAGGGAAGAAGTCGTACCTGCTCAAGGAGTTGAATGCCCTCTCAACAGAAGTCCTTCTTGAACTAAAGTGGCACAGGAAGAACTAGGATTTTGTGGTCGGCTATCATCTCCACCTATATATGCAATTCATTTGATAATCCTGAGGGTGATGGAGAGATAGGCAGAGAGGATTCGATTCTATCCCCTGTTCGAATTCAAATCGAATTCGAAATCTGAAATTGAAGCTGCGGTTTGAAAAGGAGGATTTGAATAGGGACTTTTACATTCAGGTCCCTATAAACTCCTTTATTACCCATAGGTCCTTCTGCTGGTATTTAAAGTAAACAACTAGCATCAAATTTTATATGTGAGGCAACTAATAAACTAAAAATAAAAAAAATGTAGGAGAAAATTTGGTCAAGGGGTTGACACTAGGTCATGTGAACCTAGGTTCCCTTAGAAGGATGATGAACCTAAATCTTATTCCCAAGTCTCCTGTAGATAATAAAGACAAGTGTGAGATTTGTGTTCAAGCTAAACATTCTAGACTACCATTCAAATCCGTAGAAAGGAATTCTGATCTTCTAGAACTAGTTCATAGTGATGTTTGTGATTCAAATAGGGTTTTGACTCGAGGCGGTAGGAAATACTTTGTCACATTTATAGATGATTGTTCAAAGTATTGCTATACCTACCTTCTCAAAACCAAAGATGAAGTTCTAGATAGATTCAAGGTTTACAAATCAGAAGCTGAAAACCAATTAGAGAAAAAGATTAAGATCCTTAGATCTGATCGTGGCGGAGAGTATACCTCAAACGAAATGACTAACTTCTGTGAAGAACACAGAATAATTCATGAGGTGACTGCTCCTTATTCACCACAGTCCAACGGAGTTGCTGAAAGAAAGAATCGCACTCTGTTAGACATGGTGAATGCCATGCTTCTCAGCTCAGGTGCTCCTGATAATCTGTGGAGAGAAGCCTTATTGACAGCCTGCTACATCCTAAATAGGATTCACAGTAAATCTAAGGATGAGACTCCCTATGAATTATGGAAAGGTAGAACTCCTAGAGTCCATTACCTCAATGTTTGGGGACGTCTAGCAAAAGTTGGAATCCCTGAACCAAAAAAGAGAAAGATTGGACCCAAGACCGTAGATGGTGTGTTCATAGGATATGCCTTAGATGGCAATGCCAATAGATTTCTAGTGACTAATTCTGAAGTAAATGAAATCTCTAACAATACCATTATAGAAGCTAGAGATGCAGTTTACTTTGAGAATATATTCCCTTTTAAGGATAGAATTTCTTCCAACCCCTGAAGTTCTTTCCTAGCTCCTTCTACAAGTTTCCATTGCCATTCATCAAGCTCACAACCTGAACAAGACTTAGAACCTAGAAGGAGTAAAAGAGGAAGGATTGAAAGAAATTTAGGGGAAGGCTTCTTCACTTATTTGATAGAGGGTGATCCCTCAACTTACGAAGAAGCAATATCTTCTTCTGATGCTCCTTTCTGGAAAGAAGCCATAAACAATGAGTACAACTCCATTATGGAGAACAGTACCTAGTATTTAGCAGACCTACCTTTAGGTAGTAAACCTATAGGTTGTAAGTGGATCTTCAAAAAGAAACTCAGAGCTGACGGTACTATAGAGAAATACAAAGCTAGATTAGTAGCCAAGGGTTTCACTCAGAAAAAGTATTAGATTATTTTGATACCTATTCTCCTGTAGCTAGGATTACTTCTATTAGAACCCTTCTAGCCTTAGCATCCATTCATAATATGTCGATCCATCAAATGGATGTAAAGACAACATTTTTGAATGGAGATCTAGAAGAAGAGATCTACATGGAGCAACCTGAAGGTTTTATTGCTAAAGGTCAAGAAAAGAAAGTTTGCAGATTAGTAAAAATTACTTTATGGCCTAAAGCAAGTTCCCAAGTAATGGCACAACAAATTTGATAAAGTGATTATAGAATATAGTTTCTTGCCAAATGAGTATGACAAATATATATACTCTAAAAACACTGGTGGAAGTTGTGTCATTTTATGCTTGTATGTTGATGATATCCTTATTCTAGGATCTTCACTAGAACCGATAAATAACACTAAGAATTATTTATCTAACCAGTTTGATATGAAAGACCTAGGCGAAGCCAACTTGATCCTAGGAATGCAAGTGTCCAAATGCAAAGAGGGCTATACTCTATCTTTAGCACATTCAATTGAGAAAATGCTAAGAAAGTTTGAGTATTTTGACAAAAAACCTGCCCTTACTCCTTATGACAGTAATGTTGGTCTCAAGAAGAATGAAAGATCACCTATAGAACAACATATATATTCACAGATGATAGGGTCCCTTATGTACATATCAAATAGAACTAGACCCAATATTGTATTTGCTATTGGGAGACTTAGTAGATATACCAGTAACCCAAATCAGTCACATTGGACTGCTTTGGATAGAGTATTTAAATATCTTAGAGGTACTCTAAATTATAAACTTCATTATTCTAGACACCCTGATATTATTGAAGGTTATTCAGATGCAAACTGGGTAACTGATTCACATGATGTGAAATCCACAACTGGATATGCTTTATCCTAGGAGGAGCTGCAATCTCCTGGAATTCATGTAAACAATCTATCATAGCTAGGAGTACTATGTACTCCGAAATGATAGCACTTGACACTACTTGTACAGAAGCCGAATAGCTTAGAAATCTAATTATGCATATACCTGTTTATCATTCATGTTCCTGTAATTTCTATCAATTGTGATAATAAATCTGTTATTGAACTACTAAAGCATGATTCTGTAAATGCTAAAATGAACAGGCACCTACAACTGCACTTACAACTGCACTTCAAGTCTATAAAGAGCCTATTGGGCAAATATGTGGTTCTTGACTATATAAAGTCAGAAATGAACCTTGCAGACCACTTGACGAAGGGTCTGTCTAGGACATTGATCCTAGAATCATCGAGGGAGATGGGGTACTAAGCCCATAAATTAGTCACTAGCAGTGGAAACCCAACCGAGTCTGACTGGAGATCCCACGAAACCGGTTCAATGGGTAGAAACAAGCTGGACTAGGTGACTATTATGGAACAATGACCTTAAATAAAAGCCCAAGAGGCAGTACATATGTACATTGATACCCCATCCCTATGGTGACAGTGTTTCGGTGTGATATGGTTAGGGTGAGTTTAAACTCTTAATAAGTCCAAGCATGATATGCAGGGTTGATACCTATCACCAATCCTTGAGGACTTACCTATATGAGAGGTCGTGAAGGCCGCGACTATGGGACAGGGCGATCCTAAACAACTCTCATGAATATGAAATAAGTGCACATGGCCGATCAAAAGTGCCACCAGATAGACCCAAGAATCTCTAGCGTACTATGTGTGCTATTTTCTGAATTTGGTTCAAGAAGTCTGATTCAAGGCATAGTCCATCAAGTATTTCTTCAGACTAAGACAATAGTTACTAAGTAAGATTCAAGGCTATAGTCCATCTCATCTATGTATAGTTATATATTTGCCCAGATACTGTCTCTCATATTCTTCTCTTTCATTTTTCAGAAATTGGTTTTTTTTTTTGGTGGGAGGGAATTGTTGGACTTGGTAGCAAAAAACCAAGTCTCCTAGTTCCTATTCCTTGGGTGCACTTGGAGAATTAGTCCTTCCCCAAATACCGGTTCTATTGCCTATTATTAGCATGTGTTCATTGCTATATAAAGGCCAATATTTCTATTGGAAAGATACAACTTTATCTTATTTTGTAGTGAATTTCCTACAAAGCTCTCTCTCCCTTTCTACTCCACACCTTCAAACAACAAATTCCAGTCTTCCATATTTGGGCAAAAGCTAAGTTCGGGGTCGCTCTTTCCGAGTTGTGTGCGACGAGGAGATACTGGTAGAGCGGGAGTTTTACCACTAGGAGCATTCGGAACAAGTCTGCACATAGACCCGAATCAACTCTTAGGGCAGTGCTTCGTGCGCGACTTTTTCGGAGGCCGGTAACATTTACTTTATTTATTTTGTTTGCAGATTTTTTGGAATAATTTCCAACATATATATATATATATTATATATATTATATATATATATATATATATATATATATATATTATATCTACTATATAACTTAAAAAGTTGGTGGGGTCTACACCTTTTAATCTCAACCACTAAATTATAATCCAACGTGTATATATATATGTGTGTGAGTGCTTTTTATGGAACCAACCTATGTTAATATACCGTTGGATTATATTTAGTGGTTGAGATTAAAAGTGTAGACCCCACCAACTTTTTAAGTTATATATGTATATATATATATATATATATATATATATATATATATATATATTATCTATATTATTATATATATATATATATTATATATAATTTTATATTTAATTTATATTT